>OX637465.1:26276903-26876903 GCA_951799995.1 Trifolium subterraneum | reverse complement strand
ACTTATATGTCAAATATGACATACTATAAATTAAAATAACCAAGTTAACCCTATAAAGTATCAAATCATTTTAGACGACTTTTATGAAAGACTTTTAAATTCATATTCTACACATTTATTAAAGGCATAAGTTAATTTGCCAAGTTTAACAATTGGTATTATAAAGAAGAAAGATATGTATCTTGAAACAATTTGAATTGCAATATTTTTTATTATTACCAATACATGGACGTGATTGTAATGCATTTACTTATACTTTTCAGACCAGACATGAATGAATATGAACACAAGTTTATTGGAGGTATAGTTAAAGATGTTTCCAATAAGATCAACCGAGCTCCTTTACATGTTGTTGATTACCCAGTTGGACTTGAGTCTCAAGTACATAAAGTGAGCTCATATCTGAACGGGGCATGTAATGGTGGAGCATGCATGATTGGGATTCATGGAACAGGAGGAATAGGCAAATCGACACTTGCTCGAGCAGTTTATAATTTAATTGCTTATCAATTTGAGTGTCTGTGTTTCCTTCACGATGTGAAAGGAAATTCAGTAAAATATGGTTTGGAACATCTCCAAGAGCAGGTCCTTTACGAAACAATCGGTTTGGAAATGAAGGTAGGAGGTGTCAATGAAGGAATTGGAATCATTAAAGAAAGGCTACGTCAAAAGAAGGTCTTGTTGATTCTCGATGACGTTGACAAGTTGAAGCAGCTAAATTTTTTGGCTGGAGGAGTTGATTGGTTTGGTCCTAATAGCAGAGTCATCATTACCACCCGAGACGAAAGTTTGTTAACATGTCATGGGATTGAGAGAACATACAAAGTAGATGACTTAAATTGGGGTGAATCTCTTGAATTGTTTAAGTGGACGGCTTTTAAAACTAAGAAAGTTGATTCAATTAATGATGATATTTTCAACCGTGCAATTATTTATGCTTCTGGCCATCCATTAGCTATAATTGCCATAGGTTCCAATTTGTCAGGAAAGCCTATAGCAGAATGGAATTCTATGTTAGATAAATATAAAAGGATTCCTTCTAATGATATCCAAAATATACTAAAAGTAAGCTTTGATGGTTTGGATGAACAACAAAAAAGTGTCTTTCTAGATATTGCTTGTTTCTTTAACGGGTATAGATTGGAAGCGGTCGAAGGTATACTTAATGCTCATAATGATTATTGCGTAAGACATGCTGTTGGAGTGCTGGTTGATAAATCTCTCACAAAGATTGATCGGAATGGTGTTGTGATATTACATGACTTGATAGAGGACATGGGTAAAGAAATTGTTCGAAAAGAATCACCCGATCATCCTGAAAAACGCACTAGATTGTGGTGTCGCAAAGATATAGTTCAAGTCTTAGAACAAAATAAGGCAAGACTGATGATATTTCTTTTTCGACTTATTTTTTTTATCAAGTCATATTGGTTTGTTAGGCTTAATTATATTTATATATTTATATGTAAATTTCTCTCTATGTGTCCTGAACTATCATCTTAATTAATTATGGTTATTTCATGTTCTTTTTGTTAACAGGGAACTAGTGAAACCAAAATAATATATCTGGATTGCCCGTCAAAGGAAGTTGTAATAGATTGGAATGGAAAAGCCTTCAAGAAGATGACAAATCTAGAAACACTTGTCATTAAAATGCTAATTTTTCCAAAGGGTCTCAATTTTTTCCAGGTAGTTTGAGAGTACTCGAATGGAAAAACTATCCTTCAACACCATTTAGGATTATGAACAAGGCAAGTGAAATAAGTTAAATTTTTTATCATGCATATTGTAAATTCACCTTTAGATTATTGATTTTATTTATACTTATTTCTTTTTCTCTTTTTTATGCAGAAATTTGATAATATGAAAGTTTTGAAGCTTGACAATTGTGAAAATTTAACAGAGATATCAAATGTCTCACTCTCATGTCTTCCAAATTTAGAAGAATTTTCATTTCAAAAATGTGAGAATTTAATTACAATTGGCAACTCAATCGGGTTTCTAAGCAAACTTGAAATCTTGAATGCTGAGGGTTGCAGCAAGCTTAGGAGTTTTCCACCCTTGAAATTGCCTTCTCTTAAAATTCTGGGACTTTCAAATTGTGCGAGTCTCCAGAATTTTCCAGAAATATTGGACAAGATCGAAAAGCTACAAGAAATTGATATTTGTGGAACTGCAATACGAGAGATTCCAGTTTCATTTCAAAATCTCATTGGGCTGTCTATTATATCTGTACAGATAGAGAGTGGTGGAAAGTTAATGTTCCCAAGCTGTATCCTTTGCAACATGCCAAACGTGGAAATTGTCCAACTCACGAGAAGCAACCTCTCATTATGTCTTCCGATGGTTATCATGTGGTTTGTGAAGATGACAATGCTAGACCTAACTGGTAGCGATTTCAGAGTTCTTCCGGAATGCCTTAAAGAATGTACCTCTCTTCTTGTACTTGAGTTAGATGATTGCCATTCTCTTGAGGATATTTGTGCAATTCCGCCAAATCTACAAAGGTTGTCTGCATTAAACTGCAAATCATTGAATTCCTCAAGTAAAAGCATGTTAATGAATAAGGTATAGTTGTATTTCTTACCTAAGTATTGGTTTGATATTTTTATAATGAATTAGATATGATTTTGGTCTCTGTAAGTATTGATTTAATATTATTTTATGCTGAAAACTATCAGAAATTGCATGAATCTGGAGAAACCGAGTTTCGTTTCTCATCAGCAGAAGGTGAGATGATTCCGGAGTGGTTTAAGCACCAAAGTAGAGAAACAACCGAGTCTGGAACAACGTTTCCTTTCTGGTTTCGTAATAAGTTGCCATTAGTAATGATCTTCTTGTCTATTAAATCAAAGATGAAGTATGAGCCTCATTTTGGTGAGTCATCTTCGGGATTGTCATTCGATCTGTGCATCAATGACTTTAAAAGGAATGTTGAGTATGACACTGACTTTGTCGATTCAGTGATACCACCAAGTCATACATATCTTTTTAATCTGCAACTGAAAGAAGAGATTAAATTACATGATTTCTTATCCGGGCCGAAACTAATACCTAAACTGGTTGAAGCATTTGAAAAAATGAATGGATCCATGCAGAAATTAAGTTTCAGTCTACGTTTCATTCTTTGTTTAATTTGTATTTCAAGGAGGAAAACAATCTGAACCATATCCGCTTCACCAATCCTTATAAAAGGAGAAAATTAAGATACGATTCACTATCACATTATCCCCAGACCCAGCCACTTCACTCTCAAGATACTTCACTATCACAATTTTCCCAGCCACTTCTGAAAAATCAAAGATTGTTGGACGTGGAAGAACTGCAACACCATATGTCTTCACTGTCTCTGAAAAAGCCAAGATAGTCAGACATGTAATTCAGGTGCATGAGCATCATATTATTATTATTATTATTATTATTATTATTATTTGTCTGATAAAGTTAAATCATCTACTTTGTTTTCATTCTCTTATTTGTTATTTATTAGAGTTACATTTTCAAATTTTGTTATTAATCTTATAATCCATTATTTATTGCCAAAGTTTGTTTGTTGAGTTATAATAATGCCTCCTATGTGTTTGTAACAATGACTTACTCAAATTAGAACAAATGTGCAATGTGCAGGGATGTTCAAATGGACAAGATATGCTGCTCCATGTATCAGTCATCCTAATCAATCGGCATCATGTTCTTGTGTGTCATCATGTGTGTGAGTCTATTTCTCTTCAAAGAAAAAGCCATAATTCTATGTTTGGTGTGGTTTTTTTGCTTCAATCGTGAAAAAAGCGAATAGGATTTCATGTAGAATATGGTCTCTTCTCTCCTATGAATCACTTCAATCATTTTGTAGATATCAGAATGAATCACCGGTTTAGTTTTTCAAGTTGTAAAAATTAAGAATTTTGATCCTTGAAATTCACAAAATTTTAAAATCGTTTCAGAAAATTGAAAATTCTATATCGCATTTGTCTCTACAGAACCAATTTTGGGGCAACTAAATTGTCCAACCTGAAATGACCAATGGGATCAAGGATTTTCCGCTATAAGGATCATATAAGAATTTCGTCAATTTCAGGGACTAAATTTTCTAGCATCTACAATTGTAGGACTATATCGGTGATTCACTTGAAAATAATGTGTGGTTTTGCAGTGTGATTCCTCATCTTGTTATGTTCAACTAGACCTTCATGCATTGCTTTTGGAGATCCATGAACTGTCTTGGATTTTACCTTATATCAGAAGGTATATATAAAGTAATCACCATGCTTTTTTATGTTATCTCAAGTCTAGAGAACTTCTTTGTCTTTTAACATAATCCTCATATCCTAATTGTTTCCTGTCTTGAACAATTGACTTCTTAATTAGAACTTTGATTCGTAATCTTTGATATCACTTTAGATTTCGAATCAAATTGGATCCATGAATTGAGTATTAAAGGTTGTTAAACTCTCGAAAGTTGAAACAACGGAATAAAAAATATGAAAATTTACATAAAAGATAAGACTGTGTTAAACCTTTTTTTTTCGTTATATAAAAAAAATGTCATGTTAGTTAATATTTTCCTTCTTACAAAAAGAACATCATACAAATTACTATTATATTAATACAAGGTTAACTAGTTCAACAAACTTTGTCCCAAAAGTAAAGGGCAAACTAAGAAAAAATTACACTTGAAAACTATATCAGAAAAAGAAGAAAAAAAACCTCAATTTTCAATATCTGGATTACTCTTCCTATAGTAATATTTACACAATAGTATATACAACAAGAAGCTAATTGAACTTAACCAAGCTAGAAGCCAATAGTAATTATCCAAACGTGCTTCAACCATATCATCAGAAAACCAACTTGGTGTTCGTTTTGAACTTGTGTATACTTCAACTAATGTTATCATCAATGCACTCACAAAGCTTCCAACTCCAAAAACGCTAGTATACAATGCAATTCCCACTGTTCTCATATTCTTTGGAACTTCACCATAAAAGAATTCTTGCATACCAACAACTGTGAAAATATCTGAAATACCAAGAAGAATGTACTGTGGTAGCAACCAAAAAATGCTCATTGGAACTATTTCTGAATGTAACCCTTCATTTCTCATTTGGCGTCCGATAGCAAGCCGTTTCATTTCAACTAGTGCTGCAATAATCATTGCTATGATTGATAGAATCATTCCAATTCCCATCCTTTGCATTACGTTTATACCTTTTTCCTGTCGTGTTATAAGTTGAGCGAAAGGTATGAAAACCCTGTCATATAATGGCATCAATAGTATTATCGACAGTGTTATAGCACTTTGGAGTGTGGCTGGTGGTATCTTGAAATTTGCACCAATGTTTCTCTTCATTGTCATGCCTTGTTTTGTGAAAAATGTTGCAGGTTGTTGGAAAATCACTGCAAACATGAGAAGCATTGTCCATATTGGCAATAGCTTAATCATAACCTTGATATTTGGTAGCAGACACATGCTTATTTTAGAATCCTTATTCATAACCTTAATGCCGTCACAGTTTTCGCGACACAATGGTCTCTCTTGAAGCCTGTATCACAAGAAAAACAAATGTTTTTTCGTAAGCATTTCACTCCTTTGCATAAACTTAAAAATACACCCTATGGTCTGTTAAGTTGGTTCAATTAAACAACTTAAATAACCGCATGATGTATTTTTCAATTAAACAACTTAAATATAATTTGATGTGTATGAAAGTGAAACTTACTCTAGTTCAACAACTTCAGACTTGTCATTTGGTAGAGTAATTTCACAATGGAAGCATTTCATTGCAGATGCTTTTATACTTTGAAACATGTTCATGAAAGGTTTCTTATCTTGAATATCGTCATCGTCATCATGTTGTTTATATGAATATATAGAGCTTCCACTAGAGAAAATCAATATTGAAAGAAGCATTGAAATTGCAGGGATTGCAAACCCTATGACCCAACCAAATGTGTCTTGGATGTAAGACATGACTGTTACACCCATTAAGCTTCCAGCACATACACCAAAATACCACCATTGGAAGAAAAGTGCTTTTTTTTTGCTACTTGTATCATCTGAGTTACTAGAAGGTAATTCTTCATCTTCACCAAGTTGATCAGCTCCAAAGGCTTGTAGAGATGGATTATATCCACCTTGGCCTAATGAAATTAAATAGAGAGATAATGAAAGAAATGATGAAGACATTGTTCTGTTTTTATTATGCCATGATCTTGCTAGTGCTGTTGTTGTCAATGCTGCAAGTCCCTATATGAAGAACACACAAAAGAAAATTTCAGCTTATTTCCAAAAGCTCTCTAGAATAGCTTATGAGAATAACTTATAACTTATATGAAAACAGTTTGACTTCATTTTATATTTTGTTATAGAAATAAATTATATTTATATTATAAGTGCTTAATTAAGTTGTTTATCCAAACAGGACCTAATATGAACATCTTTTCACTAGGCACTTCATTGATGTAGTATGTATAGGAAGATACCAACAATATGTGTATGAAGACATCAACAATTCAAAAAATCTCTTAAAAAAAAGGGTTTACTTATTGCTTTGTGTGAATAAGTATTTTATAGGACTGATATATCAGATCATGACATCAGAATCATGGTTTCATGCCTTTATAATTGGTAAATAACTTTAGTTCATTTTAATTGAGGTTTTTTCCAATTATGATATCCTTTCAGCATATGGTGCTTAATTTAATAGCCTAAAATATATGAAGTGGAATACTTTTTTCTCAAAGTAAAGTAAGACATAGATTTTTATAATCATACAGGCATCATTGCCTTATCTATTAATTATACTGTGTAGATATTTGCAACAACTTTCACTTGTATTACTTCCATGAAGCTGCATATCACCAACACTTAAGTGCATGTTTGGTATCACAATAGATTGTACAAAATTCCGGTAGCACCATGATTTTGTTGAAGTTACAAAGTCCGGCTTTTATAAAATCACGGTGGATGCTAAACTCACAACGATACCAAATATGCACAGATATGCACAAGGAATCGTTGCTTAGTATTACTTCCATGCAGCTATGACAATGACACTTTCATGTAGACATCTATAATAAGTTTTGGAAATAAAAGTGACCGTATATAACTATAAGTGTTAGTGTCAAACAGCGACACATGTTGGACACGTCTTCAATCTGAAGTGTACGTGCTCAGTAGGTTCTAAAATGAAATAAAAAATGGAATGATATTCTGGTGAAATGTAGAATCTGTCATGGAAAAGTTAACAAAAATGTTCATTGATTGAGAAGGGTCATCTCAACTCTTCCAGAACAGTAAATTACTGTTATATTTGCTACTGGAGCCCTCCAATTACACCACAAAACACTAGAAAACTTTAGTCTCATATCCTTAAATATGATTGGTTATGTTATGACTCAGACTCCAACAAACTTAATGGATCTACTAATGCTAATACTATACTATATATAAAGTAGGTCATCTAAATTTTCAGCCATGTATAGTAGTCATTGCATTGCACATAAAGTTTGAATGAAGCTTTATAACAAATACATTATGAAAAGAAAAAAATGAAATGATCTTGCTTTTGATTATAAAATTTGACAACTTTCAGTATAAGTTTGAAATCAATTTTTACATGTCAACTTTTTCATAAAAGGATATTACTTAAGCACTGTGCTATAGGCACTGTTCCTGTTCTAAAACTAAAGATATATCTCTATAAAGTTGGAGAATTAATGTTGTGAATATGTAAAGAAATAAGGGTGGAAAGTATATATATTTGTGGAAGGTGACTCACCATAACATAGAGAAAAGATGATAACATTATGGTAGAATATTTAGCCCAATAAGCATCAGCAATTGGTGCCACTAACAGTGGCATTATGGATGTAAAACCAACCCAACTATTAACCATTTTTGCTGCAGATGAGTTGCTTAAGTCCACAACATCAGTTAGATAAGTTACTAAATTTGAAGCTACCCCTTTGAATGCAAACCTCTCTATACCTGCAATGGCTGTCAAAGTGCACCAAAAACATGTAAAATGTTAAAAACAATAGAATCTTGGTTGGATTCTTGACGTTGGCTCTCTTCTAAAGTTTTAAATCACGGTGAAATTCGGATTGTGTTGTGATTCTAGATATTTAGAAAAATCGCGGTTAAATGAGACTGATGTATATTCCATACGGATTAGGATTGTCTGCAGTTGAATTCAACTACAGCGTCTTGCATTTAGGCATAATACTTACTGCAGGACCAACTGTTGAATTCAACTGCAGACAATCTCAATCCGTTCAATAGCGGTCTAAGGATGCAGAGACATCGAAAACCATAATGTCGCAGTCGAGATTATACTCGCAGAAAAATTCCTATGGGAAGACTAGTTTCCCAATCCCTATGGATGCATATATTCTTTAATGATACAAAAACCATTGTGCTGAATCTTGAACACTGATAAGGTTGAAACATGAAAATGCAACTACAAAGATAAACATAAAAAAACACAAAGAATTTACCTATGAGTAGAATGCATGAATTGCTGAGCCTCTTGGTTTTCTGACCAGCCATTATGAGTAGATACCAAAATGCTTCTAGAAAAATGAAGCTTCCAATAACCAAATCTACAATTTGAAATTTACTAAATGAGCCAAAGCAAAGAAAGAATCAAAAACACAAAGTGATTATGTTTTGGTTTTTTTAAGGTACTATACAATATATATAGAATGTATATTCACCAAATTATTGTGAAGATACCAATAGTACAAACTCTGTTACAAGTTTGAGTCCTTAAGTTTAGGCTTTAAATTGCATTGGAAATTGTATAGTACATATATAGCAAGAATGATTTGTCTTTAGCAATCTTAATGGGACACTAGACTTTCACTTTGTATGCCATACCAAAAAGCATGACCAAAAATATGTTACTAATGCATTTTTGTTACAAAATAAAGCTAATGCTTTATTATTAAATTATAACTTTGTTGTTATTATTATGATTACTTAGTCATATATGAGTATAAGATAAATATCAAAAAGTTAGAGGACACTTTCTGTTTGAGAAATGGTAGGTTGATTAACAATTATTATGTTACTGAAAGATGTGTATTACATCAGGTGGATTCTGTGAAGCTCTCCAAAGGTGTGCCTCATTTGGACACGTACCATTGCATGCTTGACACAGGTCGACTGCCATGTATTGTTCCACTTGGAAACAATATCGATGCGTCACGCAGTTACTGATCTCGACAGTTTGATTTAAATCATTGACTGAAATCGTTTAAATTTGATTTAAAAAAATATGTAGTTTAATTTGAGTCGTCTGATTGTCAAATGAATGAGCGAAATTGACTGCGTGGTATTATTACGGCAGGGAATTCGGATCTATTCCACTTATTTCAGTGTAAATATCAGAGATATATATTTTTAATGGATAGACGAAACAATAATAATAAAGTGACACACATATGTAGAGGAGTTGGAGCTCGAATTTCAATCACGGAACCTGACCTAAAAACTTTGACATTTTAGCGGATTGAGTTATCTAGTCTCTTAATACAAAACTCTTCTGAAATTTTAGTCCTTTTATATATAATCTTTTATAACTTTTCAAGTGTACTTATTATTTCACTACTACAATACTTGACATATAATTTTCTTTTGTACCTAACAATATATATTATGATGTGAAGAAAAATTAATCATCTCTTCTTAATCACAAATATTATAATCAATTTTTTGAATTCTCGTAATATGGTTAATATGTATGATGACTAAATCATGAATGTGTTGATGTCGCCATCCATTTAGAGTCCGTCAAGTCAATCATTTCTAAATTTAAGATTTAACGGTTCAGATAAGTTGCATAGTACGTAATTACATAAAAGTTAAGAACATGAATCCATGCTGTCATATTTCATGTGTACATTGTATTAATGTGTATTTTTCATGTGTTTGGAGTTATGCTATTTCATTCATGGTAATATCATGCAATTTGAATGCAACTATCATGTGAAGAGTTGAGTAACACATGGAGAGATCGGTTAAGAACCATGTTTGCTAAACTTTAGATATTGATATACTAAATAATTTTTATTCAAATAAGTAATTATATTTTATTATCATATATATTTTGTTTCCGTTAAACAATGTATTGAATGTTCAAAGTTGAGAAATAACTTGAAGTTAGATAATGATCAACTTAGATGTGATTGTGAAAAATTAATATTATATTTAATTGATATTACCTAAAAAGGAAAGATAATCAACTTTACAAAGTGATAAAATTTCACAATCGACCAAATTTTGAAGTGGAGTTACATATATCCTAGCTAGGATGATCTATTTCTCTATGCTTCATCACTAATGAGTCAAAAAGGGAAGGTAATGGAATTAAGCTTAATTAAATGGTAGGCAATTTGGATTTGAGAAGTTAATCAAATCAAATATATATACCTACATATATTGACACATGCATCATCACAAGTCACAAGTATGCACCATTTTCATCAATTAATTAATAATTATAATTATTGGGCTACTAATTTATTTTTTCATGGATACAAAGAATGTTGGACGGAGTTTCATGTGAGTTCACGTGATAAATATATTGCACTTGGAGTTGGAATTTAAATTTTTAGGGGGAAAGTTTTGATTAATGGATTACTCGACAAAAAAAAATGTAGAATTGGATTCGAGTTATAGTTTCTGTTGTGGCATGAGTGTTAAGTATTACATTGTTTAGATAAGTGGAGATTGAACACTTTATAAGTGAGAGGACCCATAAACCTAACACCTTAAGGTTTTGGGTAAGAGTGTGGTGTCCAACATATAAAATCATAGTTATTACTTAAAAATAAGTATGACTTTAATAAAATATATGTATACATATAATAATAAGTTGCAGATTTATTTAAAATATTAAATATTATTTTTTTAATGTTGTTATACTTATAATTTTTCACTTTATTATATTAAATACATCTCTTAATTTATTTATATTGTTAAGTAGTCTAATGGTTAGAAATTTCACCTTAAATTAGATAAGTGAGATGACCGCAGTTCGAACTCCGACCCCTATATATATAATGCAACGTCCAACCAAGTGAGTCAAGCCGATGACACAATACATCTCTTAATTTATAATTTAGAGGAACAATATTTAAGCAATATTTAATGGAAATTAAAATGCATGTACCATCATGGTCAAGCTATAAGAAATAAATAAATTAAGATTCGGTATGTTGCCTTTGTGCTATCGTAGTGTCCATTATCAACTTTATGTTTTGTCCCTTTACCACAAGTAAATTGCCTTTCTAATCCTGTTTTGGCTTTTGACCCTCTTTGTTTAGCCAAAAAAAAATCCTTTTCTAATCCAATCTTTAATATGTTTTTTTAACTAGTTTTGGAGTTGACCGGTCACAATACTATTGATCAATTCATATCCACTCTATGCATTCCAAAATTTTGGATTTTTTTTAATTTCAAAAACTTTGATAGTTCTATTGTTTATATTTTGTTTCAAAACATTGGATATCTTAGCAATATAAGATATAATATATACCTTTATTTTCCAATCATGCCCTTGAGATAATTACCATGGTTTGCTTTTATGAAACTATTTGTAGTAGAGTATATATATATAATGTTTAAATTGAAAATAATGAGATTTTGTACTCCACTTCATGTAAATACCCTCAAATTATGAAGAATAAAGTATGCAGGGTTGTCCCCGAGTATTTAGAGGTCCTGAGCAAATAATAAAAATGGGCCCCTAATAAAAATATAATTTTTTTAAAAAGAACATAATATGTTTAAATTGTAAATATTTTCAATAAAGTAGTCATTCATTCTTGTGACTAAGACTAACAAAAAAATGTCATATTGTAATCAATATCATCAAAATGCATTTTAGCTACTTTAAAAAAATCTCCATTCTAGCCTTTTTTTTGTTGTTACTATGTTTTTTCTATGCTAGACTTATATTATTATTGGGCATTTTTGTTACTATTTAAACCCCATAAATAAAACTATCTAAATAAAAAAATTGAGACCCCAATTTTTTGGAGGCCCTAGACTAGGGCCCTCCTTGCCCTTGGCCAAAGCCGGGCTGGAGAGTATGTTTCACCTTTTTATAAATATAGATAAAAATTTAAATACAAAAAATGTTAAAATACTAAATTTATCGTATAATTTTTTTTTGTCTTTAATTTTCGTCGTTATTTTAATTTTTATTTTTGGTCGTTACAACTAGGAGCAAGACATGCCAACCTAACCTTGTGGGCAAACATGAAACACACGCAGACACACAATTTCCACAAGCAAGCACAAAATGAACACATACTTAGAAAGATAGTATATTGGAGGATAAATAAACATTAGAAGTATATGAACATGAGTTTAAATGTAACATATTAATTGATATTTTATCTAACTACCCAATGAACATGCATAATATAACATTGTTGAGCAAATGATTACGGTTTCTTTGTGTATTTCCTTTTTTAAGGTTGGTGCTTCAGTGAGATGTATACCACTTTGCTTGATTATTATGATAACAATACATAGTGGGTGACATATAATATGTGCATATTAAACCTGCCACTACTACGTGTATAGTTGATGTTTTCTACTATTTGCCCAAAGGTACTATAAGGTCACTAAGTTGATGTTTTCTACTATTTGCCCCAAAGGTAAGGTCACTAAGTTCATGTGTTTAGGTCTCACTCTGAGAGAATGTGATCATAAGGGGTCCAACACTTCTCCAATAAAAAATTCTATCGCATTCATGCAGTGGGAGTATTAAGTATTATTTGATTAAAATTGAATGATTTAGATAAAAATTTGGTATTTTGAATTGTAAAATAAAAATTTATCATACAATTTTGATTGAACGATCACCGATGTTTTGAGTGTGTGAATGCGGGATCTTTTGGAAACATAGAATTTGAATTTCATGAAGAGAGATTTTACACTGAATATTTTAAGAAATTTAGGTGTTTTGATAAGTCTCATCTAAAGATAGATTTTAAAGCTTGTCTATTTAGAGTCAATTTTAGGTCTTTATATACATATACATGGGGGATCAGGACTAATTAATCTTTCGAATATGTTTGAAAATTGAATGCAAATTGTGGTATAATTTATTCTCTTCTTTAAATTGGAAGGATGGGACATCGTACTATATGTGCAGGGGTCCGGGTTCGAACCCGGATACTCCACTTATTCACCTTTAAGGTGAATTTTCTATCCACTAGACTACTTGAAAAGAAAAAAAATTGGAAGATGAAAACATTTCGGTTTTAATTTTAGTGATAAATTTTTTTGGGGAGATAGAATTATTTCATTTTTAATTTTGAGATTTAAAATTTGCTATATTTTTAATGATCATAAACTTATTTAACCATAAAATATAAATTTCGTTTAAAAAAATAATAATTTATATTCTCTTTAAATATCATGCAGTACTTGCCACATGTTATAAGTTTTCCATGTGTCTACTTACATGGATGCTAAAATGGATTGGGTCATCCTAGTCACACATACCGACCCTCCCCTTATATGGCTGCTAAAATATATAGTTTGTTTAAAAAAAAAAAAATGGGACTACTTCTTTTCGCACCTTTGAGATTTTCAAACATTCTTTCAATTTTCAAAAATACTCCTCTTGTATAATAACCGACATGTATTAAAGGGTGCAAAATTTGGAAAAACATAGTTGGCTATTTAAGTGACAAACTGAGTTCACACGTTCGCTTTTAATATAAAAATATTTTCATTGGGGATTAAGGAAGGATGAGGGAGACAAAAATATTAAATTTTATAAGATTTTCCACTTAAATAGCGAAATATAAAATTTGCTTTTTGTGTGTCATTTAAAAATAAGAAATTTGAGGGACTAAAAAAATTGGGTAAAGAGAAATTTTCAAATCTTAATTGGTTTGTAAACTCATTGAGTTGTTTGCATCATGTAATTTGTTTTTGTTTAAGATCGGAACATCTCTCGTACTCTCTACTATAGAATTACCTTTATCATTATTGAATTGTTCATTTGCTAATTTTATTGAATCAAAATTAACAATACATTTTTAAAAAAATTAAAAATACAATTAAAATTTTCAACATTCTAAATTTTCATTCAATTGTCAAAATCCAAAACTACAATACTTTGTGACTGCATAAAATTATATTTCATTTTTCTTACGAGCAAAATTCTATTTCATTTTTTTTAAGCACTATTTCATTTATTTAGCCCTTTGTATCCACTTTTCTTTCAATTGGTAAAAAACAAATTAAAGTAATTTTTTCTCCTAACCCAATTTTAAACTCACATTCATAAAACGTGGCTACATCATCACATGAAATCACACATTCTTGTAATTATCCAAATTCATATCACTACTTAGCTTTTCATTACTTCCACGCCATTTGCACTTATGCACTACAACCAAATTATAGAATATATATAACTAAACTACACGTATATTGATATGGTTTTCCATTTTCATATTTTCCCATTTTTTGATACAATGACTAGTCCTATAACCAATTGATAATGTCATATTAACAACATACATTACGCAACTAGTCCTATTGCTTCTTCTTTTTTATTTTTATAAAGCAAAAGGTGTATTCAAAATAAAAGAGAAAGAACTTTAAAAACAAAAAAAAAAGAGAAAGAAGCATAATCCAAACTTTTTTTTTCCTAACTATATTTTGTAAATACAAGTAAATAATTTATTTATTATATGGTGCATTTAATCTTTGAGTTTTGTTTTTTTCTTTTGTTTTTTTGGTGAAATCTTTGAGTGGTGTTATCTACACACAAAGTAAACAAACATAAAAAGGAAACAAAATTTCTTACATCATACATGATATGGACATAACCATGTTTCGTGAGAGAACTAAATGCAGAGGAAAGAAACTCAATTGTGCAATTTTTATTAGTATCAAAATGTTGACAAGGTCATAAAGTTATCGACGTGTGCCACTCTTTATAAACTAATTTTAAATCTTATCTTTTTTTCTATGGAACTTGGTTTTTTCTTTTCCTTTCAATATATATTCTCTCTGATCCGCTACTATTGAGTTTAATGTGTAAATTTATCGGTGAATGACATATTGATATACTCCAATGTAGTAATATTATGTTTTTATCTTGAATTAAGTTCATTCTTATAAAATTGGTTTTAATAGGTGTATGAATTGATTAACTCTAACAATATGTCGAGTTTTATATTTGTTTTAACTCGTTCTTACGAAATTGATTTGTAAGGTGAATGATATCATTTTTTATAAATTTATTTTAGACATTATTTTTATTAGGGTTAAATATGTTTTTGATCCCTATAGTTTAGTCGAATTTTGTTTTTAGTTCCTGAATTTTTTCACACTTTTTAGCCCCTGAAGTTTTTCCCATCGGTATTTTTAGCCCCTGAAATTTTTTTCACACTTTTTAACTCGTGCATATCATTCGAAATTTTAATTTTTTTTTTCTGCAGGCATGTTTAGTACATTATATGAATCTCTCTTACAAAAGTAACAAGAGATGAATTAAATATGAATTTTTTAGTTTTTTGCATATAAAAATTCATAAATAATTCATCTTATGTTAAAAAATTCTAAATTTTTAACGGAGATGTTCTTATAATATTATAAACATGAATACAAAAAATCATTCAAAAATGTAAAAGTATACAAGTAATACAAGAGTTTGATTAAAAGTAGGGACTAAAAACATTGACGAAAAAATCTTCATGGACTAAAAAGAGCGAAAAAAATCTTCAGGGACTAAAAACGAAATTTTGCGAAACTATAGGGACCAAAAACATATTTAACCCTTTTTATTATATGTGGGACTTAAATATTTTCCGATATCATACGGTGGGCTGGGGTGAGGGTGTAAAGTAATGGCTTTTTTTTGGGCATAAACTGGGTAACCTCTACGTGCAACTGTAAAGACTAATTCATCGAATCTTATGGGACATAAATGGATGGCAAATTTTCCCTGAGAGTTTGCTCATGCACAAGGCAGAGATCAAACCTAAAACTTTGATTAAGTTAGAAGAGACTCGCGCTATTTCATCTTAGTATTATTGGGTGTCTAAAGTAATGGCTTGGTTTGGCCTTATGTCTGGGCTAATTCTGGCCATTAACAATGGCATTAAAGATGCAAAGAGTGATAGAGGAAGCAAAGTACGTAATATCTTATTAGGCAAAGCAAAACAACATGAATGGAATGTGTAATGGGAAGGCTTTTGAGGACAGAAAGTGATGCCTCCTAGTAAGATTTTTATCAAATAATTGTGAAGAGTCTTATCAAGATATATATGTTCATAAAGGAATTCATGGCTACAACAACTTTAATTTCCACTAAACAAGAACAAAAAGGAGGTTCTCATTTTGGAAATTTTCATAAAAATTATAGGATTTTTTTTCTTTCCAAGGGATGCAATACAAGGAATCAGAATCTATAGATTGATTCTATCATCTTTGTATGTATGATTGATACCAACATAGACCACTAAAGTTTTGGTATAAGGGTATCCATGCTTGAAAAATCTACATCATTATCTTTCCATAAATCATAAACACTTTATATCTCCACATTTCAAAGATTAATTAAGAAAAGAAGAAGGAAAGAACGAAAATTGAAATACATAATGACTTTTTTCTTTTACAAAAGTGTTGCACAATGCTCATCATCACAATAATCAAATTAATTATGAGCTAGTAGTTTATTTAATCATTTATAAGGTGTAGAAACATATGAAATGATGAAATTATTATTATGAAATGTGAATTAACTAAAGCAAGTAATTATATTTGATTATTATAAGTTATAAAAGATATAAAATTTGTACCTTAAAGAAATGTTGGAAGAATTCAGTCCTCTTTGGATTCACAAAATTCAAGTTGGCATGACCAAAGTAGATAGATATGTTGACAAATCAAGAATCATAGAATATCTCATATAGTTGTTCTTTGGCTTCTTGGCACAATAAAGATTTAGGGTCATCACAATTTTAGTGTAGTAACACAAAACTTCGTTTAATTTGATGAACGGTGAAGTGATCAATTACTAACACAAAACTTTGTTTAATTTGATCAATGGACGGTGATAGTGATCAATGAATGTTTTTTATACTATAATATCTCCTAATAATGCTGAAAGCATGTTGGAATATTTCAAAATTAAGAAAGATTTTGTTTTAATTTTCTCTCCTTGTCAAATTTTAGTTTTGTTTTTTGTTTTTTTCGTTAAATCTATACTAGATCCCTCAAATTAATACTCATATACTACATGAGAATGTTGATAAAATTTAGCAATTGTTGCTGTGAATTGTGGAGTTTGTTGTTTTTTACTAAGAAAGAGAGTTTCTTGGCCATCCTCATCAAAATTGAATATATGATATTTAAAATTGAGTTAATAAGGCATTATCTTTATAATGGAAGAATTGTTTTTATCGATTAAAAGTCACACTTTTTTTTTAATAAGCAAAATGAATATACTAAAAATAGTTAAGCACAAGATATATATGCTTAACAATAAAAAATAATACAAGTCAAAAGTAAAAAAAATAATACATCACCCTAGTCAAATTGCACCCCTAAACAAGCCGAGGAGTAACACCATCAAGCAAGAGTTTTGACTTTATTAAATAGAACATCAATCGATACATAAAACAACACACAGAAAATTTTGATTCGAGATCGGGAGTTAGCATCTAAAGGCATCTTTATGGTGTCGGGTGATGTCTTCTCTGGTGGTCTGGAAGCTGTGTGTAGTGTCTTCTAAGAATGAGATTAGATGTTGACATCTATTAGCTGGTGTCTGTTTTGATATTTTCATTGGCGTTCCGCATATATACGGAAACTTTGTTTTTGTAGTTCCTCTTTTGTAGGTCTTTGTTCGTCTTTTGCAGAGACGTAGTTATTAATAATATTATATTTGCCGTTAAAAAAAAAAACACCAATCGATATATACCTCTTTCTAAGGCTTTGTTTGGATCACAAGAGAAAGTGAAAGGAAAGAAAGTAGGAGGAAAGATAGTTAAAGGAAAGAAAGTGAGGAGAAAATGAAAGGAAAGTGAGATGATTGTTTAGTTGTTTGGTAGAAGTGAAAGTGGAAGGAAAGAAAGATAAAAAGTAAAAAAATAAGGATATACATTTAGTAAATTACAATCATACCCCCATATATAATATATTTATTTGTTTTTGTGCATTTTTTGTCATCTTGTAATTATTATAATTGAAGGGTGTTTTTGACTTTATGCTTAAAATTGATACTTCCACCTACTTTCTCTCCATTTGGGGGGGGAACAATTTTTGTGTGGGACCCACACAAATCTTTCTTTCCTTCACTGTTTATAGGGAAACCAAACGGAGGAAGCTCATTCTTCAAGAAACTTTCCATCCTTTTGTGTATCTTTCCTTCCATTATCAGCTGTTCCAAACATAGTGTAAGAGAACATCTTATTATTTATTTTCTTTCAAATGTGCCAACAACATGCTAAAAATATCGTTTGAAGATCAAGCATTACATCTGTATTAATTGGCAATAGAATTTGGCTCTGTTTGGGAAGGCCAATAAGGTAGCTTATATTAGTTTAAAAAAGAGCTTTTAGCTTATTTTACTATCTAATAGATTATTTATCAAACGCTGTTTCAAGTAGCTTATGAGCTTATAGTTTATAGATTATCATTTTTTCTTCCAATTTTACGTCTACCATCTTACTTGAAAAAAAATTAAATATTAATTAAACATATCTTTTTTATGTCATTTCATACTTATAAACTAGCTCAACCGTTAATTTTACCAAACATTACAAATTCAATCAGCTAATTTATTTTCTATAACTAAAAAATAGTTTATAAGCTATCCGCTATAAGTTCATCCGCTAAACTAACTTACCAAACATAGATTTTATCTGTTTTTCTAAGGTCCTGTTTGGTCCGGATTATTTTCTATTTTTCTACTTCTTTTTAATCAAAGTAGAGAAGTAAAAAATTGTTTTTGACCCTATTTCTACGTAAAAGAAATAGATAAATAAAGTAAAGAAGTAGAAAACAAGGAGAAATAGGGTCAAACATAATTTTTTATTTCTCTATTTCGTTTAAGTTGAACTAGAAAAGTAGAAAATAAGCAGGGTCAAACGGGGCCTAAAGTTCCGTTTGGCCCGGCTTTTGTTAGATTTTTATTCTCTTTTTAATCAAAAGTTGAGCCAAACACATTTTTAATAAAGCTCTTAACCGTAAAAAACAGATTTTTTCAATGTGCAAACTTGAATTAAATGATCACACTTCGAATACAACTGAAGGTTCTTTTTATTATTTTTTTCATTTTTTAGTTTGTTTTCATTTAAATATTATTAGTTGTTATTATTTTTTTAAAATTTGTTTTTTTTGTACAAATCTTTTTAAAAAAAATATATTTTACAAACAAATTTTAGATTAAAAATAACTTTGAAGCTAAAAAACTAATAATTACCAAACAACTTTTGCTATTTTTTTGAAAATTCTTATTTTCACTTATAGTTTTCATTTAGCTTCTGAGACCTAAAAAAGTCGGATCAAACAAATCCTAATTAGCAATAGAATTAAACATAGAATCAAATTCCACGATGCATGTCCAATTGGAATGTATTTCACTTGGCCAATAGTAGGGTGAATTTAGTCATTAATGAACTAATCCGATTAGAAGCGGAAAAAAAATTGGCAAATAAAAGCTCAAAACATTTCGTTAAATAATATAATTTCAATCTAAAGAGGTATTATTTTAAGCGTTATCCTAAACAGTGCTCCGGGCACTAATTAAAATGTATTAAAAAATAAAACAAATGACAAAATTAATGATAAGAGAGGATAAGTTTTTTACATCTTTAAGACATTAAATGTACAATTTTCAAGATAAAATTTCCATATTGATATCCTTAACTAGTGCCCCGGAACACTGTTTAATATTTTTCTTATTTTAAAGATGTAGCAACTAAACCAAGATATGGGTGTTCTAACAAGTGTATAAGCAACCATATTTGTTTCGCTTGATGAACTCAATCACAAAGTTCAAATGAAAAGACATGATGCTTTTAATCTTACAAATTATAAGGTACTAAATGCAGACACGCCATTGGGATGGGTTATGGTGCATAAGCCTTGATAAATAAGTGAAAATTGTTTAACGCACCCCCAAGTTTCTCTCACACCCCCAAATTTCTCGCGCACCCCCAAATTTCTAGCGCACCCCCCAAATTTCTCGCGTGTCATATCCCGTTTTTATTTAATTAGACGTATTTATTTAATTGTTATGTTGTGTGATTTATTTAAATATGTGGTTTTTGGTGTGGTGGTGTATTTAGAATAGTAGTGTTTTTAGGAGGTGTGGTTAGAAGTAGAGTGGGCTTTTATGAGGAAGGGCAATTTAGTAAATTGAGAAGGGAATTAACCTAGGTATAAGTTTGAAACTTAGTGAGAGAAAATCATTTGTCATAAATTTTGTGAAGAAATAGAGAGAGAACCTAGAGAAGAGGAAGAAGGGAAGAACATAGAAGAGGAGGCTAAGAGAGAAAGATTGGAGGAGTTAATTCTTGAAGAATTAGAGGTAAGATAGTAGTTACTTATGATTAGTGGGTAGTTTAAGAGGGGGGAGAAATCACATTTCTCTTTGCCCAAACCCTCTCACCCTTTTTGCTCAAAAGTTAGTAACTTTATAATTTTTCATGAATCAAAATGCTATCTTTCTTGTTGATTTCGTGTTATCTATGTATTGTGAAGCTAAAAGTACATGTTGATGGTTTTAATTTTGAGAATCAAAGTGTGTTCATATGAAATTATATGTTTTTGAATTTTTAGTGAAAATTGGGAATAATCTTTGATTGATGATGCTTTGGGTGTTTTTAAGTGATGAAACTTGTACTTCTATGCTTAGTAATGTGTCTATAACTTAAAGGAAACAACTTTTTAGAACTAGAACACGATGTGATGATTTTTAGTGGAATATGAACGGTCGCGAAAACAAAGTGTCTGTTCTGCGACATTTTCGCCGGGCGAGCTTGGGCGAGGTCAGCGAGGTTGCTCGCTGAGGCTCGCCGGACCTCGCTCGATTTGCAGAAATGTTCTGTTTTTGTCGCCCAGGAGCTCGCTAGACCTCGCCGGGCGAGATTTCCTGATTTGGAAATTATTCTTTAATTGATTTGATGTTGATGATGGTTTAATACATAAGGTGTTAGTTCTTATGAATGACTATGATGATGATGGTAGTTTCATACTTAGGTTATGAATTATTATGGATGAATATGGTGAATGATGATGTTTTCTTATACTTGTTAGATATGTATAATGATATTGATGGTGAATTGTAATGAGTATGTTTAAGGTGTATATGTATGAATATGCTTGTATGTGTATGAAATAATAGATGGTGAGTTGGTGATATCATGTGTTAATACATGAAGTGTTGGTGAATATATAAATTAATTTATATTGATGAAATGTCGTGACACATCATTCATGCATAAGTTGTGTCAAATTGATGGTGATGATAGATGGTGAAGGGATTCTTGTATCCTATATAAATGGTGATATGGTACCACATGTAGATATGTCTAGGAACATACATGAAGGTGACATTAGATGCATTAGGAAGGTGAATCTTAATTGTGTGAATGTAATGATGGTGTGATATTTGGATAATTGTGTACTATTTGAATGTGCATATATCGTGTTGATTATTGACGGTGCGGATAAGATTATGGATATTAATTGATTAAATGTCCATGTCTTGTTGATAGAGTTGAATTGCTATTATATGTATGATTGGATATATGAATAGCGAATGAATATATACATATATGCATTGTATATGTTGGATTGGATTAAATGTTAGTATTTTACTTCCATTTGTTTGAAATGCCGATTATATGTAACTAACTCTCTACTTTTGTATTTGATGGATCGTTGGGCGATTCAGATTTTCAGGCGTGAGGATTTGCTTTGCTCTAGGAGGAGTACCCGGCACTCGTTGCTAAGTATTCAGGGTGAGGAGATGAGTTGTTATTCTAGAGTCGTATCTTGTCCATTTGCTCTGGTGGTTGTAACACCGTGTTGCGGTCTAGTTATTGGGTTCATGCCTAGTGCCTTTTAGACTTGCTATTTATGATTATGTAAGGCCTTGTGCCAAGTACTTGTTTATTTCATACTTTGATGTTAAGATGTTGTTGATGTGACTTATGTGGATGATATTTTTAGTTGGTGACTTATTTATGATTTCTAAGTTTAAATCATGATATGGATAAGGATGTTTATTTATTCCGCTGCAATGAATGTGATAAGCATGATTATTAAATGAATTATATGTTGTTGCTAGATGTTTAAATTTGACGTGTAACGCTCTACTTGTTTCTATATGTATTTTATTATTTATTTGGTCGAAATTTTTGGGTAGATTTAAGTAGGGTGTTACATCGCACACCCCCAAATTTCTAGCACCCCCCCCCCCCCACACAAAATTTCTAGCGGGCCCCTAAATCATGCCAAAATCATTTTGCTGTGGGAATGGTTTCAGATATTTGCACTCCAAAATCATTAAGTGCATAAAATGGTTTTGGCTAGAAATCTGGGGGGAGGAAAAAACAAATTGTTAAGTGCATAATTATAGGTTTGTACTCCAAAACCATTTTATGCACCTAATGGTTTTGGAGTACAACCCTCTTAAACCATTCCAACAGCAAAATGGTTTTGGCTAGAAATCTGGGGGAGGGGAAAAAAACTGGGGGGGCGCGCTAGAACTATGGGGGTGCGATAAGCATTTGGGGGTGCACGAGAAATTTGGAGGTGCGCTAAGCAACCTAGGGAGGCGCTAGAAATCTGGGGGTGCGCGAGAAATTTGAAGGTGCGCTAAGCAACCTGGGGGCGCGCTAGAAATCTGGGGGTGCGCTAAGCAATCTAGGGTATTTATGCATCGTGCATAACGAAAGACTTATGCATAATAACTTTGTTCCACGCCACTATGTATTCTATGAATTGCATCAACTACATTCTTCGAATCAATTTCAAATATGACGTTTGTGAAACCTCTATGTTCCACCTCTTTCATAGCTTCTAACAATGCAATTGATTCTCCTTCAATTATGGAATATTTTCCTTGTAACCATGATCCCATGTGGTCAACACAAATGGTCCCATGTGGTCGGGAATACACCAACCCGAACTTGTTTTGCCAATACCATCGTGGAATCTCACGTTGGCATTACATTTATACCATCCCTATCTCGGTTTTTGTCATCATTCGGTTTGCTTTCCAATCACTCCAAAAATGTTTTAGAATTTTATAATTGCATTGCATTATCAATTTGTTGGTTAAAAAACAAATTTGGCTATCTCTTAGGTTTAAACATGGAACATAAAACGTGAGATTTTGTTACGTAAACTGGATATCCTCCGCGTGCAACTATAGAGGTTAATCTCTCGAGTCTTGTGAGACTCAAATGTGTGGCAAACTCTTTCTAAAAGTTTTAATACTGCTGCATAGCTAAGTCAGGGATCGAAATCATAACCTTAATTAAGCTAAAAGAGACTCGCGATAATTCACCTCTCAGGTAAGGTGGGAATCCTTGTAAACCCCTCAGCATGTGTGTCTATTAGCTGGTGATACTTAACAAATTTACTGCTACATCAAATTATTAGTTAGGTGTAACTGAAATTTAATTTGGTGGATAAATGAATAAGTATGGACCCATTCCGTTTAAAACATGTGATTTCGGTCCTCTATTTTTCAAAATTAATTATTCTGTTTATGTAACATCTCAGTTGATGATATGATATGTCTTCGTCAATTCTCACTTAATATATCAAAAAGCAACCAGATTTAATATTAAATTGTGTCTAAGTGAATTCCCACTTTTTTTTTTCACAAGCAAAAATTCATATAATTTCATTATTCAATAAGGTTGTAATACAAAGAGGTAATGTCTTAAAAGTGCAGCGACTAGACCAAGAACTGGCTTTAATAACAACGCATTTTTAATATTACAAATAAGAGAGCTAAACTCAGAGTTTCCAACACATAAGTTATGAGTTGCATTCGCCACAATCTTCGAGTCGGTTTCAAAAATAATGTGTGTAATGCCTCTTTGTTCCATGTCTGTCATTGCTTCTAATAATGATCTTGCTTCCCCTTCTACAATGCTGCATTTCCCTTCATTCCAAACAGTACCAGCCCTAATAAAATTACCAGTATGACCGCGCAAACACCATCCTGCAGTTGTTATATATATTTAAGTCGTTTTGGAAGCCCGCGTCGACATTGCACTTGTACCATTCCAACGACGGCTTCTGCCATGATATCTGCAGCTGTTGTTGTTATATTCTCGGTCTGTCATGTTGGACTTGCTGTACCAAATGTCATTCATTCCACAATTGCCGTGTCTTGATCCCTAAACTCCTTCCCGCTTCCCTCGCATCATTCCATACGCTATTATTTCTAGGGTTTAATATGTTTTTGGTCCCTATAGTTTTCTAGAATTTCGTTTTTAGTCCCTGAAGATTTTTTTCATACTTTTTAGTCCCTGAAGTTTCTTTTGTCAGTGTTTTTAGTCCCTACTTTTAATCAAACTCTTGTATACTTTCACATTTTTGAATTATTTTTTTGTATTCATGTGTATAATATTATAAGAACATCTCCGATAAAAATTTATAATTTTTTAACATGAGACGAATTATTTATAAATTTTTATCTGCAAAAAACTAAAAAAATTCATATTTAATTCATCTCTTGTTAAAAAAATTTAATTTTTTCTACGAGAGATTCATATAATGTACTAAACATGACCGCGGAAAAAAAATTTAAAATTTCGAATGATATATGCACGAGTTGAATGAAAAGTAGGGATTAAAAATACTGACGGAAGAAACTTCAGGTACTAAAAAGTGTGAAAAAAATCTTCAGAGACAAAAACGAAATTCTGCGAAACTATAGGGAACAAAACCATATTTAACCCTTATTTCTATTATTCCACAACACCCACACTAACATTGCAAATAATCCTGCTGTATCCCTATCCGCACCAGAGCAGATGTCTCTTATCACTTCATGTGTAGTGTGGTACTTTTGTAATCTTCTTGTTATAACATTCTCTAGCCCGGATGCTTGTCTTGCTTGTATGCTATCATTACAACTTACAAGTAAATAGAACATGTCAATCATCCTCATTACAATGGTCACAAAGCGGACATACCAAAGGACAAGGGACAAACCTTTGTTGTAATTAATTACGAGTTGGTAGACACCCTTTGCATATGCACCAAAGGAGATGTTTAGTCTTTGGCGGTGCATTAATTTTCCATCGGCAATTCCAGCTCCCTTGTTGTACCAAGTCTTCCATCCTTCCGAACATTTAACATCTTAATATATTCACTTTTAACACTATATAGGCCATGTATATTATTAACCCAAATCAACTTGTCTTCCTCAATTCTATCAAAAAGCGGTATTTCAAGAATATGGTTAGTGACATCCAAAGAAAAAAGAGACTCAATTTTTTCTTTATCCCACATTTTCACATTTGAATTCCCATTTTCTTTTTTGACAAATTTGAATTCCCACTTAATAATACATTTGATGTCATTAACCTAGATGCCGCATAAACATTTTATTTATCAGATCATTAAAATTCATTAATATTTGTTAATTTATATTCTTGACCATAAAATATATAGGTATATTATGTTGGAACAAAATGAGTTTTAGTTATAAAACACCCTAAGTTTTGATGATAACAAGGTATTAAATGGACAATTGGTATTACTAATTAATGATCTAGTGTGCAGGAACAAAGTAAAAATCTTATTCACTCAGATCATCAATTGAGCTTCTGAAGGACACAGTCTGAAGCGTTTAGACTCTGAGAAGCAAGAAGCTTCAGAGCCTCTGAAGAAGTCCTCGAATGCCAAAGAGAGAAACATGTCCTGAAGCTTGCGTACACTATTCAGAAGATCAATGAAATGTTATTACAAGATTCTGAATGACACTCTCTGAAGAAAGACAGCTCATAAATAATGGAATAGTACAACAATCTTATCATCAAATGGAGCGTGCAGTACTCTGTACTATTTTACCTAATTTACTGAAGCGCCATTTGACAAAGAGAAGTAGTGGAATTGATTTACTCCTTCTGGAAGAAATAATCAAATCCAGCTCAGCAAAAGAAGATTGTACTACCAACGGTCCTTTCTCAACGTCATTATACTTATAGTATAAATAGAAGACATTCAACTTGAGAGAAGACTACTAAAAGACTACTGAAAAATATTGAAACTCAGAGAAAGATTTACTTTGTATTCAAGCTGAGAATTGTTTCTTTCTTGTGTAATTTCTAAGTCAAATATCTTTTGATATTGTTAGGCTCTGAACTGTGTGTTAAGAGAGTCTAGCTTAGAACTTTCAGTCCTACTTAATCTGTGTATTAAGTTAGTGTGTGAAGTCTCTTATCTTTGTGATTTGAGCAAGGAAGTCTCTCTGTCTTGTGTGACTTAGAGCAATGAAGTCTCTCTGTCTTGTGTGACTTAGAACATTAAGAAAAGTCTCTTGCTTGTGTGCTTGAGCACTAGAATTGTAATCTTTTGTGATTATAGTGAAATCCCTTGGAAGTGCAAGGGGACTGGACTACTCTCGTTTTGTGAGAGGAACCGGTATAAATTTTGTGTGTGCACTCTCTTCTCTCTCTCTCTCTCTCACTGTCTTATTTGTGTTTTGCATTCTGACTAGCTTCTTTTATCCGCTGCTTTACAATCTGATAGCTAGAAAAGAATTAATTTTTCAAAACACAATTCAATCCCCCTTCTTGTGTTTTTCACCTTCATATTAAACTAGAGATTAAATAGTTAAATTATTAAATTAATAATATTTAAGATCTTAATAGTAATATATTATAAAATAAATTTATTTAGAACATGCTACTTGAATTTTTGTAAAAAATGAGAACCTAAAATGGAAACTAGAAAATTTAGAAAATTCAGATGAACTATAGTTCGAAGGAAATTTTAAGAGGGATTAAAACTAAATATTGGTATATTTAAATGGATTAAAAACACATTTAACCCAAATTTTAATGGTTGATTATAATTTAATTTTTTTTAGAAGCATGAGTGTTTGAGACTGATCATAATATTTGTTTAATGAGTGTTATTTCTATCCCATTCATATATATTTTTGAGTTTTACTTCTTGTGTCCTCTGGGATACATGTGCGCCCTCGATATTTCCAATTTACTTCGTCGCTACTTAGAAAACGAGTGTAAAAAAAGTAAAATTGAAACACCGTTGTTCGCTTGCTGCATTGCGAGTGTGTAAAACTGGAAAAACTGAAAAACTACAGTTCACATTCTAGGATGCGAACTAGTTCACCATGTGAAAATCAATTTTTTTGTCCTTCATCTCATAAGGAGTTTTTTTTTTTTGAAGAAAAAAAAAATTAATTAACATGAGGTTTTTTTTTTTTGACTAAATAAAAGATATTCATTCATTCAAATTGAGAATAGTACATCGATGCAATACAAATCCAAAGTCGCTAAAAACAAAAAGGATGAATCTGCGAACAAACTCACAACATCCGTGTTGATAGCATAAAACGGCATATTGCAAAAGCCTACATATTTGACTATATTGAAGTCACCGGAATATCTATGCCTCCGGATCTGTAGCGTTGAAGACACAAAAGTCATTGATTGGATCTGCACCGGATCAAACTTAATCTTTCAACCTGAAACAAATGAACACTGCACAAAGACAAGACAACAATACTCCGCACTGAGACGAGACAACAATACTCCGTACCAAGACGGGAAAATCAAAACAAACAACGTGATGAAATCACAAAAACAAACGGAAAAAAATACTAAATATATGTGAAAAATCCACTTATTTAATCAAAATAGAAAGAAAAACGATTTGGAGGAGTGATTTTAAACCTAATTTGACCCTAAATCACCCCTCTCCCGTGGATCAAGAAGAAGAGAAAAAGTATTGACGGCTAGGGTTAGAAGAAGAGAACAAAGTGTAACCAAATTCTAATTAAACCCGTGTTTATTTTTTACATATTTAACATGAGTTAAATTGTATTAATATTGAGATATTAGATGTACATACATATATATATATATATATATATATATATATATATATATATATATATATATATATATATATTAAACCCGCGACCTGTGCGTATGCACGGGTATTTATACAATTTAATTAACATTGACTATTAATTAATTTAATGATACACGTTGACTATTAATTAAATGACTCATTATCTTTACTAATAATTTAATACACATAAAAACAAATATGAATTATACACGTTGACTATTCATATAGTCCTCTTCATCTTAATTTAATACACATAATATGTCACAAATGTGTCTACCAAGATAAAATGTAAACTGCGTTCGCATTCTAAATAGCGAATTGTATTTCGGTTCACACTCTACATAGCAAACTGAGTTTCAGTTCGCATTCTAAGTAGCGAGTGACAATATGTGTAACCAAACACAACGTGTGCGCCCCCCTTAAATGAAAAATATCATGAAAAAAGAATTATCATCTTATGATGCGAACTAAGTTCGCTTTCTAGAATGCGAACTTTTTTCATGATTTTTTTTTTCATTCTAGGGGAGCGCATACGTTAGATTTGAGTTAAAATATCGTCACTCGCTACTTAGCGTGCGAAAAAAGTATTCGCATCCTAGAAAGCGAGATGATTAGTTTGGTCATTTCAGGGGATGACTGAGGAAATTCAGGGGGCGCAAAAAGTATATCTCTATATTTTTCTTCAGAACTTTACTTATAAGGCCGGCCCAACCATTATATGGTTCTAAAGCAAACTCTCGAAAGAGCCCATTTTGAATTAATAATATTTTACGACTTTAATTAACTTTATATTGGCATTAATAAATTAAGAGTTAAATAAGTTTTGATCCTAACAAAATCTCAAACTTTATTTTTAATCTCTATAAAAAAAAATTAGCAAATTTTGATCCTAAAAAAAAAAATAATAATAATAGACAATTGATCTGTCGTACGTTTCTGAATATATCTCAAATTTGGTTTAATCACTGTTTTCAAGTCAAATCATGTGTATGAGTCAAAAAAAAAGCCAAATCATGTGTACTCTCACATTTTTAATGACTTGTTATGCTCACCTTTATAATATTATAAGAATATCTTCTACCAAAATTTAATTTTTTTTTAAAGATGAATTAAATATAAATTTTTAAATGTTGGAATTCTGGAAACTTAAAACTACATATTTAATTCATCTCTTATTAAAAAAAAAATTGTAAGAAAAATTTATATAATTTACTAAACATAACTGTAAAACTCTCAGCAAAAAAAATAAATTAAATGATACATATTAGTTGACTTAAAAATAGGGACTAAAAGTCATAACAAAAAATATTTGAAAGATTGAAACTTGCTAAATTTTTTACAAAGACTAAAACCGAAATTGAAATATTTACAAGGACTAAAAAAATTGTTTAACTCTTAAATTAAAGACAGTCATTTTTTTTATATCATAGAATCATTTTCAAAATATCGTTAAAGAAATGCAGTGATATGAAAAATTAATATACTTTCATTAGTTGTAGATGTAAATTGCTTTACACCAACTGTATATCACAATTAAAAATCCACATTTTAGTTTTTTTTAGCAAAAGCAAAGCTAGTTCATTTCATTCATAATTAATTGGTATAAAGAAGAAGGTACATCATAAAAAACATGAGGGCTAGACTGAGATAAAGATACTCTAGCGATACAATGAGCAACCTTATTTGCTTGCCTCCGTAGAAACGACACAACATAGCTGTTATTAGTGGACAAGAGATTTTTACATGGAGAGTATTCTTTGAAACAGACTCCAAACTTGTAGTTGATGCACTTTACTCCCATAGTGATCCACATTTTAGTTTTATTATACCATTTTTTTGGTTTAAATAATAAGGGAAAAACAACAAAACAAATAAAAAAAAATAAGTTGAAAGGGATAAAGTTAAAGCATCGCCTAGTAAAGTAAATGATAAACATGGAGAAGATTCATTTTTACGTAATGAGATGATCCGAACTATTAACTCTCAGTTTAGCAAAAATATTGGTGCTAGAGTTTTCCTCTCAAAGATAGTTCCATCACTAGCAAAGATAGCCGTTCAAAAAAAATCACTAGCAAAAATAGTTCCAAAAAAGAGATTTGCATAACGATGGAATCTTAGAGTGTCTTTCGTCACCAGTCAATCAATAATGAAACATAATCGTCTCCCAACACAACATTACCGCAGTCGATCAATAAAGAAACAGAGTATTTGTAATTTATTTATTTTTGTCAAATGATTCAATATCCTTCAAACAACTACAAAGGGAGACATTACACCACTAGAAGATTGACTATCCACTAGAAGATTGACTATCCGTTAGAGTAAAGTACAACATTAATGCAAAAAATGTTGAGTCATCACGATGGGGCAGTGTTAAATCCCACTATTATCAAATATTGTTGTGGCAAGTGTGAGCGTTAAATCTCACATTGCTTAGAAAAGTGGAGGTTGAACACTTTATAAGTCAGATGACCCATAAACCTAACACCTTAAGGTTTTGGGTTAGGGTGTGGTGTCCAACTCACTTGTAGAGTTGTTCTTGAACCCAATGTGGATGATCCCTCGGCAGCCCCCTCGTGATGACCCAACAGTGGTATCAGAGCTGATGGTTCGACGAAGGGTTTGACCTGGCTCCTTGTATCGAAAGTCTTCCTGACAACGGTGGTCAAGCAGCGTGTCCCGTTGAGCAGCGACAACGGCGGTACAAGTGTATGGATGAAGAAAGCTTCGGCTTGAGGGGGAGCATATCCTGGTATGGATGGACTCACACTTGAGGGGGAGATTGTTGTGACAAGTGTGAGTGTTAAATCACACATTGCTTAGAAAAGTGGAGGTTGAACACTTTATAAGTGAGAGGACCTATAAACCTAACACTCTAAGGTTTTGGGTTAAAGTGTGGTGTTCAACTCACTTGTAGAGTTGTTCTAGAGCCGATGGTTCGATGAAGGGTTTGACCGGCTCCTTGTATTGAAAGTCTTCCTGACAAAGGTGGTCAGACGGTGTGTCTCGTGTGCATTGTGGTAACGGCGGTACAAGTGTAGTGTAGCTAAAAAAGCTTCCGCTTGGGGGGAGCATATCCTGGTATGGATGGACTCACACTTGAGGGGGAGATTGTTGTGGCAAGTGTGAGTGTTAAGTCCTACATTGCTTAGATAAGTGGAGGTTGAACATTTTATAAGTGAGAGGATCCATAAACCTAACACCTTAAGGTTTTGTGTTAAAGTGTGGTGTCCAACTCACTTATAAAGTTGTTCTTGAATCCAATGTAGATGATCATCTTACTGCCCCCTCATAATAACCCAACAAAAACATAGAAATAAACCTTTAAATTTAGATTCGAGACACCACTAAACCAACACCAACAATCAAACAAACAAATAAAATGCATTGATGTACCAAACCAACACACCAAACACAAGAAATATGAAGATAAATAGACACCAAAAAATTAAACGGGCAAACCAACATTTTAGCCCCACATTTTAGCCCCTGAAAATGTAATTCGTTGTTAAATCCGTAAATAAACATACCTCGCGAACACTAGGAATACCGTTATATTAATGGACATTCAGCAAGGAAAATAATTATGTCCCAAACTTTTGAGATGAGTAAATTTAGAGCAATCAGAAGTTAAGTGAAAAATAATGAAAATAATGAAACCATGAGAGACCTTTCTCTCTGTGAGGCCTAAAGTAAAGGCTTTAGAAGCCTCACCCTTATGTTTAATTCATACCTCAAAAATTATCCTTTTACCCTTACAAACACTTAAACTTTTCAAAATAGCCTTCATTTTAACATATTTTAAAGCAAATTTTTGTTGGCAAATCCCTTAGATCCCATAAAAATTGTATATAAAATATTTTGAACATGAAAATTTATATATGAATATTCATATGTAAGATCTTTCTATACTGTACCTAGTTAGATGAGTTGATTAACATATCTATATAAACAAGTCATTCTACCAATTTTTTTCCAATAAGTTTAAATATAATATCAGTCATTGTTTTTAGTCTTCAAAGTTATCTTATTGGACCACATGATACCACATGTCATGATTATATTGGGACACATATGTTATTAGGACTAAAATAATCAATTTTTAGAATTGTCAGAATCGAAACTTTTCTAGACCAGACTTTTGAGCTGGACCCAGCTCAATGTCTCATATATGGGCGCAATCCATTTATTTATATATACAACTCTTCACCACCTCCCAAGATATGCATTATTCTAACTTCTACATCAACCTCAAACTTATACTGACTTGAGCATCAGAGTGTTATCTGCAAGTCACTCCCCTTTTTCCACATCAATCATCTCCGATGCTTGAACTCCAGCCTTCGGCTCAGAGCATTTCTTTGGATAAAACTTGAATTATGTTACGAACATAAACCAAACAAAAAAAACTTATAAAGATTAACACCAAAAAAATGCTATATTGGTGGGAACTAAATTTATACATCCGAATAATGATATTCAATATTTTTATTTTATCACTTTTTTATCAATAAACTAATAACGTGTGAGATTTGAGAAATGTATCTTGGGAAGGGAAGTTCTGAGTGTTTGTAGGGATACGAAATAAAATTGTTTGTTGATAAGGCTACTTTATATTTTTGTCATTTAGTTTATAGATTTGACCCTTAATTCTGTTTTTAATTTTATTTTTTGTTAAATGAGTCATATTACACACCTATGAAGCATATACACAAACACAGACACTGACACATCGACACCGATAATAATTTAAAAAAATGACATAATTTAGTGTAATTATAACTGTTGGTGTCCGATACTGACACAAACACATCTAATTAGAGGAGTGTCCGTGCTACATAGTTACACACTATTGCATGAAACTAATTGTTAGTGCTAGTTGGAGTAGTGTTGCATTATCCTTAGAGTGTCGTTTTGTTCAAATTGGGATTAGGATTGCTCGAGTATGATTTAGAGTGAGACGGGATTTAGAGTATCGTTTTGTTTTTGTTTTTTGTTTTTATTATGTAACTAGGAATAAACCCGTGCGTTCCACGGGTTCGATTAAAATATTTTTATAAGTGAAAAATAATAATTGTGATAAGTAGAATCAAATATAGTTAAATGATAGATACTAATATAAATATGATTATATTTAATATTAGTATATGTATAAAAATTTAAAAAGTTGTTTAGAAATATGAGATTTTTCATTGATTTGTGTTTGTAGTTTTGTTTATATTTTAATATAATAGATCTCCTATAATATTTTATAAATTTGAAGGGATGCGTCATATTTTATTTTAATAGTGTAATTGCATAAGATCTTAGTTTTTTTTATATGAGTTGCAATTATATAATCACATGTCACTTTTTTTAAAAGGAGTCACTTTGCGTTAGATTTTTTATGCATCCCTTATTTTTTCAATAAGAGTTGGAGGAATACATGCATACATACTTTTTTTTATCATGTGATCTCCTTTTTTGAAAATTACGCATCAAATAGCGTAAATGCTTACTCTGTTATATGCAATTTAAGGTACCAAATAGGTTTTTTACTTAATTCCCTCTCGTTCTTTTTTTTTTAAAATGAAAAATAATAATTGTGATAGGTATAATGAGATATAGTTAAAAGATAGATACTAATTTTATTTTATTTTTGAACGAAGATAGATACTAATTTAAAATATGATGATTATATTTAATATTAGTATATCTATAAAAATAAAAAGTTGTTTAGAAATATGAGATTTTTCAAGGATTTATATCGTAGTTTTGTTTATATTTTAATGTAATAGATCTCTTATACCAGTCCCATAAGTCCTAGCTCAACTGGCAAAAATGTCGAAATTGTTAAGCCGGACGTCGTGTCCCGGGTTCGAACTCGAGATCTCACAATTATATGTAAGTTTAATTTCAGTGGGTTACCACTTTATCTAAGACAAAAAAAAAATCTCTTATACCAATATTTTATAAGTTTGAAGGGATGTATCATATTTTATTTTAGGAAACAACTTGTTAGTGTGAAAATATCGTTAACGAAATTCAATGAATGATTTTTAACCATATAGATCTCTTATACCAATATTTTATAAGTTTGAAGGGATGTATCATATTTTATTTTAGGAAAAAACTTATTAGTGCGAAAATGCCTTTAACGAAATTCAATGAATGGTTTTTAACCATTGGATCACTCTTAATTCTGATCTACTTAAATTTTTATTTTGCTTTAAAATGCAAAGAGCAACTATAGTGAACATCCTGCGCAATTCGTTATGCGTTCGTGTTTAATGAGTTCGCACTATATAGCAACTCTCTTTATTTTAATAGTGTAATAATATAAGATTTTAGTTTTTTTTTGTATACGTTGTAATTGTATAGTCACATGTCACTTTGATTTTCATTTTTGAGGTATATCCTTTATTTTATTTTTTTAATAAGAGTTGGAGACATGCATACTTTTACATACTTTTTTTTTATCATGTGATTTCATTTTTTGAAAATTACATATCAAATAGCGTAACTATTTACTCCCTTTGATGCAATTTAAGGTACCAAATAGTTTTTCTACTTACTTCTTCTTGCCAAAAACAAAAAGCATTTAAGGAAAGACCATGATTAGAAAGCAAATTTGCCACTTCATTCCCTTCTCGATAAGTATGTGTGACTATGCAATTCATCTGTCTAAGTAGCACCTGTACGTTTTTCCATTTGTTTCTTAATGACCAAGTAACCTTTTGCTTTCCATGATTTTTGAAAGCTAAGACTACCAATATCGAGTCTGTTTCAATCCAAAGATTGGTGTAGTTTCTTTGATGAGCCAATTCAATAGCCCTCATAGCACCACAAAGTTCAGCAAAATAGGAAGAGGCAATGCCCAGAGGCTCAGCAAAACAACATAAAACATCAGCTTCATGATTTCTAAAAACACCAGCACATGAAGAAAAACCAGGATTACCTCTAGAAGCTCCATCTATATTACACTTAGTCCAATTAAGCAAAGGAGGACACCAAATAACTTCCTTAATCACTGGAGCATTTGTATGATGAATATCTACTTTGAACATCTTAAGAATTGTAAAGTCCCTAATAGAATTGGAAGAAGCCTTACAAGTTCCATTACCAGACATGGATGTATTAGCAATGATCATAGAGATGCATGACCTCCAGGAAATATGGTTGTTATTGAATCTAGCTTGATTACGAGCAAACCAAATGGAGTTGATAAGATTAACCAAATCCGCAGTGATAGTGATTTTGCATTTAGGGGACCAAGCTCTATCACAAATCTTCCAAATATCATCCATCGCAGAAAACTGCAAAGTCATGTTAAGGCAACCAGCAAACCAGCACCAAATGTTTACAGCAAAAGGACATTCAAAGAAGATGTGGAAAGAGAATTCAACATGTTGAGAGCAAAGATTACACATAGAAGGAGTGGCGCATCCTCTGATCATAAGATTTTCATCAGTTGGGAGCTTCTCATGCATTAATCTCCATACCAAAAGAGATTTTGATGGAGGGATATCTGGACTCCATATTAGTTTTGCCCAAGGTAGATCTTGGTACTGAGGGATTGAAAATTGATAAGCTTCCTTAAGGACTAAGTCACCAGAGTCAGCATGTTTCCATATGAGCTTATCCTTAGAATCTTCCAATGGAATAGTAACTTGCTGAGCAAGGAAGTCGTGAAAGTTGAAACTTTGAAGCATCCGAGGAGGAAACTTCCATTGACCATTTTCAATATAATCACTGACTGTGGAAGAGAGCAAATGTCTGATATGAATTGGAATGTTGAGCAGTTCAGAGAGCGGAGCACCACACCAACTATCATTCCAGAAATTGATGTCTTTTCCATCACCCAACAGCCAAACTGAATTAACTGAAATGACGTCAAACTCATCTTTAATGCTACTCCAAAGAGAAGAATAGATGTGATGTTGAATGACTTTTCTGTTTCTTATCACTCTATCTTTTAGAAGCTTAGTCCAAGATTTTTGTGAATTCAGAAGCTCCCAACATAGCTTCAAGTTTGTTGCCTTATTTAAGTTAATCAAAGATCTAATATTCAAACCTCCTTGAGAATAAGGTCTACAAAGCTTCTTCCAAGATACTGTAACCATCTTTCTTTTTTCCAAATCTCCACTCCAAATAAAATTTCTAATATCTCTTTCAACTTGTTTGAGAAGTGAAACCGGCCAAGAATAGAGAGATATGCTGTAAATCATCATACTTTGAATAACTGATCTAACCAGTTGGACCCTTCCAGCCATAGAAAGAAGAGAAGCTTTCCACGCGGAGAGTTTTAATTTGATCCTGTCGGCTATGGGTTGAAGATGACTAACTTTTGGTTTACCCTTAAAAATTGGCACACCAAGATAGTTAAAGTGTAACTGGCCAACATTAAAATTCAAAAACTGCACCATTCGAGTCAGTCTAGCATGAGAGATGGAACCAGAGAAAATGGTAGATTTGGTAGTGTTAATAATCTGGCCAGAAGTCAAAGCATATTTTATAAACAAATCTTTGAGAGCTCTAAGCCCTGCCATCTTACCTTTACAAAATATCATCAATTCATCAGCATAAAATGAATGAGAAGGAACATTGACATGTCTAGTACCTTTGATAAGCTCAAGATTACCCTCATCAACCAATTTTGAAATACTTCTACTTAGGACATCTTCAGCCAAGCAAAAAAGAAGGGGTGAGAGAGGGTCCCCCTGCCTGACACCTCTAGTGCAGTTGAAATATCCATGAGCTTTTCCATTTATAGAGACAGATAAAAAAGCTGACTGCAGAATGACATGAATCCAAGTGCAAAAGATATCATTGAAACCAAATGTTTTGAGCACCTTTAGAAGAAAAGGCCATTCTAAAGTGTCAAAAGCCTTTGTGATGTCAATTTTTAAGGCCAAATTCCCTCCGTAAGCTTTGTTATGCAGAAGATTTACAGCTTCTGAAGCGATACATAAACTATCTTTGATGTTCCTTTCATGAATGAAACCCATTTACTTCTAAGAATTGATAGAAGGCATTATGGTGGCTAGCCTGTCTGCTATAACTTTAGATATAATTTTGAATTTAAAGTTGGCCATTGCAATTGGTCTATACTGATCAATGGAGATAGCATCAGGGGTCTTAGGAATCAGAGTAATTGTGTTAGCATTAAAACCTGGAAGAATCCAACTTGAAGTGAAAATTTGAAGGACAGCTTTGACCACATCTTCCTTAACAATGTCCCAAAAATGTTGATAAAAGAATGCTCCAAAGCCATCTGGACCTGGAGCACTGTCTTTATTCAGAGCAAAAACTGCAGCTTTGATTTCTTGCTGAGAAGGCAACATAGTCAACAGATTGTTGATGTCTGCAGTGATCTTAATTGGGATGACTTCTTCTACAAGTAATTGATCCTGCAAAACAAAGTTAGTTCCAAAAAGATTTTTATAATAGGTAACAACATGGTCAGCTATCTGTAATTGATCTGTGAGCACATTATCACCATCTTGTAAAGAAGTGATAGCTTTGCTTGAGGTTTTGATCTTGGCCATTCTATGAAAGTACTTGGTATTCCGATCCCCATGTATAAGTGCCGGTTTAGATTTGCTTTCTCTTTCCAAAAGCTTTCTTGCTTTCTACTTACTTCTCTCTCATTCTTTTATGGAATTTTATCCCGACTTTATTAGTCCCGGTTTCTTTAGTCTATTGTTCGATTTACATTTTTTTTTGCTTGGTCCTTTGTTTGTGGTTTGTTTTCCCTTCAAATTTATTGTTAGTTTTTGTCTCTCTTATTTAATAATATTTGCTTGAATATTTAGTTTATTTTCGTTATATTATAAACTTAAATATTTTTTGTTGCCAATATATAAGTTTGGACGATGATTTCATATATTGAATTTAATTTTAGTTATTTAGCTCAGGTAAATAAAGTTTGGACTGACTATTGTATTTGAGACTACATATTTTTTTATTTTTTTTATACAGATGAGGGCATACGATTGAAACTACATATTTTTGTTTAAAGAATATATAAGAATTTTAATGTTGAGATTTTAATGATCATGCATTGTTTTTGTGTTTTTTAATATATTATTGTTGTTTAATAAATAGTGTAGTTATATTTTTTGAAGATAAGAAAGTGAATGATAATATTAAGGTGAAACTTACTCTACTCGTTATGCATTGTTTTTGTGTTTTTTAATATATTATTGTTGTTTAATAAATAGTGTAGTTATATTTTTTTGAAGATAAGAAAGTGAATGATAATATTAAGGTGAGACCTACTCTACCCGTTGTTTTCATTGGTTTGTTGGATATATATCCCAAATTATCAAGAGATATTTTAGAACAAACTTAATATTAATTGGGAATTACAAATAATAAGATATTTAATATGTGAATAGGGTCAAAGTACTCCAAAATATAAATGAGAGAATTAAAATAAAAAATATATATTGACTATTGGGTATAAAAAAGAGTGAGTGAAATTAAATTAATTCTCCATCATTTTTTTAACATGAAAATCTCCGCCATTGGTTTACGCTTTACCATTCATCTTTGGTGATTTTATATTTTTCATCCTTTGATCTTTCTTTAAAATTACGCTAAACATGACGTAACCGTTTAATTTACTCCTCTATGCATTTTAGTTTCTCATATTTATTGAAAAAATAATAATGTTGTAATATTAATTTTATTTCTTTTGAGATTTCTTCTCAAACATTCACTTGATACACGTCATTATATTTTTTTTATTGGTCAAGATTTTTTTAGCCAACATTTTGATTTATCTTCTTTTTGCTATGCTAAATTCTTATTCTTTTTTTTTTGGTGAGGTTTATATGTTCCCATTTTTTTGGTAAAATAAATTCAATTTAAAGTTCGCTTACAGAGATAAAAGCAACTTAAAGTTCGCTTACAGAGATATCGTAAAATAAATTATAACCTTCAACTTCTAAGATTTTGCATATAGGTCAATGCAGATACATTCAATTTTTTTTCTAATGTAGTTGAGACATACATTCAATTATTTTTTCTAATGTAGAAGGAAAACTTTCGATCAAATTGAGGTGCTCCACAATCAACACACCCAATGACCACATTTGCTCCATAAAACAATCTTTAAACTTCAGTCCTAAAAAAGGTAGAAAATGGATATTAAAAATAGAATAACATTCATATATACTTGAAAAATACAGATATACAGTGGTTGACTTACTTGTTGAGAATATATAAAAACATACAAAAAGTACAAAATAGAAAACAAAACATACAAAATAATTTAAATACAAAAAATGAGAGAGCATGGTTAAACAAAAAGTACGTGGAACTGATATTGCTTATATAAGGACCATGGTTACATTGAGAAGCATTCCAACAATCAGAAGATTTAATTGTAATGAGTGTGTAGTTATCATTGCATTATATTTTTACAAATTCCACGGTTACAAAAAATTTAAGCATGATAGTACATTGTAATTTTGACATCTATGTTCTTAATAGATGGTAGAAGTTGATGTATATAAAGACTAATTTAATAAGAATAATTGAAATAATTATTACAATTAACAAAAGTTAGTTACATAAAGTAAATGAGAGAAAGGGAAAGAGCCACAAATAAATATACGCAACTTTTAATAGATTTTTCCTCAATATTTTTTATTTAAAATGATTTAATACAGATAAAGATTGGATACTTATATAACTTTGTTATCTATTTACATTATCTATTTAGTTATTTATTTATTTAGTTGCAAGAATTTTTTTAGAGGTGTCATGTCATCACAAAGTTTGCATAGGAGCAACTCAATCTTCCCTTTATATGTAAATAAATAAACAAATAAAAGAGTAGTGGAAGATATGAGAATCATCACTACTCCATAGGAGTTTTTTTTTCAGTTTTTTTTTTCTTCAAAATTTGTTCTCGATTTTTATGATCTTACTCGGTAATAGAAAAAGAACACGTGTTTTAGATAATATTTAAATTAAATGTAATTATAACTTGAAAAGTCACAAAAAAATCATGAGAGAAATGAATAAATAGATAGGTGAACATAAATAAAATATTATAATTTCAAACAATAATTAGTATAAAATAATTGAACAAATACAAAATTTACTTTTATTTATCTCTAATTTTAACTACCATGGAAAAATATCATTAAAATTATTTTAAAAATGAATAGGATAATGAGAAGTTAAAAAATTTACTTTTATTTATCTCTAATTTTAACTGAAAATAATCATTAAAATTATTTTAAAAATGAATAGGATAATGAGAAATTAATAAAAATTGTTACACACGCCAATTTTATTAATTTAGATTTTGCATTAGTACATTATTGGAGTGTGGGAGTGGTAAATAGTTGTGTAAGAGTAGAAAAAGTAGTATAATTTTTTTATTAGTGAAAGAAACAAATTATTTATTTTAGATTTAACATTAGAACAATATTGAGTATGTACTCCGTATAATTTTTTTATTAGTGAAACAAATATTATTAATGGATTTGGTGGCCATAATTTGTAAAAAGTTTTTTTTTTACCCATAATTTATAAGAAGTTGTATAGTGATAACTTGATATATTGATATTTAAAATGATTTAATTAAAAGAGATGGTGAAAAAGTTTTAATAGAGATTGTAAACTTTTTTATAGAGTGTCACATCATTACAAAGCTTGATAATGAGCAACTCAACCTTCCCTTTATATGTAAATAAAAGATTAATGAAAAAGAAGAAAAAATTGTATATCTGAAAAAGAAGATAACATCAGCAAAGAAAAAGTGGAAAAAAAAAAGCTTATTTTATTTTATTTTTTTAATAAATAAAATTTTATTATTAACCGATCTAACCAAAAAGATAGACAGAAAAAAAATAAATAATAATAAAACGAAAAATATAGCGCAAAGTCTACCGGCACTTAAGAAAACAGATGCTTATTTGATGTTTTTATTTTTCTAGTTGTGAGGTTTTATTCAAAAGCATAACGGACACGCACAATCAGTATAACTTAATTTTACACTAACAAGTAGCAACTAATAAAAATGATACAATATTTCATATCATATAAAAAATTGGGGTATTTTCGGGTGCTTATTCTTTTTTGTCTTTATTCAATAAAAAGGTCTTAGGATGAAGGGAAAAAAGAAATGATATCATCTCTTCTTTTTTGAAAAGAGGAAATGATATAAAGCATCGTTGCAACCTTTTATAAGTCCTTTTGATGTATGCTTGTGGTTGGCGTTTTATTTGTTGAAAAATGTTAAGGATATTATTAAGAAATTATTTAGTCAATTTTAAAAAAAAATTAAAGTGATATCTTTTTTTAATTCTTTAATAAATATCATAAAAACACTTACTAACATGATCTTTATTTTTCAAAAAAAAAAAATGATCTTTATTTGTTTTATAAGAGTTCTGCCAAGCCTATAAGTGTAAGATGTAAACAACATTTGAAATTTGAACACTTGAGTGTGAAAAAAAATTTAACGGAGATCAAAATTATAGATATAAAGCATAACATATTATTAAACAAGGCTATTACTTGATTATTGTAATCGTGTATCTTGAATGATTGAAGAAAAATTCATGGTATGACACTGAGAGAGTGTTTCTACCGTCTTAGTGGTGAATAGTTGCATTTGTTTTGTTTTTGTATATCTAACATTCTTTTTTTAAATCAAAAAGGTGGAAGTAAAGAGCTAGCCACCCTAAAATATATTAAAAATTAAAGAACAAATATAAATGGAGGAGACCAAATCAAAATTCCATTAAAAAGAACAAAATCTAAAACTAGGCACATAGATTAATTTTAATAGATTATCATTTCATCATCTAAGAAAGAAAAAAAATATTTTGAACAAACAAACGAACAAGTTCCTTTCTTGTTTTTTACAAGAGAAAGCTAACAACAAACAAACAAGTTCTAATAATGCAAATACATCTCCACCAATTAAATTTGGACACCAAAAAAAGATGTGCTTGGTCCCCTTTCTTTCCCAAACACAACACAAATCATTTAACATTCAAGCTTCATATGTTGACTAACAAGAATACCTTGCATTTCCTACACAATATTTTGTAGGAAATGAGCACAAATTCGTAGGAATTGTTACATTTCCGACAACATTTCCTACAAGCACCTTTGTAGGTATTACATGTGCTATTCAGACGACATTTCCTACGAAGTTCGTAGGAAACGTGTGTCAGCCAGTGTCAGTTCAATTCCTACGAAATTTTGGTAGGAAATGCAGCTTTTGGCAGGACAGTTCCTACGAATATTTTGTAGGAAATGTATTTCATATTAAAAAAAAATTACAAATAGGTATTTTCGCCAAATAAATTTTAAAATAAGTGCGCCAAATCCGAAATTTAAATTTAAAAAAAAAATTGGATTTTCCGCCAAAACTTTCAAATTTTCCGCCAAACAAATTTCAAAATTTGCCAAAACATTTCCGACGAATATTTGGTAGGAAATGTAAAAAAAAAAATTAAAAGAAAATTGGCTGGAAAAATTCAAATTTTCAAAAATTGAAAATTTGAATTCTACGCCAAAAAAGAAAAAAATTTCAAAATTGCGCCCAAAAATTGGAAATTTAAAATTTGCACCAAAAAATTATATTTTTTACTAAAATTATAAATATGAAAAAATGCACTAAAAAGAAAGAAAAAATGTAAGAAAATAGAATGATGAATGGAAAAATGAAGAAAGAAAATAGAATGATGAAAAAAAATGTAAGAAGAAAGAAATTAGAATGATGAAAGAAAAAATGAAGAAAGAAAATAAAATAGAATGATGAAAAAAATGTAGGAAGAAAGAAAATAGCATGATGAAAGAAAAAATGAAGGAAAAAAAGAAAATAGAATGATGAAACATAGTGTTTTTGAATAAATGTTGAAAGAAAAAACATTGAATAGATTGAAGAAAATAAAAAATGAATGTTAAAATATAAGTGTTTAAGATGTTTGTATGAAAGTGTTAAATGGAAAAAGTTGAATGTATTGAAAGAATATGAGAGTATGAGAAAGAGTTAATGAATGTGTTGAAGAAAAAAAATTGAAGTGGAAAAGATGAAAATGTTGAAAGAATAGAAGAAGAAAGTGAAGTGGGAAATATGAAATGAAAAGAATGAAAGTTGGAAGAATGAAAAAAATATGTGTAGTAGATAGTGATGTATATAGAGAAAAATCTGAAATTCAAATTTTTGGAATTCCCTCTGTGACATTTCCTACGAAACTTTTGTAGGAAACGTAAAAATTTGAAATTTTGGGTTCGCGCGTCTTTGGAGACAGTGGTTGTTTCGTTTTCCCATGACGTTTCCTACGAATATTTGGTAGGAAATGTATTGAATATTTCCCCTCAAATTTTCAAATTTTCGTTTTGCTTTTCTCCGAATGTATAGACAGATCGTAATAACAGTCTCATCGAAAATCTAGTCCTAATGAAAGAGTAATGAAGTTTGACTAAAATTATAGATTTTGACTAGATATTTCGAATTGTATCAATCCGACCGTTCAATATCACCTAATTGGACTAACATACAAATGAGAAAGAAAACATTTTGTTCACCGGACTCTATATGTATACAAAGATGGTAATAACAGTCCCATTGGAAACCTAGTTTTAACGAAAGAGTCATGAAGTTTGACTAAAATTACCGATTTTGACTGGAGATTTTGAATTTTATCAATTCGTCCGTTCAATATCACCTAATTCAACTAACAAACGACTGAGACAAAGAATTTTGATCATAGGACTCCGCATGTATAGACAGATCGTAATGACAGTCTCATTGGGAACCTAGTTTTAATGAAAGGGTCGTGAAGTTTGACTAAAACTACCGATTTTGGCTGGAGATTTTGAATTTTTTCAATCTGACCGTTCAATATCACCTAATTGGACTAACAAACAGATGAGGAAAAAAATTTGATCATCGGACTCCGGATGTATAGACAGATCGTAATAACATTCTGATTGAAAACCTCGTTTTAATGAAAGGGTCATGAATTTTGACTAAAACTATCGATTTTGACTGGAGATTTTGAATTTTATCAATCCGACCGTTCAATATCACCTAATTCAACTAACAAACGACTGAGACAAAGAATTGTGATCATAGGACTCCGAATGTATAGACAGATCGTAATAACAGTCTCATTGAAAACCTAGTTTTAATGAAAGGGTCATGAAATTTGACTAAAACTATCGATTTTGACTGGAGATTTTGAATTTTATCGATCCGACCGTTCAATATCACCTAATTCGACTAACAAACGGCTGAGAAAAAGAATTTTGATCATAGGACTCCGTATGTATAGACAGATCGAAATGTCAGTCTCATTGGGAACCTAGTTTTAATGAAAGGGTCGTGAAGTTTGACTAAAACTACCAATTTTGACTGGAAATTTTGAATTTTGTCAATCCAACCGTTCAGTATCACCTAATTGGACTAACAAAAAATGAGAAAAAAATTTGATCATCGGACTCCGGATGTATAGACAGATCGTAATAACATTCTGATTGAAAACCTAGTTTTAATGAAAGGGTCCTGAAGTTTGACTAAAACTACCGATTTTGACTGGAGATTTTGAATTTTATCAATCCGACAATTCAATATCTCCTAATTCGACTAACAAACAACTAAGAAAAGTATTTTTGATCATCAGACTCTGGATGTATAGACAGATCTTAATAACAGGCTCATTGTAATGAAAGAGTCGTGAAGTTTGACTAAAACTACAGATTTTGACTTGAGATTTTATCAATCCGGTCGTTCAATATCACTTAATTGGACTAACAAACAAATGAAAAAAGAATTTTAATCACCGGACTCTAGATGTATAGACAGATCTTAATAACAGTCTCACTGGAAACCTAATTTTATTAAAAGGGTCATAGAGTTTGACTAAAACTACTGATTTTGACTGAATATTTTAAATTTTATCAATCTGACCGTTTAATATGACTTTATTAAAACTATTGTCCTGTCTATATTTTTTAAATAAATTATAATTAATTTGTACAAATCAGTTGAATTTTTACTTAGAGGATGTCAAAAGTTAATAATTTGTTTTTTAATGACAAAAGTTAGTAAATTTATCTTATTGATTTATGATAAACAATAAACTTTATTATAATAATTTGATAGTATGACAAAAAAAATTGGTGACTCACACACACAAAGTGGAGTGACCAGGGATCGAACCCCAGTCATGGCATCCGATACTAACAATTTCGGTATTTCTACCATTTGAACTAGGATTTGTGGACAAATTGTTTGTGTTTCTATTGTTCCTATTCTTATACGTATTCATCTTATTATTCTTTCATATTTTTTATTGAATAAACTTTCTATAATCATTTCCTCTTCGTTGTCCCTTCGTAGGACATGTTCACCCCGAGAGCGTCACCGACCATTTCTTGCATATATCGTTGACATTAATTCAAATGAGTTAGTTTCTATTTTTTATTTGTCACCGTGTAAAAGTAAGTTTTTTATTAACTAATTTTTTTTATCAAAAACTATATATAATATAATAACATTTATTTTAGAGTATTGCTATTTAGTAAGAAATATTTACATAAGAAAGAGAAGAATCCACAAATTTAGGAAATTTGACCAATCAAAAATTTGCTAACCATACATGAAAGAGAGAGTGATTAAAATTTGACCAATTAAAAATTGCCACATAAAAATCTTCTATTTCTTGCATCAAAAAATTCTTACTAAATAACAATTGCCTTTATTTTATGATACGTGTTCGCTGCAATTTTATTTTAAAAAAAAAATAAAACAATTCCGACGAATATATTTGTAGGAAATGTTTCTAGAAATTTGTGCCATGATGCAAGACGCAGACATATATATTTTTTATTTTAAAATAAAACATTTCCTACGAAAATGCTTGTAGGAACCGTTCCTTAGGACCCACCAACGGTCAAAATATAATTCCTACGAAGCTGCTCGTAGGAAATGTACATTGAAAGTTGCACCATGCAGGAAATGCTCAGAAATGAGGCTGGCCCACCACAAAATTAGTTTTGGTAGGAAATGTTGGTAGGAAATGCAAGGAATTCTTGTAATGTAACCAACCAGAAACAAGTAAAAGATAGAACACCAATTCCACAATTATCATAGAAGTTGTAACTTCTACTTTTAATGGCTATAAAAGCTGACCTATTTAAATCAAATTCTTTACAAATCAACCAATTAAATGCTTTGATAGTTTGATATCTCATGTGTTTTTTCTATTGTGCTCCCTCCGTAACACTATATAAGCAAAAATCACTTTTTTATGTATATTGTATAATCAATGTATCTAGTCTATATTATAGACCAAATACATTAATTTTACAATGAATCTATAAATGTGATTTTTGCTTATATAGTGTTACGGATGGAGTATGATATCATGGTAATAGTAGAGATTTATATAAAAAAAAAATAAGACAAAAACGGCGCATGTTAAAGGTATTTAATATAAGAAATTAGTGTTAAGACTTAAAAGTTAGTATTGTCTTTTTTAATATAAGAAATTAGTGTTAAGACTTAAATCAATTTTTTTTTCTTTGCTCAAAAAAAAAAAAATTATTTTTCTCAATACAACACTATTATTGTTAAGTTGTTTTTAACATGTATCAACACCTAAAAAGAAAATATGAAAAGAATAAAGAGATTAGCTAGGTTCCAATTAGAATGATAATAATAGTAAACTCAATGATTATAAAGACATGTTACATATTATCTAACGTGAACATAACCCTTAATCAATTGAAATTGGACGTAAACCACATTACATATTATGGGAGAGAGGAATTGAATATCTTCAATCCCCCTTCATGAAGAAATAATATGTGGCATAAAAATAATCCGATGACTATTTTCAAATCAACATATGACACATTTTTTCCATATTCAATACTATTTTAAATCACATCAAATACTGTACGAACAAAAAGTTATCTAATATATTAAAAATTTATTCTACGTTATTTTTTCAATACTTATCTTTTTGCAAATCAAATATACATAAAAAGATTAAAAACATGATGTTTACCATTTTAATTTCCCAATATACCCCTTGTGGTTTGCTGTCCCCACCACTCTACACACTCCATCCCACTCTATATTTCTCTATAAATAAACCCTCACAAAAAATATACAACTTAGATCGATATGGACTAAATAACAAATATATAGTGTACTACTTGCTTGTTTTCTTATCAAAAGAAAATAAAAGTGTACTTATTGTTGGGGTAAATTGTGGCAATCATGAGTGTTTGTGATCAGAAAAATGATTCCATTGCTAAGAAGAAGAAAATGAAAAATGGTTCCTTTAAATCAATTTTCATGCATGCTGATGTTGTAGATTGGTTTTTCATGGTTTTTGGTTTGTTTGGGGCTATTGGTGATGGCATAATGATCCCTTTGGTGTTGTTTATCACAAGCAGTGTTATAAACTCAATTGGGGGATTTTCTGGTCCAACCAGCAGCAATTTTGTCCATGCAATCAATAAGGTGCTCACTGTCTCTCTCTCTATAGCTTATCAAATACTCCCTTCATCTTTAATTTTTGGTCTTTTTAATTTTTATTCCAAAATTACGAATTTTTAAGAAACAATGATACAATTAATGATATTTTGGAAAATGCTAAACAGTGTTCCGACCCCCGCCCTCGGGGCACTGGTTAAGCATATTAAAATAAAAATTTTGTTTCGAAATGCTTGCATTCAATACCTCAAAAATCTAAAAAGTTGTCTTTTCAATATTAATTTTATATTTTATTTCCTTTTTTAGCATATTTAACAAGTGTCTCAGGGGCAATGTTTAGTCTAACCCTTTACTATATTTGTGTCGTAAAAAGGGTAAGGTGCAAGATTTTAAATATAGGTCCGTTACCGAGAAAAAGGCCGCGACAAAAAGGTATAGGCGCCTACGGTTACCGTGTTTATATGGTGAAAAAAAATCACGTCGAAAAGTCGATATGACCGCGACGAAACGCCGATACAGTCACGACGAAACGCCGATACAGTCGCGACAAAATTCTAATAGATAGAGCTTCTATTTTTTCCAATAGAAATGCATAAAAATCACATTTTTAGTACAAATATGAACATAAATTATAAAGTGTTCTCTCTTTTTAACTTTTTCCTAGTTCAATTCAAAACTTTACATTTATCTCATATTTAAGTTGTTATACATATATTATAGTAGAAATAATTTTAATAAGATTTGTGCGATACTGTGATTAATTCACATCGCGACGGCCGTATTTCGTAACGCGACAGCCGTAACAACCGAAACCGCGTAATCCTTGACGCGACCGCGAACGTGACCGCTACTTAAAACCTTGATAAGGTGGGTTAAACTTCACATTGTTTGAAAAAATAGTGGTTGAACAAGTGTTGGAATCTATAAACTTAATGTCCTAAGATCTCTGGTATCAGAGTCGACCGTTCGACTCCTTGTATCAAAAGTCTTCTTGACAAATGTGGTCAGACATTGTGAGTCTTGTTGAGCAGTGACAATAGTAGTGCAAGTTTATGGATGAAAAAAGCTTCTGCTTGAGGGGAGAATAATGAATTAAATGATTCATATTTGAGGGGAAAATTATTGTGACAAGTGTAAGCCGTACATTGGTTGAAACAGTAGAGGTTGATTACTTTTAAGTAAGTTGATCCATAAACATAATGTCTTAAAATGTTGAGTAAATATATGACGTTCAACTAACTTGTGTGGTTGCTTTTAAGTCCAATGTAGAAGATGAATTGCCTTGATAACCCCAACAATTTGTACACTTACAAAAATAAATAAAAAAATATGCATTAAGTAAAAAAAAAATTAATGATTGACCAGTAAAAGAGATTTAAGTTAGACTTAAACTTACATGCAATTTTTATTTTTTTCTCACAAAAAGGTAGTTTTGTAATTTGTGAGTGGAACAGCAAAAACTGCATGTATAGAAATGCATGTAAGTTTTGTCCTTTAAGTTATTCAAGTTTATTATTTATTAGTAAAATAAAAACATATGCAGGGGGTCGGAGTTCGAATCTCAGTCATCTCACTTATTTACCTTAAGTGTGATATTTATGGCCACTAGGTTACTTGACAAAAAAAAATAGTGTTATATTTAGAGCAATGATATTTTAACACATATTGTCTTACACAATACATAACAGGAGCAGTTTGATAATAGGGTTATGTTAACTTGTGCACTAAGTACACATGTTAAACAACCTAAAAATAAAAAAATAGCATTTAATGATACAAAGAATTTAATGTTTAGAGAATTGAATACACAAGTTCAATAAAATTCTCCTTGATAATATTTTCCCTCTTCATCTTCTTTTTCCTCTGTTTCTCTCTCTTGTGTATGTATTGTTTATGAAAATATGTGTCAAAATATCATTTATCTTATATTTAACACTAGAATCAAAGTTGTACTACCTCGATACATACCCAATCATTAGTCATTTTAAATTGGATAAATAGTTGTTTACCCTCTACAAAGTTAGTAAGATTTAATTTACCCCTTACATATTTTATTTATTTATAAGTTACATGTAATATGAAGATTCCCTCATTTTGTCGAATTGGGATTCTCTCTATTTCTCATTATTTCCATTTCCTCCATTAGTGTATAGTTTTGGAAATATAAATATAAAAGTGTGACATTAAGTGGGTCCTAATGTCTTTTATACACCTCAAAACATTTAAAAACTTTGGTAATGAAAGAAATGGAAAAAAATGAAAATGAAGAGGATCCTAACTCCATTTTGTCCCCCGGGTAGATAACTAAGCAAATGATTGTGCATTTTAGATAACATGACATGTACACGTGGAATAACTTATTTTTTAATTCCACGCCAGTTATTAATTATTTTTTTAATTAAAAAAAAGTTTAAAAAAAGTAATAAAAAAATTTAAAAAAAAAATTAAATTCATATTATTATTCTTTATTCGTTCCTCTTAGAATTTGAATAGCGTCTAAATGATTCTACAAAATCAGTTTGTAAGAGGGAAACTACCCATCACTCATTTTAAAGGAGCAATTAACCCAATTGTTGATTGAGAGTATCTTTTAGACATTAGATTAATTCAATTCTATGATGAAAAAATTTGTGAACTTTTAGTCACATAAACTTATTTGGTTTGACTTATTAACTTTGTGATGCAGAATGCAGTTTTTTTGTTATATGTGGCTTGTGCCTCCTCTGTTGCTTGCTTCCTAGGTGAGTTTTCTATATTATGTTACTATTTTTGGTTTTTGAGTTTGACTTCTCTTTTAATTTCTACTAGTATATGATATGATATAATACACAAGTATTAACATTGTACCCTCTTTAGAGGGTTATTGTTGGACAAGAACATCTGAAAGACAAGCTGCAAGAATGAGAGCTAGGTATTTAAAAGCAGTTCTAAGACAAGAAGTAGCATACTTTGATTTGCATGTTACAAGCACATCAGAAGTCATCACTAGTGTCACTAGTGACAGTCTAGTGATCCAAGATGTTCTTAGTGACAAGGTATCAAAAATTTAATATAATTCATTTTACTTTATATCAATTTTGATTTCTATATAGGGATAAAAATTGGTTAGGTTAAATTAGACCATACTTTGATAAAATAAGTACAGTCTGTTATAAAATTTTATGATTTGTGCCTCGTCTATTACTTCAAATAGATTATTTTTTAAGAGAGTTTTTTTTCCACCCCATGTTTCTCAAAAAACTACTTCACATTAAAGTATACTTTTGAAGTGGCTTGTGACCGAAAAGAATCTCCCTTTTTTGAGGATTTGACCTGGCCATTTTTAAGCATAATAATTAGGTTTGAAAATCTATTTAAAGGCCTATTTCATACAAAAGTTTATATAATTATATTTGTATATTTCGTGCTGAAAGTTTATATAATTATATAAGTTAATTTTTGTCCCTGTGAGTTTATCACAGTTGGTAGGGACATCACATAATATATGTAGGGCCGGGATTCGAACCTGCCTTATTTACCTTAAGAGCGAAATTCTAGCCATTAGGCTACTTGACAAGAAAAAAAAAAGCAATTTGTTAATTTCTTCCAACTTGAAAACTATGTAGGTTCCAAATTTTTTGATGAATGCATCAATGTTCATTGGGAGCTACATAGTGGCATTAGCATTGTTATGGAGATTAGCAATAGTTGGAATCCCTTTTGTGGTTCTACTTGTGGTTCCTGGTTACATGTATAAGAAGACATTGATGAGATTATCTAGAAAGATTAGAGAAGAATACAATCAAGCTGGTACAATAGCAGAACAAGCAATATCTTCAATAAGAACTGTTTATTCCTTTGTAGGAGAAAGCAAAACCATAGCTTCTTTTTCTAATGCTTTAGAAGGATCAGTGAAGTTGGGATTGAAACAAGGATTAGCTAAAGGCTTAGCCTTAGGAAGCAATGGTGTTGTTTATGCTATGTGGTCTTTAATATGCTATTATGGAAGCACAATGGTCATGTATCATGGTGCTAAAGGTGGTAATGTATTTGCAGTTGGAGCATTATTAGCACTTGGTGGATTGTAATTACACTAATACCCTTTATCTCATTCCATTTAATTCATACTTAAAAAAAGTTGAATCAGCGACAAAAAATTAGAGACAGAAAGAAAATGAAACTAGTCTGTAAATGCAATAGATGTCATATTTGCAGACCAGTTTCAATTTTTTCGTCTCTAATTTATGTTTCTGATTCAAATTTTTCTAATACTAGTAGGTCACAAGTTTTGCACTTTGTAAGCTTAAGGTTTAAACAATTAATGTCTTAGAAAATGTTACACGGTCACAATTGTGGTCGTGCCATCATGGTTATTAATTTTCCACGACCACAATCATGACCTCGTGAGTTGTATTTGACTGCAATATAATTCTCCACAATATCAAGGATTTTTTCTTTCTTGTGTGACAGGGCATTAGGTGCTGGTTTATCAAATGTGAAATACTTTTCGGAAGCAAGTGTAGCAGGAGAAAGAATAATGGAAGTGATAAAAAGAGTTCCGAAGATAGATTCAGAAAACATGGAAGGTGAAATTCTAGAGAATGTATTAGGAGAAGTTGAGTTCAACCATGTTGAATTTGTGTATCCATCAAGACCAGAAAGTGTAATCTTAAATGATTTTAGCTTAAAAGTTCCATCAGGAAAAACAGTAGCATTAGTAGGAGGAAGTGGTTCAGGAAAATCAACAGTTGTATCACTTTTGCAAAGATTTTATGATCCAATTGGTGGAGAAATTCTTGTTGATGGAGTTGCTATTCATAAGTTGCAACTTAAATGGCTTAGATCTCAAATGGGATTAGTGAGTCAAGAACCTGCTTTGTTTGCAACAAGTATTAAAGAGAATATACTTTTTGGTAGAGAGGATGCTACATATCAAGAAATTGTTGATGCTGCTAAAGCTTCTAATGCTCATAATTTCATTTCATTGTTGCCACAAGGATATGATACTCAGGTTAGTGCTAATTACTTTTGTCTTTATGCTAATTGCCATGAGTAAGTGGAACTATGGACGCAGATTTCCTGCCGTAACTACGTCAACACGCAGTTATAGTATCAGTCGTTCGATGTCAATTAATGGTTAGGATTATTTTCATGTATATGTAATCTAAATCGTCCAATAATAAATCAATGATTAAGATCGATTACAGTATGTAACCACATGCATTTTTTATTCCTACGGTAAATCCAAATCCGTGGAACTATCCTATTATAAAATAATGAAAAGTTAAACATATGATTCTAATCGTACATATTCGACGTAAAACTATATATTGTGCTTATAGATAATATGATTATTTTAATCTAATCAAAAGAGGAAATTTTTATTGTTCAACTTTTGGTAAGTGGTATCATATCATATCATATAAGTGGTATCATATCATATAATATACATCAACTTTGAGCAACTTAATCAAAATGTTTCTTTTTGTTCAAAAATAGAGCATGCTTTTTTTTCTTTTATTTTTTTTGGTACAAAAAGGAACATGTTTCTACTCCAATAAGTTATGTTCACTTAAAAATTCTCATTTTAATTCTCACTTAAAATGTTTTTTTTTTTTTTGACAAAACACTTAAAATGTTGTCATCACAACTTTATGTCTAATAATAAAACTCAATAGGATACTTTTTTAAAAGTAAAGCAACTAATTAGGAATTTTCATTGGAGATGCAAACAGAATCAATGACAAACATATCAAGTAGTAAGTGGCATGAATAATTCTTTGTTTTAGTGGTATTTTTTTTTAATATTTTTTTTAGCTTTAAAAAAATAGATTTTTTTCTATGTATTTTTGAAAATATATTTTGAAAAACCATTTTTTAAAATATTACAAGTTTTTTTGTATTCATTTTTTCTAAATTGAAATACTAATTTTGACATCATCTAATATAAACGTACATTATTGAAGTTCAAAACATAGTCAAAATCGCAATTTTTTCAAAAAGTTGTATTTCAAAAATGACTTTTGTGAAAATCTATTTGAAATAGCTTCAAAATTAAGTGATTTTTTAAAATTTTGATATCCAATTTTTTTTCAATAAAATGATGAAATACCTAAAATAACATTTTAAGAATAACAATTCAAACAAAATTTGCATTTGAAGCTTTTATAAAAAAAAAAATTGTAAATTTTTTTTATACAAAATTTTCTAACATTATAAAATCTATTTTAAAAAATGTCTAAAACAAATGGGGCCAATATGAATTTGTTTATACATGTATAAAATTAATTTTGGACTATTTGTTTAAAAGACTTAAATATCTTACTAATTAGATCAATCTAATACAAAACATACTAATAATTTGGTGGTCCACGTACATGAAGCACCTTATCTTTCCCTTCCAACTTTTAGTAGACAAAGATTTCATTCATGGCCAACATATCTTGACCAATTTCGATCAAATTATTATCACATAGCATCTATTTCTACACAATACTATATTTTAATACCACTTCCAACTTCTTAGAAAATTAATTCTAAATTTCGCCTCTGCCCTTTTTATGTACAAAAAAAATAAGTCTTTGGCTTGTAGAGTGTCTCTATTTTAAAACATATATTCAGACGTCTAATACTATTGAACTTGATAGTAGGTGGCCCAACAGATCTTGGATTAGAGAAGCTCTAATACTATTTATTAGAAATAAGAGTTGAGTCTAACTCAAGCTACAAAATCGACTTGTAAAGTGATAAATGTCTTTATTTTATAAACTTATATTTAGACCATCTAATATCCGATGTGGGACTTCTTAATTATAACACACCCTCTTGCGTCCAGCACTATTAATAGCAGGTAGCTCAACAAATCTTGGATTGGAGAAGCTCTCTGATATCATGAATTAAAATTGATAGTTGTGTTTAACTCAACCCTACAAAACCAATCACTTGTAAGGTAAGAATTGCCAAAGAAGTTAGAGTTTAACAAATCCATACACAAAAAGATACTTGCAAGCAGCATCTATATATATATATACAAAATATTTTTAATTCTTCTAAATTAGAAAATTGTGTCAAGTTAAAATTAAGATGTTAATTGTATGGTGTACTACAGGTTGGGGAGAGGGGAATTCAAATGTCAGGGGGACAAAAGCAAAGGATTGCAATTGCAAGAGCCATAATTAAAAAGCCAAAGATTCTATTGTTAGATGAAGCAACTAGTGCACTTGACTCTGAATCCGAACGAGTTGTCCAAGAAGCTTTAGACAAAGCCGCAGTTGGACGCACCACCATCATCATCGCTCATCGCTTATCCACCATCCAAAATGCAGACATCATTGCAGTCGTTCAAAATGGTAAGATCATGGAATCAGGATCTCACGAAATCCTAATGCAAAATGACAATTCTCTTTACGCATCCCTTGTTCATCTCCAAAAAAACAAAAATGACCAAAATGACAACACTCTATCTATATTGAGTAGAGATCACATGCAAAACACGAGTAGTGGTAGACTCGTGGATCGTTCTAGCTCTTTCAACTCAATGACACACGGTGGTAGTTGTAGTAGTGGTGATGATGATAATGTTCGTTATAACAATGTTGTTGAAGATGTTGTTAATAATGATAATGTTGTTGTAGTTGATAAAAATAATAGTCGTAGTATTAGTAATAATAGCAAGAAGAAGAAGGTAGAGGTTCCTTCGTTTCGAAGGTTGATGAAAATGAATGTGCCAGAGTGGAAGCAAGCGTGTTTAGGGTGTTTGAATGCGGTTTTATTTGGTGCGGTTCAACCTATAGCCACATTTGTGATAGGGTCAGTTGCTCAAGTTTATTTTCTGAATGACCATGATGAGATTAAGAAGCAAATTAGGATATATGCATTTTCTTTTCTAGGGTTAGCTATGTCCTCAATGGTTTTTAATGTTCTTCAACATTATAGCTTTGCTTACATGGGAGAGTATTTGACTAAGAGGGTTAGAGAAAGAATGTTTTACAAAATGCTCACTTTTGAAGTTGGTTGGTTTGATGAGGATCAAAATTCTACAGGTGCTATTTGCTCTAGACTTGCCAAAGAAGCCAATGTGGTATGTTCTCCTCAACTTCTTTTTTCTTTAAATTTCATGTTAGTAAAATAAGAAAATGGGACATGTACATTGTCATCCAATACCAACCATATATTCTGTTAAATCACCCTGCTACATCTCACTTTAATAATATGATGTAGAGGAATAATGGATTTTTATTGGACGTTCATGTAAAAATATTTTACAATGCGTGGCATGTTCATTAAACTCATTTTCAATTATGTTTTAGAAAGAATTTAATTTGTATACATTAATGTTAATGATGTAAAATATTTTTACACGTGCATCCAATTAAATATCACCAACTATAAATTTGTAAATATATTTTAAAAACTAACCTACCAAATTGATGATACAGGTAAGATCTTTGGTGGGTGATAGATTGTCACTAATGATACAAACTATATCAGCAGTGGTAACAACATTCACAATGGGTCTAATCATTGCATGGAGATTATCCATTGTTATGATAGCAGTTCAACCAATTAACATATTTTGTTTCTACACAAAAACTGTCCTTCTTAATAACTTGTCAAGTAAAGCAATTAAAGCTCAAGATGATAGTAGCAAAATAGCTGCAGAAGCTGTTTCAAATCTAAGAACTATCACATCTTTTTCATCACAAAATAGAATCCTCAAAATGCTTGAAAAAGCCCAACAAGGCCCAAGTCATGAAAACATTAGACAATCTTGGTTTGCTGGTATTGGGCTTGCTTGTTTCCAAAGCATCAATATTTGTACTAGGGCCTTAAACTTTTGGTATGGTGGACAACTTGTGTCACATGGTTATATAACTAAAAAACAATTATTTGAGACTATAATGATTTTTGTTAGCACTGGAAAAGTTATTGCTGAAGTTGCTGGTAGCATGACTAATGATCTTGCTAAAGGTTCTGATGCCGTTGGATCGGTTTTCGCAATCCTTGATAGGTCTACGAAAATTGAGCCCGATGATTTAGAAGGTTACAAGGTTGACAGTTTAATAGGAAAAGTTGAACTTCATGATGTACATTTTGCGTATCCGGCTAGACCTAATGTGATGATCTTTCGAGGGTTCTCGATTAAAATTGACGCTGGAAAATCCACGGCTTTGGTCGGGGAAAGTGGTTCTGGAAAATCGACAATCATAGGACTAATTGAGAGATTCTATGATCCTTTTAAAGGGATAGTGACAATTGATGGTAGAGACATAAAGTCTTATAATCTAAGGTCATTAAGGAAACACATTGCACTTGTGAGTCAAGAACCAACATTGTTTGGTGGTACCATAAGGGAAAATATTGCATATGGAGCTTCTGATGATAAGGTTGATGAAAGTGAGATTATTGAGGCATCAAAAGCTGCAAATGCTCATGATTTCATATCAAGCTTAAAAGATGGTTATGAAACATTGTGTGGTAAAAGAGGAGTTCAACTAAGTGGTGGTCAAAAACAAAGAATTGCAATAGCTAGAGCTATATTGAAGAATCCTAAGGTGTTGCTTTTGGATGAAGCAACAAGTGCACTTGATAGTCAATCAGAAAAATTAGTGCAAGATGCTTTAGAAAGGGTTATGGTTGGAAGGACAAGTGTGGTTGTGGCTCATAGGTTGAGTACTATACAAAATTGTGATTTGATTGCTGTTTTGGATAAAGGAAGTGTTGTTGAGATAGGAACACATTCATCTTTGTTGTCTAAGGGACAAAGTGGAGCTTATTACTCTTTGGTAAGTCTACAAAGAAGACCAACCAACACAAATGTTGATTCTTCACATGAAATCAATTAACCAAACAAGATCAAGTATTTCATGCTTGAAGGGAGAAGTTGGAAATATCCATATGTATATACAATAATCATCAAAAATGGTGGTCTAAAACATATATAGCATAATTGCTATGTTGACTGTTATATCCTTATATTGTAATATAATTATTACATCTTTGACTATGTTGGACTCTTTATCCTAAGATTAATGAGAGTTAGGGAAATGAAAATATTTGCAGATAAGTCTTGTTCTATTTGTTATTTGCAAATTGCATAGTAGAACAACTTGAACTATGATGTTTTCCACATTCCTTACATCTTTATCTATATATTTAACCTTTTTGTCCCAATTTTTTTATGGTTGAATCACTAGTTTGTATTGTTTGACTCTTGTGCTTATTCTGATTTTATACACTTGTTCTGATTCTGATTTTATTGTTAGTGTCTTATTTAAGTTGTGTACGATTCTTAAGAAAATGATTATATTTGTTAATTTTAATGATAAAATTTAAATTATTTTTCATTTTGACTCATCTTGGTTATTAAGATGTTGATTTTACAGATGACAAGAACTATTTTTATAGCCTAATTTTGACATATAGATTGATTTTAATGGTTAAGATTTACTCCTCCGGTGCTTGTGCCCGCACCCTCACATGATGGAGTCTCTGTACACATCAAATTCTTAAAATGATGCCAGTATCCTAAGTAGATTGAGAATGATGCCTTATTTATGCTGAGATTTTGTTCAAATGTAAGGGCATCGACAATGAGAAGTGGCTACAGTATCACTCAACTCATGATCATTGTCGAGTGATAGTCTTCTACTGATTAATGTTCCATAAAGTTAGAGCTAGCATCATCCACCAAGAATCTTCTCAAAATATTTTGAACAAGTTGGTTCTACTGACGAAGTCCGAGACATTTCAGTCACCTTTCAAGACATGATGTGATTCACAGAGTTGAATTAGACTCGGACCTAATTGTAAGCAAATCTTTCAATGACAAGTTGAAATTCAGTGTTGTCAATCGAGATTCGAGAAACAAAACAGTTTGTTCAAATTCTCCTGTGTTATAGTGCTGTAATGTTGCTAAAGCCTAAACCGCTATTTGATAATACTTTGTACTATTAAGTAGCGCATTGCAGATCCAGTAGCAGTTTGTTTAAATTCTACTACACCATATGGCTACATCACCACTATAGCCGCTATTTGACAACACTTGGTTGGTATAAATTAAACATAAGTTGTGAGGCATTACCACATCAGGATCGAAAGAGTGAAGATATTCCATCAAATTGTTCCGAATTCCCATGTCGTGTTCTAATCGCATCATTTCAGCGCCTGGAAAAAAAAATGAACATTCTCACATTATGTTTGACTTTTTGAGCTGGTCCATGTGCAATAAAATCCTTTCTTTTAATGCATACATAGACAGGTGAAAATAGAACGAGAGAAACTCCACAGAAGCTGAAAGCAACTCAAGACAATATGCTATCCGTAGAAGCTTATTAAAATAAACTGAAACAACTTATAGACAAATTATACGCTATTGTTACAACTTACAAGCACTTCCAAAAACTTATGCGCAAGTGTTTATGTCACAAGTTAAGTCTAAAACAAACTCTTCTAAATAATTCACTCGTTAAGGTACGATCTTTGTTTCAAATTTCAATTTACTTGACACACACTTCATAGGCACAAAGAAAAAGTCACACATTAAAAGCGAGGGAATTTTCTTTCCAAGCCCTCAATGGCTGATACACAAACTCAATTCAAACAAGGCACCTCCTTAGAATAAATTTGTTTTTTTGCAGATCCTCACAAGACTGCAAAATATTGTTGTGATATCCAATTTACGCATACCTAGTCCACCAAATTCCTTCGGCTTAGCCATAACGCTCCAAAAGGACAGATGATTGGTCACATTGCTGACAAGACGACTAGTCGTCTTAGGGGTCAAGCTACTTTCAATGCTAAGATGTTTAGATTCTTAGAATTATATTTTATTGCTTGGTTTTCAATTTTGTTTCTAATTTAAACCGTTTCTGTCTTGTTTTAGTGAAATTCTATTTCATTTGATTATGTATCATTTTGAATGGCATGGATGCATGATCAACAGAATATTGCAGTCATTTCATAAGGTAACACAGTTCAAAATGTAGTGAATTTTCTTAATATATAACAGAATGTTCACACTAGTAACAATATATGCATAGTATATACATAATATGAGAAATAAAAGTACACAATATTACATAATTTTTACAACACAAACATGCATTTCATCTTTTACAATCAAACATCTGACCATGTAATGTCAAGGCCACCCCATTGACCTTCAGGCACACCTAAAGCTTTCCACACAGCCTTGGAAGCATCAACAATGTTGTTTGGACAAGGAGGTTGATAATCATGATCTTCATCACACCCCTTTGTCGAGTCACACTCATCAACAACCTTGGCCACCACACTTCTCCCATTCGCACTGATTTTAATGTTGTTAAGGCACCTACTTTTGTGGTTGAACCATCCTGTGGAAAGTGCAACTACTGGAGTATCGTCGGAATGATATTGATTATCACATTCTGAGGGGCCACCTCCATCTCCACCTTTCTGAAAACTATTAAGTGTGAGATATGCTTTAGTATGAGTAGACACTGATGGTGAACATTCGTAAGTTGTGTATAATTTTCCTTGAACACAACAATCAGAGTCGTTCTCCTTGTTGCATTGTCCTGGTGGAGCTTTCTTTCCCTTGATTCTACCATTTGGACGACACTTTTGAGCTTCAGAATACACACAACTTGTTAAAACAAGAGTAAACAATAAAAGAAAAGAAACATTGGGGCAAAAGCTCTTCATTTTGTGAATGCAAGTTATGTATGCAACCCTATGTTTCTCCTCTTAATTCTTCTTCTTAGTGTTTGATGCTAAGATGGAGGTTTTAGTAGGGTATATATAGGATACATATTGTTTGTATTGGCTTTCAAACAACATGAAAGGGGTGGAGGGAGGTTAGTTTTAGGGTCATGGCAATGAGTTTTATCCTGCCGTGTTTCATACAATTCCCTCGAACAATTAAATAAATAACTAAATGATCTCTATGTTGTTTTTATCATATTTTTTTATTGAAGTCCACAACATGAAATATAATAAAGTAGTATAAAACTCTTTCAAAGAACCAACTACTAGTCAAGTTGTGGTTGTCATCTTATTGTAAAATTAATTCTTGGGTTAAATATGTGTTTAGTCCCTACATTTTGTGAAATTGTTAAAAATGGTCCCTACATTTTAAAAATGGTCAAAAAAAACCCTATAAAATTTTCTGCTATCAAAATTAGTCCCTGCGTTTATCCTTTAGGTATCATTCTTGACAATTTCGCAAAATGTAGGGACTAAAAACATTAAAAGGTAGAGACTATTCTTGACAATTTTCCAAAATGTAGGGACTAAAAATATTAAAAGGTAGGGACTATTCTTGACAATTTTGCAAAATGTAGGGACTATTCTCTATGGATTGGACTAGTCTTGATAGTGCAAAATTTTATAGGTTTTTTTTTACCATTTTTAAAATGTAGTAACCATTCTTAACCATTTCGCAAAATGTAGGGACTAAAAACATATTTAACCCTTAATTATTTGACCTCAAAAATGTTACAATCCTAGATGGTGGTGGTGTGATATTCTTGAATTGAATTATCTAAATCCATCAATAAGTTGTAAGATTTTTCAAACATGTATGAAAAATATTTGTTGAAAGAGGTCAACTTTTTAAATGAATCTCAGTTCTTTAATTAGAGAGAGCAGTCTTTGCATTACATAAAAAATGAGAACACTTCTCTATTTACATGGTTCAAATGTAAGGCTCTTTTGGGTGAAGCTTTTCTCATCACAAAAACGTTTTAGATAGTTAATGAAAATTGTTTCAAAACAATTTCACTAAACTCATCACATTGTCCAGGTATAGTCTTTGTTTTCTTCCTTTGATTGTTCTGTAAATTAAATATTGTAAATCAAACACATAATAATATTATTTATGCAGGTAAGAATATTATAATATGTAGAAATATAAGTTTGAATTTGGAACTCTTATTCATTTTAAAATGTAAAATTTTAACTTAATTATCTAAATTATATTTTACCGCTTTTATAGTGGCAGACATGTCATTCCAAACCACTATTCATGACAATTATTCTAAATCTGAATATTCTATACCGTAGCAATAAGACTCTATGTATGGGCAATCCACTACATTACTTGACAAAATAAATAAATTATTTAAGCACAAAAGTTTTTTAATTCGAGTGAACCGTTGAAAATCAATTCACTTGAATTTTTATCTTTTTTTTATAAGATTAATTTAAGGTGAATGAATGGTGTCTCAATCCAAGACATGAGAGTAACCAAAAAAAACATCCAAGGCATGAGATGAGAGCATTTACAAAGATAATTTATATTTAATTATCTTTTCGAATTAGCTCTCTGGTTTCTGAGACCTTCAATAATCCAAAATTCGGTCGTGAGGTTAGAAAAATCTAACCAAAAATTGTTTTTACTAAAAATCAAACTCGGAGAATAATTTACCTTCCTCCAAGAGCACAGTTGCCCGAAGAATAATTGCGTCAAAAAAACAATTTTAAAATAATATTATGATGATAAAATGATAAAATATTTTGCACCCAAAAACAAATTTCATAAAAATCCACTTCATTTTATTTATTTATTTGACAAAAAAAATATCCACTTTATTGAATATTTTTGAGAATTTTATTTAATTTAATTTATTTTTCCTCTCCTAGTCTAGTTTGTTTCCCTAACCTTAAATCAGATAGTACAACTTAGATTTATGCAATCAGCATATACTAGGTATCTCATCTTGCTTCTGTCACTCACTGCAACCAACCGTGCATCTTAAGTTAGAACGACACAAAAAGCACACACAACACTATACACATCACATGAAACTTTGTCTTGGAACCATTAACCTTATTATTTAACAAAAGAAACTTTTTGAATCTCAAACACTACAATTCATCAAACATTGTTGTCAAGTTTCAATTTTGAGTTCAAAGATCTGTGCTTTATCAATGGATAGTTCAGAAAAGGTTGTTGCTGTGATTATGGTGGGTGGACCCACCAAAGGTATATGAATTCTTTGCTTGTTTTCTCATCAAATTTCAAGTCTTTTTCAAAATTGAGATTTTGGGTTTTAATCATTTTTGTTGAATTGATTTTGCAGGTACTAGATTTCGACCTCTTTCATTCAATACTCCAAAACCCCTTTTTCCTTTGGCTGGACAACCAATGGTTCATCATCCTATCTCTGCTTGTAAAAGGGTATGCTTCTTTTTCTTTTCTCAATTATTCATAATGTTCTTGATTGCATTGAGAAAACTAAATTGGAGTTTCAATTTCAATGTTGACTTGCATACTTTACTTTATGTGTATAAATTTATAATACTGATCCTGATTACATTGAAAATATAGGGTTAAATATGCAATTTTTACCGGTGTTGTTAAACAGCGGCTATAGTGCAGTGCAATTTGAACAAACCACTTTTTTCTGTGATATGTTATGTAGTACAAGTGTTGTCAAATAGCGGCTATAGGTGTGCTATAGTACTGTTGTGTAGTGGAATTTGCACAAACTGCTATATTTTACGATCTGTGATTGACAATTGTCGACAACGTTTTTTCATAGTTGTTAAGTATGTTAGTCCTTATAAAATCATGAATGTTCAACTTTAGTCTTGTAAGTTTTTTATAATTTTTAGTTGATAAAATGAGTAAACCACCATTTTGGTCCCTAAATGTGTGAGGTGTTGTGATTATGGTCCCTGCATGTATCAAAATTGAAAACACATCCTCAAATGTGTCGCTAGTTAGCCATTTTGGTCCTTGAATGTGTCTTTTGTTAGTTATTTTGGTCCTCAATTGTAATTTTCGTTGGTCAATTTAGTCCATAACATTACAAACAAACCATACACTAGGGATATATGTGCAATTTTGATACATTCAGGGACTATAATGACTGCACCTCACACATTCAGGGACCAAAATGGTTGTTGACCCTTCATAAATTACAAAAACTGTGCTTGAGGTACTGCCAAGGGCTAAAAGTACACATTTTGGTTCAATTTAAAGGTTAAAATTTTTATACTGACTAAAGTTGAATGGTTGTGATTTTTTATGTATGTAAAGAAAGCATGGACCTTAATATTTTCATTCATATATGTAATTTGTGGTCTCCATTAGCCTAATATTGAAGTTGAATCTCAGCTTGGATACTGATTTAGAGGAGAGGTGATGATATAAGTTATTATAACCTAAAAGATATGGTTTGTTTATATTTGCTTGTCTTGTCTTGTACAGATACCAAATTTGGCTCAAATATATCTTGTTGGATTCCATGAGGAGCGAGAATTCGCTCTATATGTCTCTTCAATTTCGAATGAACTGAAATTACCAGTAAGGTGATCACTGCATTACTCTGAAAGCTTTAATAATGTTGACGATAAAAATGTATATTTGCATGCTTTGTTATATGCTGGTCCTAACCATAGTGTGTTACTGATATCAATCTAGATATTTGAAGGAGGATAAACCACATGGCTCGGCAGGTGGTCTTTACTACTTCAGAGATATTATCATGGAAGACAGTCCAGTTAGGAACATTGCTTTTATTGCTGCTTGTGAATTTTTTTTGTGAATCAACTTTTAAGCTTACAATTCTATGTTCTAACAGATAGGTTACATTTTTTTATTGCAGTCACATATCTTTCTGCTAAATTGTGATGTTTGCTGCAGTTTTCCACTACCATCCATGCTTGGTAAGTATGACGCTATTAAGTCATGGACAATAGTTCTTCAAAAGCATGACACTACTGAAAAATATTCCGTTTGTCTTTTTGCAGATGCTCATATAAAGTATGGTGGAATGGGGACAATGTTGGTAATCAAGGTTGGTGCATAAAAAAAATTGGTATATTTATGTGTGTTCAATTATACACACAAGAACACACATCAGCATGTAGATAGCGGTGTTGTAAAATAGCAGCACTGTAGTTTACTGGAATTTGAAAAAATCGCTATTGTTCTGTGTTACGCGATTTGGTACAAAATGTTGTCAAATAATAGTTGTAGAAGCTCTATAGCACTATTGTGTAGCAGAATTTGAACAAACCGCTATTTTCCATCATTGGTGATTTACAACACTTATAGATGCTACCATATGTCACCTTATAGATGCATCCTAGTTTGTTGACGGAAAACCATTTTTCATGCTCCTTTCGGGGTTCTTACTTCTTGGGTGTTTTGTATAGGTTTCGGCTGAATCTGCTAACCAATTTGGCGAGTTGGTGGCTGATCCAGAAACTCATGAGTTGCTGCATTATACTGAGAAACCTGAGACATTTGTGAGTATCTGTTTGGTTTGTTTCTGTTTTGCTTCTGACGATACCTAGAGGTGAAGAATAACCATTTACCGTATGCAGGTCAGTGATTTGATAAATTGTGGTGTGTACATTTTCACACCTGATATTTTTACCGCCATTGAAGATGTTTCTGTGAACCGAGAAGGAAGAGGTTTGTCTCTTTAACTTGTCTTCAACGTGTTAGAACTTTAAACAATAAGCATTGCATGGAACACAGTTTCATTCTTGTTTCACTGAACCATCGCATCTTCAAGAGCACAAACAAAAACAAACACACTTGTCCACGTGACATTGCATGTTTTTTATACTGCTCCTTATTCAATTCTTTCTTTTACAACTTGCAATTTATATTCTCACTGCCTATGATTGAAGTTAAAAGAAATACTGATTCAAAAAAATAACGTGAACCAATCCCTTCTCTGATTTCGTAATGACTAATGAGTTCTGCATCTTTAATCAGGGAAGAACACATGTGATGCATCATATTTGAATTTGACAATACGAATCTCTACATAGTAAACTGGTTAAATAGTTATGTTTTAAATTATTTGCCTTAAATTTGATATATAAAATGACCTTTTTTCAATGAATATCTAAGAGCTAGAAAATCTTCATGCTTTTGCTTATTTTGTTTTCAATTCATAATAAACTTGCACCATTGAAAATTGACTTGATTATGTTGTTTGTACCACAGCTAATATACGACGTCTTTCCAGCTTTGAAGCTCTCCAATCTGCAACGAGGTTGATTAAATGCCACTGTTTTTTAAAATTTATTTAGAAACATTCATGGATGTTTTTCAATGGCATATATGAATACATGTTCCTAGCATATTGGTATAAATTTGTGTGGATGTCGAACTCTCGAGTTAACTCCTACAACTGTTAACTGTACAAGTTAACGACTCTAGTTGTAGAAATCGAGTTGACTTGCTTACAAAATCTGTTCTGTGTAAACTTGGGTAGACTAAACATAGACTCATAGACACGTCGAATTGTGAGTTTGAGGATGACTGGATGAGTCAACGGCATAAATGATTATAGTTTAGTGTTCTTTAGAATACCTTAAATGCAGCAAATGATAATGCACCACAGTGCACGAAACATCAACCTCATAGTTGTAACACCCGACCCGACTCCATGAGAGCATCCACCCATACCTATGGGAACCGATCTGCAAAGGTGTTGAATGATGCTGTATCGAGTCTCAACTACGTAGCTCCTAGTTTAGAAGTCATAAACCAGAAAACATGAACATTCCAGTGTTGCAAGTTTCCAAGGAATCCAGCATACCAACGAGGTGAACAAACCCAATCAAAATGAGTTGAAATCTTTGGCTTGGTTCGGTCTGATCTAGTTTATGTGGTTTGCTTTATTGTCTAAGTTAGAGTGTTGCCTATTTACTATGCACATAGTATTACATTGTGTTTAGATACTATAGCGTAGTTGAATTTTAACAAATCATTATTGTTCCGTGATACACTATTTGGTACAAAGTGTTGTCAGGTAGAGGCTACAACAACGCTATATCACTGTAGTGTAGCGGAATTTTAACAAACTACAATTTTCCACGATCGACAACTCTGAACATGAAAGAGTCTTTACACCCTACTTTCTCTTATAGAGATTAAAATAATGTTCCTCAGTATAATACAAATCTGATTCCCATTGCTCTTCATTCCTCTACTTCCTGACGATTCAATGAAAGTCCTGACCATATCTCGCATTGACTTAAAAGCATTCATACTTTATGCATTTCAATTTTTTTTCGTCCCTTTGAAAACTGTATATCTTCAAGAGCTAATGTAGATATTTTTTCCTTCAGGACTCTTCCTAAAGATTTTGTAAGACTGGATCAAGATATTCTATCACCTCTAGCTGGAAAGAAGAAATTATATACATATGAAACAAATGATTTCTGGGAGCAAATTAAAACTCCGGGGTAAGGTTACATATAGTATCGTAACACTGCTTTAAAACCGTTATATGATTTTACTTATGGTATATGCTTTGCAAGAACAGACTGTCTTTGAAATGCTCGGAGTTGTATCTTGCTCAATACCGGTATACTTCCTCACATCTTTTGGCCAGTGGAGATGGTAAAAAGAATGCTAAAATTGTTGGTGATGTATATATTCATCCATCTGCCAAAGTTCATCCATCTGCAAAGGTAGTTCCATTCATCCATCTGCAAAAGTGCATGCATATCTTTTTCTGTTGTAACCGACTTTAGAGACTGAATGTTATAGGACCTGTTTGTTACAACTTTCATCAGTTTGTACATCTTCAAAAAAAAAAAAATGAGCGTCTGAAGAAAAAAAACTAAATACCGCTTCAAATCACAAGCTGTTTTGAAGTAGCTTCTCTTGAAAATTATTTTGATAGATCATTTTTTAAAAAATTATTTCCATTTTCATTATGGTAAACAGACACAAAATTGCTTCTGCTTTTCTTAAAAATCTCTAAAATATATCTAAATTATTGAATGCCAAAATCACTTTTCATAATTTGTAACAAACGGCCTAATAGTAATAACCTACTGAAGTGAAGTGCTGATGGCATTGCATCGGTACTAATAAAACATTTTATGAGTGCAAATGCAATTCATTACAAAATCCTATGAATTTACTGTTAGATAGATTGGGAAGTTTCATTGACAACTGATGATGGCAGGATTTAGTTTTAGAGGATCATAAGAAATTTAGGTGAACAAAACATATTGCATTTATAAATTTTGGCTGTAAGTAAAACTAAAGTAAAAATTGGTGGAGAAAACTAATTTTTCTGGTTATATGGATCTGAATATTTTTGTATGAATTATAAGATATGTTTTCTTTTTTTAACAGATTGGTCCTAATGTTTCTATCTCAGCAAATGTTCGTGTTGGTGCCGGTGTTAGGTTAATCGGTTGTATAATCTTGGACGATGTTGAAATTAAGGTATGGAAGTGGATTCTTGAGATGTGTCATGTGTGATATTTTCAATATATTAACAAAACATTTTTTCTTTGACAGGAAAATGCAGTAGTCATAAATTCTATTGTTGGATGGAAGTCATCACTCGGAAGATGGTCACGTGTACAGGCAAGTTCCGTGCATTTTATAAACTATGATAAAGAACAAAAAAATTGAGTAAATTTTAAATTATTTTTTTTGGGAAAATCAGTATAAGAGTTTTCCAATTTTAATTTGCCATGAAAAGTTTCTTCAATTCTTTGTGGTTGATTTTAACCATACAAACTGTTGCTGACTAATATGAATTAATTTGAGTGGTTTAGGCTGATGGCGATTACAATGCAAAGCTTGGCATAACCATCCTAGGTACACACTCTTCCCTGCTTATTTACCTTTTCGTATATTGAGTTAATAGGCAAATTGGTCACTGAAACTATAAGCATCGGCCAAAAAGTCCCTGATTTTAGTGAATTTGCAAATACATTCTTGAAATTGTAAAATGTCAGTCAAAATAGTCTCCTTGTTAGTTTTACCTCTAGAGACTGATGTGGCACATTAACTGAATATGTGGTTCTTCCACGTCGATACCACATCAATGACACCACACAAAAAACTGATGTTCCTATAGTGAGCATGCACTTATGTGAGATCAACGTGTAATGTGACATGTCAATTTTAACGTGCCACATTGCCTCTAACGGTAAAAATTTACTTGGGGACTATTTTGAATAATACTTTACTATTTCGGGAATGTATTTGCCTTCACAAAATATGTGGGACTAGGACCAATTTGCCTATTCACTCTTTGTTCCATATTAGACCCTCTGGTCCTTAAACTTTTTCTTACAATAAGGACCGGAGGGAGTATTACTGGTTCTCAAAATGGTTGTCTAGTTGCATTTGTTAGTATTGAACATGTTCCTCTTTTCTTCTTATAATATTATTAATAACTATAGGAGAAGCTGTCACAGTTGAAGATGAGATAGTTGTGGTCAACAGCATTGTTCTTCCTCACAAGACTCTTAATGTCAGTGTGCAAGAAGAAATCATCTTATAATCATGAGAAATGAGATTTTTACTAGCCTCTCATCAAAAGAAGAAACTTGTAGCATATTGGTTTTTTCCATTTCTATCTTAGAATTTGGTTTCTTGTAGGAGTGATATATGAAATTCTCACTTCTAATGCCATCATAGAATGTGGCTTGAATTTTTGGCTATTGTATGAACATTCCAATGTATTATGTCTCTATCCTTCTAATTTTGTTTAATCTTCACAACTGAACCAATAAAGTCAATTATTTAAGTGTAAATCAAACCCTTTTTTTTTTGGGGGTGAATTCAATGATTGTTTGTGTTGTTACTTCAATCTTGTGTTGTCAACATTATGCTGGACCTATATTCTTAATAAAGTTGAGTTATTTCTATGATAAATTAATTTCATTTACTAATGTCTTTATTATATTAGTTAGTAGTAAAGTTAAAATACAATAAGAGTAAATTTTTTAATTAAAAAAAAAAAGTATATTTATGGAAAAAGTTCATTTATATTTCATTGGTATTCTAAAATGACAATAATTAAGGAAAAGAAAAAATCTAAATGTGACCTTTAATATGAAATTCTATGAACCATATACTTAAAAAGAGGTTATGGTTCATATTTTTTACATTTGTTGTATTCAAACGGTCTGATTAAAAAGAGTTACTATGAAATCTTTTTTTAAAAACTAACCTTTTTTTTTCACATTTCAGTTGTTGCACATAATTGCAGCAATCAACTTTAATGACACTGAATTGCTAAACTTGGGCAATTAAACAAATCATGTCTGTTTTTTGAAGAGTAATCTGCATCATTTTGATTTTTAGAATTAATTGCTGAAAAGTTTATCTAAACTGAAATATAACCGTTTTCTTACAAGCACAAATTGTGTCTATTAGTATATGTTCAACGCTTGTGGTTTCTCATTTTTTTTGTCAAGTAGTCTAGTAGTTAGAAATTCCACTTTAAAGACGGATAAAGTGGAGTGTCTGAAGCTCGAACCCCGGCTCCTGCGTTTATAACGCTTGTGGTTCCTTTTTATTTGTTATACTAACTCAACTTGCAATGTCGATATTTGGTTCTTGTATCCAACCGAGCGGTCGAGTAAAAATAAATGAACCCTTCTAAGACTATTTTACCACAAGAAACAAGTTCAGCAACTCCACATGCAATTCATAGTTGTCAATTCCAAATAGCGCGCATAGCAGCGGCCGACCACAATATTGAGATGGCAGGATTGCGTGTGGCATGATGGTCACTATTTGACATGAAATTCACTCAAATGTAATTTCATGATTGTGAACAATGATAAGCATTAGTTTTCCAAATTGTTGATTCCACATTCAAAGAAGAACAAACTCCTTTGCACAAATAGAGGTATTAAATATATACATGAATGTATCACTAGCCTCTAAGAACTCATCTTTCAACTCTAGTTCAGAAAAAGCAGTAATCAAAATGCTACAAAAACATACAAAACAAACAAGAAGCCGTGCCGCAGAACCTACAGTCTCATCCATGTCTTCATAACATCAATCTACAAAATTATCGTGCAATGCTTCCTCGTGAAGGTTGTTTTAACAACACTTTTTGCATGGATATTTCCTTGCATTCTCTTTACCTGCACCAATCATCTTAAACTCAAGTGTTCAAATGATAAATTAGTCCAAGAAATAATTTCATTCCTACCAATGATGTGGCAGTAACAAAATTTATGCTTCCTTGAGGTTCGGCATCGATCAGCAGGAACAATTATGCAACAAGTAAAATCTATTGTTGTGTCCGCAGCTCCAACCGGTAGGCTTGTATTTCCATTGGAGATATGGAAACATGCCCCTCTTGTGCAAATTCAGCAAACTGTTCTGTGAACCCTATTACTTCAGGATCTTCATGGAGAAGATTCAATGAAGTTGCTTTTGCTTTGAAGACAGTAAGATCCTTGAACATGCTGAACAGATTCACGGGGTCATCGGCTAGTCTAGTGCATTCTGACGATCTTCCCTTCCTGCAGTACGAAGAATCATAATGTAGCCGGTGCAAAATCAGAACAAATCTAGAACCTTCAGATGGTTGTTGCAAAAACTTCAAAGGCTTGGGAACCTTAAAGTTCACTATATGGAGATCACATGGCAAGGGAGCAGCGAGAGGTGAAAACGATCTCGGCGGTGGCTTCACAGACAAGTCCTGCGACTTCTTGGAAATGAATGCATGTAATGGATAGTTCAAGTGAGAGCCAACACGGTGTGAGAAGAGGGAAGGGTTAAGAGGGTAAGAGCTTGAAACCGAATTTGATGTGGTGGAAATATTGGATTCGACTGTTAAGTGGAAGACAACATTCATTACACGGTTATCCATCACTCCTTGGCCTAAACCACGGCCGTCATCTCGCACCAAACGACGGTCAAGCATTATCTCTAACCATCCGCTTTGAAGGCTTGCCACACCCAACGATTGTCGAGAATGGACAGAAAACCGTCGACCATTGGATCCTTGTATGAATGCAAGAGAGGGCATAGGGTAGTAATTGCCTTGCAAAGGAATCTTATCGTAAGTTTCTCTTCGGCTCATCTGAAATCCATTTAAATCAGAATAAAACACCTTTTTGCTATCAATATTAGTTTTATATCTAACTATCAACTCCTTATCATTGAAATGATGATCAATGAGTTCAACATGATATTCCTTTTCAATGACAAGCCCTTGGACTGCACTCTCACCGCTATATATTCGGGTGCTGTGAGAAATCGGCGATTTTTCCCAAGCCGTCTTTGGATAAGAGTATACTTCCTTCACCAAAGGGCCCTCTGAGATCAGCAACAGCCCATCTCCTTCAATAATTGGCTGAGCTTCACCACTCGGCTTAAACAAGTATGCCCCACCGGAACTGGCGTACATACCGATTTCTTCATCTACAATATTCGAGGAACTATTTTTTGCTGTTATCTTCTGCAACAAACCATATCTTACATCGAAAGTTAGTTTTTGATGCTGATTCTCAATATCAGCAACATCACCTTCAATTTTTCCACAAGAATATTGTGAAGGACAGGTGACTGAACTAGCCTTGGAGAAAAGTTTCAACTTTGCAGGCTCGGCGTTTTCACAATCGACGAAACCATTGGCAATATAATATGTTTCCAACCCCATTGCAGGAACCGAAACTTTCCAGTAAACACGGTGCTTCCCTGTAAAGATGTTGCTATTGTGATATCGCAACTCAGGAGAAATTTGGCTTTGAACACAACTCATGTTAGAGTCAACAACAGAAATGTCAGTACGGTCAACGACAACCATCACAACTTCTTCTCTGGTTTGCTCTAAAGGATTAAAAAACACAACCGAATGGTAATAATTGTCACGAATACTAATAACTTTATGCAAAGGCTGAGCATCGTATTTAGATCTAACTATTGCCGGCTCATACTGAGAAGGACTTTGATCCAATTTATCGTAGCGGATTCCAAGAAGTGCCTCAATTCCCTTAGACATAAAAATTTGCAAGTCCTGTAACGAGGTATGCATTCGAGTTCCGTAGTCCATAACCACATGATCTTTTGCAGTACCGGTTACTCCATCGTGATGCTGAAAAAGAGCCAAGTTCCTTCTAGCAGCAGTCAACTTATACGAAAATCCCATTGCAAACTTCTCACAGTGTACTCTCCGACAGAAACCAAGTGTTAGAGCTACCATCATTTCTGTTGCTCGAAGTGTCTGCTCTAATACCCTATCAACAGCCTTAAAGAAAGGACGTGAAACATAATAACCACTCCAGTAATCTTGTTGCCGGTCAGCATAAGTAAAAAAGTCACCAGACAGGGAAGGAAAACCTTCAATTAGACCAGATCCAACTTCACCAGGAGATGAATAATTTACTCTTTCGGCTTCCTCTCGAAGCATTAGAAAGTAATCTTCTAAAGTACCGAACTTTGCCTCCGTATTCAGACTGGGGTTTGAATTGATATAATCAAACAACATTTGGTAATTTCTGAACTGCGCTTCAGCTTCTTCAACATTAATATAGCGAAAATCATCTCCAAGTGGAACAAGAAGAGTGTTTGTTCGGTACAAAGTAGATTTTTTCTTGTATTGATCCAGTAACTTGAGTGCCCTTTCATGAACATTTTCCAGAGTGGTCTCCACAGGATATTGTCCCCACGGACATTGTTCATAAGCAAAGCCCTGCATGCGTGCAAAGTCAAACTGACAACAGATAGCAGGCTCGGGGCCACATGTATGAGGTATATCATACGAATAAAAGGGCATCATATGGACGAATATATCAGTGGTCTCCTCTGCATCCCAACTTTGACGCCATACGTATTCTAAATTCTTATGCCATGCAAGTTCCTTCTTTAGCTCATAGTGAGTCCTCTGGATAAGCATGTTGTCAAAACCCATACGACGTAGAAGATATGCCATGGTAGATGAATAACCAAATGGATCAATGGCCCAATTATTTCTTGGAACAAACCCAATGGTGTCATTCAACCACATATTTCCTTCTGCAATCTGACACATAAATTCCATATGATTAAGACCATCACAAAATAGTATACAAATCTCAAGTGCAAAAATGATCATATCTGGTATGAACATAAAAATATGAAATAACATGTCATGACAGGCTTAAACCAGTGTTGTTAACCTTTAGGATTGCAGAAAATAGTGGTTGGTTCAAGCTACACTAAAGTGCTATAGTGCCGCTATTGCTGCAATTTGACAACAGTTTATACTAAATCATGTATCGCAGAACAATAGCAATTTGTCCAAATTACGCTACGCTACGGTATTATCAATGTTGTTAAATAGCAGTGCAATAGCGCTATAACGTAGTGAAATTTGAACAAACCATTATTGTTCAGCGACATGTTATTTAGTACAGAGTATTGTCAAATAGCGGCGCTATACCACTGTCGCGTAGCAGAATTTTAGTAAACCGCAATGGACAATGGTGGGCACTACAGTCGCTATTTGATAATAATACTATTTTAACATGGAAAGGTAACTACCCCTTCAAAATTCAAATGATTAGCTTAAAGACATATTGTGTTCCTCGGTAGTTTTACTGAGTAGCAAAGAAAGCATGAAAGTAATCTTATTCATAATTCAACAATAAGCCACCAAATATCAGGCATAATGATACAAGTTATTAAGAAAACCTATGCATATTTAGACTGTCCTTGTTAGTGAAATAATTATCGGTGTAAAACATTGTAACAAAACAGCCAAAAACAAAAAATAGTATATACAATTTGAAGTATAGATGAAGAATTCAGCGTACCTGTTCAATTATAGCATAATAATGGGAATTGGCCTGCAACAAGGAGAAAACAATTTAAAAGTCAAATTTCCATACATAAATTGGAGATTTGGTCACTAGTCAGCTTCATTAACAGTTAAGCTTTTTGAGTGATGATAAAAAAATCAATCGGAAAAAAAACAGTTAAGCTTTGATGAGATTCATGTTTAGACATATTAATTATTCTTATTCCTGAGGCACATACATGTTTCTCAAACATGCACTTCATTAACAGGATAGAAAACTAGAAGCTGCGTAAATTTCAAAAAGAATGTAAGAAAACAAGATAAAGAGTTGTAAGATCAACATCACATTACCTCATCATTCATCACCCAGCCGCCTCCAACAATTTCTAGCTGCCCATTTTGCACTAAATTGATGAATGTTTCCTTCATGACATCTGTAGTACTAGGATCTCTCCACCATCTCTCTAAGTATGACATCTCTTCCCATATGAACTTCCGGCGAGAATCCTAATTGTCCAAGTCAGATAGTCAAAAACCATAACTCAAGTTACCCTCAAACTTGTGACAGGAAATAATAAATAAAAAGCTAGTCATGGAACAGACAGGTCCGGTGTCTACAATCAATATTTTCTTCATTGTAGTGGAGCTTTTAAACATCTTATAATGTAACATTTAAACATGATTACATTAATAAGAACAAGAACAATATTTACTTTTAGCGTGTAGTTGTGTACTACTTTTGTTATCTCATGCAATACCCCTATCTATCATGTGGCGTGAAACAACAAATTAACTTTTGTAACATATAACTGCAACCATTTTCCACTTACACAAGTCACAATCCAGCAACATAAATTCACTCATCCACTCCAACTTACTCACAAAATATAAAGTAATGTGAGACACAGACACAGACACACACATACACTCACACACTTCACTTCACTTGTTCACATTACCTCATCACTTCACTTGGTTCCAAAAAAAAAAGTTATAGCTAGATCACTGAGATAGATCACTGATTAATTATGATGTTTGGTTAACTTAAAGTATGTGATATCTATGTATGCAATTCGTGAAGTCATAAATAAATCAAACAAGTCATATACTTAAGTAGCACTGACACTTCAGATTGAAGACAAGTAGTCTGGTGTCGAGACCAACACGACACTAACACATATTGTTACATTCAGTTACTTCCATTTTCTTAAATTATTATCAGTATCTACGCACCAATAGCAGTGTCATATCGGTGCTTCAAAGAGCAAACAGCAACAAACATAAAAAGCTACAAAACACAAAAATAATCAAAATTTGACCTTGTGAAGAGTTTCAACAATGGTATCAAGTATATGTCTAGATTGTCTATCATAATACTCCTCAACAGTAAGTTTCCAACCAGGATCATTATGTGAATGAGGAACAACAAAAACTTTCAACTTCTCATTATCCCATTCATTCCCTCTATAAGTAACACTCCAACCTTGTTTCCAAGCACCACCATCAACATCCAAAAAATCAATCTTATCATATAAACCTTTTGTGGTTAAATCAACAGTAGCAGAACCACCAAAAAGTGTAATACTATGGTTACCACTTTCACCAAAAAGTGGTTTCCTTGTAAAAGCTTTCCTGAAACGTTGTGAACGATTTCTGAAAGGGGTTGTAATGGGTTTTGGAATACCATAACGAAGAAGAATTATAATGAACAAAAACAGTGAAATCAATAACCCAATTATGAAGAAATTTGAAAAAATGAAATCTTTAAGCAATGTTCTTCTTTTTCCTTTTCTGGGTATCTTTGATTTTGGATTTGAAGATGGAAGAACCGATTGTGCCCAATTTCCACCACGCCTTGATGAAGAAGGCATGATCTATGGTGATGAAAAAAGTGCTTTTTTTTCAATTGGGCTGAAGAAAAAACTGATTTTTTTCAATTGGGGTGAGGAAAAAAGTGGTTTTTTTTAGGTTAGATAGTAAGGATCTACGGTGATTGATGAAAAAAGGGATGAAAATTGAAACCCATTTTAGGGATTTTGAAGTGGAATCTTCAAAATCAAGTTTTGATGAGTGTGTTGCGAATGATTTGATTGAATTGATGAGATTTTGTTTGAGGGCTTTGGAATTGTCAATCAATGAAGTGTGTGTGAATGAGTGTAAGACTTTAATGTGTTCAAGTTTCTACTAAGACATTGGAAAAGTATGCACTATGGACAAAACAAAGTAATTTTTCTAGCATATTGCGTATATTTAGGGTTGTATTATGATTGATTTTTAGGAAAAATATCATTTTTCCAAATTTTAAAATATTGTGTCTACTCGACCAAAAAAATTAGAGGTTAATATAAAAAAAAAGTCATGTTAACTGTGTTCTAAGATACTTGTTAAACATAGCAAAAAAGAAAATAAAAAATTAAATTAATGTTAATAAAATAATTTTTACTTTTAAGGTATTGAATGTCTAAAAAAATTCTTTATTAATATGCTTATTGTTTGAGGGCACAATTTTGCATTTTCCATAAAAAACAAAAAAGAGTAATCGAGGTTGTTCATGTTCACTCTTCATACTATACGGGTCTAATTAGCTGTAACATGTAACGATAAAATAAAAAAAAACACTACACCATCCTTTAATAAAAAATATAAAGAAATTATAATGTCAATCGATAAATTAAAACTTTAGCACTTGATTTTTCTCAATGAGCAAATATAGTTTCAGTCGATACACATATAAAGGATGGTGTAAAAAAAAATTGGAAAAACGATGATTTTTTTTTAGGGATTAAATTAGGACTTTATTTGAAATATATGCCATATAAACGATACACAAATTTCTTGTTACATATATGTCATATAAATATATGTCAAAAAATGATTATTGTTATATATAAAGTTATAATTATAGACGATACACAAAGAAATACTCCATATGTCATATAAAAGATTTTTTTTCTTTTTAAAAAAAACTATGTAAAACAATGGAGAAAAAATATTTAACATGGTGCGAGAGATATATAAAATCTCATATTTATTAAATGTTGATTATAAAACTATATCAAATTGATAGATGTAGTCTAGTGAGAAAATGCACTAAATAGTTTTTAACAGGTGTAGGTTCGATTCTTGGTGAGATTTTTTTAAACATTTTATTTGAATTAATAATTTAGGGTAAAAAGCAAGAAAAAATGAGGGTTAGCAATAGCAAAATGCATCAAGCTTATAATAAGAGATAAGAGATAAGAGAAGAGATAATAATAATAATAATAATAATAATAAATATTTAACATGGTGAGAGAGATATATAGAATTTCATATTTATTAGATATTGATTACAAAATTATATCAAATTGATTGATCTATTGTAGTGGCAATGCACAAAATAGATCTTAAAGGTTTTGGGTTCGATTCTTGGTGACATATTTTTTAACATTTTATTTGAATTAATTTTAGGGTAAAGTGAAAGGGAAAATGGACGGGGGAAAAATTAGGGTTAAAAATAGCAAAACGGAACAAGCTTATAATATAAGAGATATTTTGTTTTGACCATATTTTTTTTTTTAATAAATAAAAACAAGTATTAGTGAATAAGATGTTTAAATTTTTTTTTCTTTCAAATATCAACTTTTTTTAATTTTCACTATTATATAGTATACAATTAAATATATTAATGATAAAAGTTTTGTATTAACATGTGTGGAATAGTCAACTGGATCATTTATTCTAGGGCAAAAGGAGTACTAACATGTGGTAATAAGCATCTCTTAACTCAATTATCAAAAAGAAATAACTCTTTCACAATATCAGATATTTGTGATCTCTAAGGTTGGAAATAGATCGGACCGACCTATAGAGGCCTACAGTTTAGCCTACATAAGCTAGGCCAGCTTATTTATTTAAATAAAACAGGTTAGGACTTTTTTATAAGCCTATTTAATTAAGAAAGTCAGGTTTCAGACCGTTAAAAAAGTCTTTTAGGCCTACTAGGTCAACCTATTTAAGTAAATATGAATAATATTTTTATAACTATTATTATTATATATTAAAATTTGTAGTTTGATTAAATTAAAAATATATTAACTTTTTCAGTAGTTTAAGTCTATTAATCTACAATAATTTTTTACATATATAAAATTACATTATTATAAACTAAAACTGAAATATAATGTCATATATAGTCCTACATGTGCCTACAATTTAACCTACATAGGCTCAGATTAAACCAATCTATTTCAATTTAAAGTAGGACAAGCCTTTTTTATAAATTCACCAGCACCAAAATATTTATCCTTGTATCGGATTGAAATTTGACTCTCTTGAGACGGTCAAAATAATTTACACGTCATTTGGTTTTGGGATTCATATTCGTTTAACTAAGACAAATTTGTGGATACTTGTTTTCTCTAATGTCGAACAAGTAGTTAGTAGCAACAACAATGAAGAAAGCAATACAATATAAAAAAAAACGGTATAAAAAGATGTTCAACTTCAAGAACCCATTGTAAGGCAACATTTGTTGTTTCTCTCAATGGACTATCATTAAGTTTAACAATGCCCATAATCATGTAATGGTAAAAAATCTTGTTTAACACTTTGATAAAGAGGTGTAATTGTTCTTTGAGAATATGAAAAATAAACTCAAACTTAGAGGATTTGCCTCATGCCCAAATTTACATCGTTTGTCTCTCATATCATGAAGAAAAATTGATTGCTAACAAGATCAAATAAATTAAAACAAAGAAAAATTGATTAATTGATTTTGGTTCTTTCAGTTGGTTCATCTTCATTTTGTAGGATTCTGGATGTTTTTAATTAATTTAAAATAAGGAAAAATTGATTTGGGTTCTTTCTGTTTCTTCATGTTCGTTTTGTAGGTTTGATTGCACATTTGATCTTTTATTTTGTTTTAGGTTTTAAGATGGTCCCTTACGTTTAAAATCTTTAAGTTCGTTCCTTATGTTTTAGATGTTTCAAGTTGGTCTCTCAAGTTTATAAAATGTTAATAATTGGTTAATCCTCTAAAGATGATTAAATATGGCCTACTAATTCAAATTTTAGAAATTTGAGGGACCAACTTGAAATGTTTAAAACATAAGGGACCAACTTGAAACTTTTAAAATATAAGGGACCAACTTGAAATTTTTAAAACACAAAGGACCGATTTAAAATCTAAAATAAACATAAAAGAGCAAATATGCAATTAAACCTAATTTTTGTTAGAGGCAGAGACGTCTATGCCACATGTGCAACATGTGCCATGGCATAGAGCCTCATAAAAATGGGGGCCTCAAAAAAAAAATTATAGGGTGTAGTAATATTAGTAAATGATGAGTATAAAACGAGGATAGTGACCTTCCAAACGAGGGATTGTGAAGTCTAAATATTTGAGATTTTCTTTATTCTAAAACGAGAGAGATTTATTAGTTACAAAATGTCCTAAAAGAATTGTAAATAAATTTTTAGGATGTTTTATAGTTAATTGTCATACTATAGTTTTATCAAATGGAGAAACTGCGATAGAGGTTGTCTTGTTTATCAAAATTTTGTTATATTAGTGAAAAGAATGATTATATTTTAGTGTTATTGATGTTATTTGTAACTTAAATTGACGACAAATCTTTTGAATTTTTTTTCATTTTTCTTTTATTATGGCCTATTTTTAATAAGTTCACAGGGCCTCCAAAAACTCGGAGACGCCCCTGGTTAGAGGGCACACACTTGATGAAGATTCGATGCAAGAGAAGAGCCATAACAATGAGAGGACACATGAGGAGGAAGGATTAGGTCATCGATTCCTAATTATCAAAAAGCTCATTAAGAAAAAAATGTTGGAAATTAAGAAAAATAGGTCACGTGTTAAATAATAGCCTTTAGATTACGTTATTTTAACGGATTAGATTTGGTCTCATACCAAATTTGACCCTTAGTGTCAATCGATTTAATGCTTCAAATTCAAATTTAAAATAGCATAAATGACAAATTCGTAAAAAAAAACATTAACGACCAATTCAAATAAGAGTCAAACTTCTTTTCAAAAAAGTAAAATAAAGAATCGAACATAAATAAAGACACTTATCCAAATAAGGTGTCGAAATTAAAACACCGAACGTTATTTTACCTAAAAAATTATTTCGAAGACTATTAGCAGAGATTTAGAAAATAAATTATTTTTTTCAATATTATTTTTTTTTAATTATGGTCAAGGTTCGCTATTCAAATAAGATAATTATTGCGTGTGAACGGAAAATTTATTAACGATCATTAAATTTAATTCAATTAAAATAAGTAATTAATTGTTATATGCATTGACATTATAATTATTGGGTCATACTAAACAGTGTCCCCGAGCACTTGTTAAACATACTAAAAAAAGAAATAAAAGATAAAATTAATGTCGATAAAACAACTTTTTACTCTTTTAAGGTTGAATGCACAAATTTCAAAACATAATTTTCTTATTAATAATGCCCCGGGAACACTGTTTAACATTTTCCATAATTATTTTACACATGTTTTCAATCGAATCATATCACGGTGTCACTATATTATGTTATAGTTCCTAAAGAAAACCCTAAACCATCAAATATAATGTGATATTCTATTTAATACTCCCTCCGTTCCATTTTATTTGTCGTTTTAGAAAGAAAAAAAATTGTTTCAAATTATTTGTCGTTTTGCTAGTATAAGGTTATACTTTGTCTATTATACCCTCCTTTCTATTTTTTTTTATTGACTAAATTTTATATAATTTTTTTATTGTATCTTTTTTTTTACTAAACTTTTTCATATAATCTTTTTATTCTTGTTGTTTTGTTCCTATATTTTTGTTTGTTTTTGTTTTTTTCGTATTTTTTTGTACATGATATATACCAAAAAATAAAATAAAATTAGGGTATAATAGGGAGATAAGGTACAAAAATACACTTTTTTAATTTGTAGTAAATTTTCTAAAACGACAAATAAAAAGGAACGGAGGGAGTATATGTATGTAAAATAAATTCAATACATTAATGTTTAAATTTTTATCTGACTATTTGTCAAAAAAAAATTATCTGACTAAATACATAGAATAATGCTAGGAACACACTCTTTAACACACATATCTCAACACACTTTTTTTTATTGGTTAAAATTTACATGGGTTTCATAAATTTTATATGAGGTCCACAATTTTTATGGGACCCATATGAATTTCAATCGATAAAAGAGAGTGCATTAGTATGTGTGTTAGAGAGTATGTTGCTAGCACTCCTCAAATACATATTATGATATTTATATAAAAAAAAGTATTTGACTAAAAAAAAATATTTTGAAGAAAATATTTGACTAAGTTGAATCCATATTAAATTTTCTTTTCTGGTACATTGTCTATATAAACCTATTACAATACTTGGTTGAAGATAACAATTTTCATAGATCTAAGGTTAGGGGCAAAAATTCATTTAGATTTTTTTTTTGGTAGAGAATTTCATTTAGATTTTTAGATGCTACTTACTTCTCAAGCTTTATTGTGTTTCGCAATTTTATTATATTGTGCCCCATAACTTGCAAGCTATACAAAATTCATATGCATTTTATTTTTCAATTACTTGCTGCAGTTCATCATTGTGGTTTCTTGTTAATTTTGAAAGTTTTTTTTGTTATTATTAATTGTGTGATTATATCATGAAATGTTGAAGTAAATTTCTAATATAATTTTCAAAATCTATCAGATTTATATATTTATTTTGTTTCTTCTTTTAAATATTGATTAGCTTATAATATGTTTGAAATCACAGTGGCATGTTGTGTATCAAGCAATGCTATCAACTATAGCTTCTCTTTGACGATGTCATCGAAGAAGCTATTTCAAACGCACTTAATATTGACCTTTATAATTTGTTGATTATGGCTTCTTTTATTTTGACTCTTTTGTAATCTTCCATAATCTCTTCGGTACATCTTGTGCTGAGAAGATTTTTTTATTTTATTTATATGATATATCTTATTTTGGTTTGTTCAAAAGGAAATATTGACCTTTATATTGATGAAAAATTGTGATTAAAAAATCACTAAATTTTTCAGCAATAGTTTAGCGAGAGAATTAGGACTAGATTTGATTTTTTCCCTAATTTTTTTTTGAAAATTTTGTTTATTTTTTAGTATATGTTGATCAAACAAGATTTTATTCTCACCCCCATAATCTTTTATACATACTGCTTATTTTTCATTTTTCTTTGTGCAGAAACTAGAATTAAGCAAACAATGGGTGCACCAACCATGATAAAGCCTAAGGAGACGAAAATGCGAATCATAAAGAGTGAATCAAATGACACTCCTTATCCCATCATTGCATTGCTAGTAGATGGTGTGACTGCAAACAGGCGTTTGGAGCATCATATGCTTGAATCAATAGGCATTCGAACAGAGCCTGCAAATGGTACTGCAGAAGCTATTGAAATTTTGTCGACTGGTGTCAACTTTGACTTCATATTTGTTGATTTTGATTTGCCAATTACTGGTGGACCTGAGGTACAAACCATTTTTTTCTTTTCCTTTGATTATTTTGCTAATCCCCTTTCCCATTTTTTAAATTAATTAGTCAGTAGTGACCGGTGCATCAAATAAAATAAAAAACAATTAACCTCGTATTGATGGTGGATCTTGCGGTACCGTTGACCAAATCAGAGAAAGCCCGAGGACTTAAAGATCACATACAAAATTGTTTATATATTATGCACTGCCAACATAATCATATTGACGATATAATTCAAACTCGCATCTTTTCTAGATCTGAGAAGAATCCTTATCAATTAGAACGATTTTTGTTGACAATAGTCACCTGTTATCATTCATGAGCAAAATAGTCTTTTATCGTTAGATTTGTGAGAGATAAAACTTTCTCTCTTGTAATCTAACAACCTATAGTTGGTAACATCATAAATTTGACTTCATAGAATCCAAAATGGAACATGAGTTGTCAAATTTTTATTTAAATAAAATGTTAAATAAGTTTTTCATAACGAATTTTAATTTTAGTCCTTCAAATAAAAATACGACATTTTCGTCCTCCTAAAAAAATTGTTTCGTTTTTTTATCCCTAATAAACAATTTATTGTCATGTTAGTATTAATGTTATGAACCTTGTATGTCAACATTTTATACGTTCATACTCATATTATCTTCAACAAAGGCAAAGGACATGTCAAAATTATGTACGATGGGGACAAAAAACAAAATAAAATAAAATAGAGAGGACAAAATATTATATTTTTATTTTCAATGGAAATTTTTTTTTTATTTTTTGTCAAGTAGCCTAGCGGCTAAAAATTCCACCCTTAAGGTGGATAAGTGGGATGACCGGTGTTCGAATCCCGGCCCCCTGCATATAAAATGCAATGTCCAATCAATTGAGCCAATCTCATGGGACGACAAAAAACTTATCTAACCTCTAAATAAATGTTTACAATTAATACAATCATATCATTGGAAATAACTCATATCATGTAATGTTTTGATTACTTTCAAAATTATCACACACAAAAAATTTGCGGCCACTAAAATGGATTGTGATTTTATTTTATGTAGTTGATGAGTCAGATGCGTGCAATGGGGGTACGAGGCAAGATGGTGGGAATGTTAGAAAATTTCAATAATCATAATCTGCAAATGTTTCATCAAGCAAGAGCTGATGCTTGCATTACCAAACCTTTTACCCAAGACAGGTTACAAGAAGTCATTGGAATCCTGCGACGCATGTTTGGAATGTAATGTTTGGATTGTTGTTATGAAATGTTGTGCTTAATTATGTTGGTTTGAAAGACAATGACTCTTTGAGTTCAAATAATAAATAAATGCATGCGATGCAAAATAAATGTAGTTTATCTACAATATGCAATAAAAACAAATTTCCTTTAATTAACTATCTTTTTATATATATTTTTTCAATGTGCAAGTTGATTCAAGTGTTGTAGCTCATACTCTCAATAGCTCAAATGGGGGGAGTGTTATTGGGTGGCGGCTGATTAAAGAGATTTGTAGATTATTAGCCTTGGATTGGGAGGCCAAAGTGTGTCACGCCTATCGTGAGACAAATGTTTGTGCGAACGCACTTGCGAACATGGGATGTGAGCATGGTCGGGGCTTCGATTGTATGATCTTTGTCCTCCTAAATTAAGCTCGTTGTTATTATGTGATGCAATGGAAGTTATTACCCTAGGAGCATTGTTGTTTAGTTCTCTTTTTTTTTTTTTGGACTTAGGCCCTTTTATATCCAAAAAAAAGTTTGTCATATTTTTGTTAAAAATATGTATTATATATAGGTGATGATATGATCCAATGAAATGACACTTCCAAAGGAAATGACAACCAAAACCAATCGCCAACGTTGGTACCATTTAAACCACACTAAAAAAAATCTTAACATGTCCAATTTAAAAACAACTTCAAACGACACAAGTCTATAACAACATACAACAAAGATTAACATAAAAACATATAAGATTTAGATAAAAAAAATATAAATAAAACACAAACGAAAAGTGATTTTTTCTTTTAAAAAGTTTGAATTCTAAATTCCAAACTTTTTAATTTTTTTTGTTTGAAACGTAAGTTCAGAACCTTATACCCATAAGCAAAATTAAAATTTCAGGAGGCTAAGAGAGAAATGGGGGAGTTTTTGAACTTAAGAGTAGTAAAGTAAGCATATCATATCACTCTTAATAACACCTCAAAAAATTAGCACAAACATTGTAGGCTTAACAAAGTTTATCGCCACTAAAAATATGAGAATATTTTCCATCTCATATACATAATGCGCTTACACACAGATGCTCCCCAACTGCATCTTGGTCATCGGTGACAAATCTATACAGTTGGAGTGGTTATGGTGTATAAGCATTTTTTTTATGCATGTTGCATAAACAATGAAAATTGCTTAGTTCACCTTCCAAGTTTCTCTCGCACCCCCCAAATTTCTTGCACACCCCTAAGTTTTTTGCGCACACCCAAATTTTTTGCACACCACCAAATTTCTTGCACACCGCCCAAATTTCTCGTGCGCTCGCCAAATTATGCCAAAACCATTTTGCTGTGGGAATGGTTTCAGATATTCGCACTCCAAAATCATTAAGTGCATAAAATGGTTTTAGCTAGAAATCTAGGGGGAGGAAAAAAAATTGTTAAGTGCATAATTATAGGGTTGTACTCCAAAACCATTTTATGCACCTAATAGTTTTGGAGTACAATCCTCAGAAACCATTCCAATAGCAAAATGGTTTTTGCTAGAAATCTGGGGGAGGAAAAAAAAACTGTTAAATGCATAATTATAGAGTTGTACTCCAAAACTATTTCATGCACCTAATGGTTTTAGGAGTACTACCCTCTGGAACCATTTCAATAGTAAAATGGTTTTGGCTAGAAATCTGGGGGAGGAAAAAAAACGGGGGTGCTCGAGAAATTTGGGGGGTGCACTAAGCAATCTGGGGGTGTGCGAGAAATTTGGGGGTGCGCGAAAAATTTTGGGTGGTGCACTAAGCAATCTGGGGGGCGCACGAGAAATCTGGAGGGAGAAAAACAATTTTCATTGTTTATGCACCGTGCATAAAAAAAAGGCTTATGCACCATAACTTGACCCTTTAGAATGCGAGTGTATAAATAGCAAAAATTGGAGGAAAAAGATTTTGCTTTTCAGTATGCAAACTACGATTTGACTTCGCTTTCTAGGATGCAAACTATACGAACCGAGTTCTCTTTCTAGGATGCAAACCTTATAAAATCTTTTTTTTTTTGTCTTCTTCACCCTTCTTTCATCTCCCATGAAATGGTTTTGATTGGAACATAGTTCCAAAGTTAAAGTGTGAACCCTTCAATCACCCCTAAGAAAATATTTTGAATGGAACATTGTATGAGCGAGTGATTAAAATTAAAAACATAGATATCAAATTATAGAATTATATGGTGTGTGTGTGCGCGCGCGCGCGTGTGTCTCTGATTGATCGATACTGTCATAACCTTTTCAGTGGTCAATTAAAATGTGGTATTGGACGGTGACTAGATTTTTATAAGGTTCAATGGTTAAAGTGCAAACTAATCGCACTCTAAATAGAGAACTGTGTTTTAGTTCACACTCTAAGTAGCGAGTGACAATATTTTTAACTTAAACCCAACATTTGCGCCTCCATAGATGAAAATAATCATGAAAAAAAGAGTTCCCTAGAATGCAATCTACGAACTAAGTTCATTTTCTATGATGCAAACTACGAACTAAAGTTTGCACATTATTAACATCTAAATTATTTTTATGATATTTTAATGGTTTCTCTAGTTGCCTATAAATAAATAAGGCTTGTACATATTGTTTTAACACACCACTCAATATCAAATATCCATTTTATTTTTCTTTACAAACTAATCTTTGTTACAATGGAAACTCCTTTGAAGATGTTGTTTAAGTTTGTGTTGTTATAATGGAAACTCCTAAAAGATGAAAGTTTTTACTGGCCAAAGTCTAAAAAGAAAAAAATTCTAAAATTGGGAGATATATTGTGTTGGATTGTTGAGTACAACTCATATGTATCAGAAAAAATTGGAGGCGGAGTTAAGCTAATGGAGCGAAGGGAAACTCCGGCCGCCCCCCGCCAAAATGGGCTTGGCACAAATGTTTTATGCAAAAATAAAATCCAAGTATGTGTGAACAATAAATTAACTTTTTTAAGGAACTAAAGTAACTTTTTATGAATTTTTTGGCTAACTTTTCATTAAATTAAATCACCAAGACACCAACTAATGTTAACCACTAGTTTTTTAGTTTAGATAAAGATTGAAGAGTACATAACATAGAGATTGATACTATTTGTAGGTGTATTTGAGAAAAAGTTTATTTTGGGTTCAGGATGAAGATGTTTTTTTTTTTAATGATAAACATATGAAGAATGATGAATGTATGAGATGATGATGAACACATTAATTTTATGGATTTTTTTTTATAATTTTAATAAAATAAAAACATTTTAAAATATAATACAATCCCATTTTAAAAATAAATTATTATTTATAATCCTACATGGCCATGTCATATCAGCATTTTAAATAAAAAATGAAAATAAGGACATCATTGTGCATATTTTAAAATATAAAGGACCTATATGTTACAAATAAAAGATAAAGGATCAAAGTGTTACAAATAATTAAGATAAATGACTTATGGTGTATTTTTGCCAATTTTAAAATATATTATTTGGTGCAAAATTCTGACCAAAAACCTTTGGCTTTTATAAAGTCAACTATATTTAATCCAAAGTTGAATTAAATACATATGAATTTTTTGTTTATATTATGAATTGTAGAGTTTTTTAAAAAGGTGAATTTTCTAGCCGCAAGGTTACTTGACAAAAAAAAGAGTTTTTCAAAAAATAAATACATTGAAGATAGAAATCTTTTTTTTTTTTTGTCAAGAAATTGAAGAGAGAAATCTATTAAAATAATAATTGTTGTAAATAAATGTCTTCATTCACAAGTCAACTTTTCATATTATTAAATAATTAATGTATTTAGCATATATTATAGACTATATACATAAGTATTTTAAAAAAATCTAAAAAATACATTTTTGCTTATAATTAAGACAGGGAGTATAGTATAAGCAAAAAATTTAAAAGGTCATATTTATTTGGTGCAAAATTCTGAACAAAAACATTTGACTTTTATAAAGTCAACTATATTTAATCCAAAGTTGAATTAAATACATATGAGTTTTTTATATTTTAAATTGAAGAGTTTTTCAAAAAAGTAAATAAATTGAAGATATAATTTTTTTTTTGGTCAAGAAATTGACAAGAGAAATCTATTAAAATAATAGTTGTTATTATAGAAATAAATGTCTTCAGTCGCAAGTTATGTGGTTTGGATTCCATGTTTTTGAAATTGATCTTACCTAATCATAGTCGACCAAATGCGGTGGCGTACGTGCTCTTCAGTTCGGATGAAACCGCAGGGATTTGTGTATCTGCAGGTGTTCCGACGCTCAAGTTAGTGAGGGTGAAGTAAAAATTTTTAGTAATATAAAATGTGTACCTAAGTCTATTGTCGAGTAGTGTATATATAGCCCCCAACGCTGAGCCAAGGCCGTTGATGGACCATCAGGGGCCATCAAGGGTTGTCGAAAAAACGGCTAGAAAGCCATGATGAGCAGTAAATGATCATCATTCTGATGTCAAGCGTTACACTTTTACGGGGGAAGTCGTACGCTGACCGTTTGTTCAAAGGTCGTTGGGCTGCTCCTCTTTGTTCCATGCTCGACGGTCTAGTAAGTTTCCTCAGCATTGGGCTTCTAGGCCTAGTCCAGAACAGAAATAATTAAAAATGCATGAAAAAATTGACATCTCATTAAACCACACTGAAAAAAATATCTTAACATGTCTCACTTAAAAACAACTTCAAACGACACAAATCTATAACGGTGTACAACAAACATTAACATAAAAACATATAATATCTGGATAAAAAGAAACATAAATAAAACACAAACGAAAATTGGAAAAAAAAAAAAGAAAGTTTGAATTCGAAATTTCGAATTTTTTAATTTTTGTTGCTGTTTGGAACTTAAATTCAGAAGTCAGAACTATATACCCCAAAAGCAAAATTAAAATTTTGGGGAGGATAAGGGAGATTGGGTGGGTGGGGGAGTTCTTGAAGTTATGAGTAAAGTAAGCATATCACTCATAACACCCTCAAAAAATTAGCACAACGTTGTAGGCTTAACAAAGCAATGCGCTTATACACCGATGTTCCCCAACTGCATCTTGGTCATCAGTAAGTGAGAAATCTATGGAGTTTACTTTTCGCATCATTGGTTTACATGCGCTTTCTGATATTTTCAATTTATCTCGCTCGCTCGCTACTTAGAATGCGCGCGAATGGAACATTGTATGAGCGAATGATTAAAACAATTAAAAAAGATATTTCAATTTATAGAATTATATGGTGTGTGTGTGTGTTATTGTCATAACCTTTTCAATGGCTAAGACTCTATTTGGTAAAAATAAGCTATAAGCTAGCTGATAGCTGAAAATCTAGCTTATAGCTGAAAAGCTAGCTTATAGCTGATGATTGATAGCTTATATCTGAAAAGCTAGTACAATGAAATTAAAGTGTTTGGTAAATTTAGCTGTTGTAAGTATAAAATGACATAAAAGTACATGGTTAGTGGCTAGTTATTATATTTTTTAAAAAAAATAAAAAATTATTAGTGGGTAGTTATTACTATTTTTTTTAAAAAAAATAATGAATGAAAATAATAAGGGTAAAAATGGAATAAAATGTAAAAAGATATAAGCTCATATGCTACTTGAAATAACATCTCAAAAAACGATATAAGCTAATTAAAAAAGCTCGTTACCAAACACGTCTATTTTTTTCAAACAAGCTTATAAGCTAGTCCAAGAAGCTATATGCAATGCCTCGAAATTTAGAAATATTTATTTAGTTAGTATTTAATTTATTTCGGTAGAAATATATGTCGAACCAATTAATAATGAGGTTATGAGTAGGGAATAGTGGAGATATTTAATTAAATAAGACCATATAGTATTTTAATAATTAAAATAAGAAAGATAAAGATTAGAGAAATAATAGATTACTACGATAAATAAAATAGAATTAGTAACAAAATATGTTTGAAATTTTAAAAATAAAACAAATCAGAATTTTTTATAATATCTTAAACTAATTGAGAGAGATTAGAAATTAAAATAGATACATTATTTGATATAAATAGAGAGTTTAAAGGTGGAGAGAAAAATTAGGATTCTCAAACCTAAGGGGCGAAGGCATAGCAAGGAAATCTAAGGTAAGAGATTTGTCCAACTCATTTAGAATTCATAGGTCTTTTTGTTTTGCTATTTATGTTGTTATTATTTAAAATCGCTTATTTTTTTTTTATTGAACCTGTGTTTCAATTTGAACCTGTATGTTTTGGTTTATATTTATGTACTATGTTCGACCTTGATTTGCTATAATATACTCCCTCCGTTTTTTTATAAGTGTCCGTTTAGAATAGTAACACCAAATTAAGAAATTGGATTTTTGCACCTTATCTTCCTATTATACCCTCATCAATAGATTTATTGTTATACAAAAAAAATATTTTCAGATTATTGTTATCAATAGAATATAACGATAAACAAACTGTTGTCTGTTTGTTTCTTTTTTTTAAAAAAAAAACTTTAGTTTTTCAAATATATAAAAAAAATATTTATTGAAAAAGATAAGTGTAATTAAAAAAGGGCACAATTGACAAATCGTACCCTTAAAACACAAAATGAACAGTTAAATAGAAACGCTAAATCCCACAAAACTGGACACTTAAAAAAAAAAACGGAGGGAGTATGTTATAAAAGTCGTATCTGCCTTAGCTTTTGTGTCCGAAACAATTTGGTTATGTGAATTCAATGGACTGAAATTATAGGTTGATAATCTAATAAATTTATTTCTTGTAGATTATAAAATTATATGCGCAGTATATATGTCTAAGTGATAGATCAATTTTGAATTGAGAATGCATTGAGAGTAACTATGGAATTGATTCACTTGTTAACTAGGACGTGAACTAATTATTTTGAGTTTAACTTCTGCCATTGTACTCGTTTACAAAGTGTTTTTGATTGAATTACTAAATTTGATGATTAGAGAATTAACAAAGATTTAATTTAAAATATTTGATTTAAAATTTCTTTGAGATAATTGACGTTGATTAACTGCCGTTTTTGTCGTGTTGTTATGATGGCATTTGAGTTGCCGTTTGTCGTGTTGTTATGGTGGCCGTTGTGTTGCCGTTTGTCGTGTTGTCTGTGTTATTTATAGTCGCTGACTAATGATATCGAATTATATTATTATTAATGATGTTGAATTATATATTATTATATTATTATAATGAGTAGCAATGATGTAGCAATGAGTGACAATGATGTAGCAATGAGAAGTTAAAATTAATTTTGTTTTTGAGTGGATTGTTGAATTGGATGAGTTGCGTGTGTTTATGTGTCTAATTTAGGAATTGTGTTTGCTTTTGTGTTCGGTCGTTCCAAAGAATTTTACCCTGCTTGTTATCCCTTATATGGTCGGCTTACACTTCAGATGAATCTGTTATTTAAGTGATGTTGTTACTTACCCTTCTGGCTTAGCCCTACGGTTCACACCTGTAGATTTTCAGGTAAACAGTGACGCTTAACTGAGAGTCCGGAGGTGGCGTTAGAAGCTGCTTTCTTTTACATTATAGTAATTGGAAAAGAAAGCAGCTTCTAACGCCACCTCCGGACTCTCAGTTAAGCGTCACTGTTTACCTGAAAATCTACAGGTGTGAACCGTAGGGCTAAAGCCAGAAGGGTAAGTAACAACATCACTTAAATAACAGATTCATCCGTAATGTAAGCCGACCATATATGGGATAACAAGCACGGTAACATTCTTTGGAACGACCGAACACAAAAGCAAACACAATTCCTAAATTAGACACACAACTCATCCAATTCAATAATCCACTCAAAAACAAAAATAATTTTAACTTCTCATTGCTACATCATTGCTACTCATTGTAATAATATATGGTTCAACATCATTATAATACTATATAACTAAGCATCATTAAGTAACATCATTAACTTCCGGTCATTATTAAACAACATCATCAATATAACAATCAACTTTCTTATAACATCATCAATAAGACAACACGGTTCTACATTATTAATAACAACTACCATTAACAACGCCTTAAAGAAAACACCCGATAATCAACTTCATTAAACACGGCTTGGACACCCCTGAATTGGTAATTTAGTTCAATTAAATTAAGATTTTAACTTAGTTGGACAGTGACTAAGTTATACACAGCACATACACTTAGACCGAAGGAACCTAACGAGCATCTTGCTGGTATAATTCCAAACATTTGCAATAAAAAATATCTAATCACTATGAGGATCATAAAGTTACCTACACACCAATTTAACTTAGATACTCAATTAATTAATGAAATGCCTAATTTAATTAATACTATAACACAATCTGCACAATTTTCAAACGGCCTTTAACATTACACTGAATTTACCATCACAGTGTCTAAAAATTTAACACTTAAAGGTATGTATTATAAGCCCCAAAATTCATTACTTTCACCATATTAATAAAATCAAAATATTATATCTAATATCTAGTCTAACAATGCATCCATAGTTCTTTGAATAAGTTTTAAAATATAAAATCAAACCAAAAAGAAAGACATTAACTTTGCCAAATCAAAATTGGATTCTAAACACAAACCAATTGCATATATGTGAAAACATGTTCACGTGTATATAAATTCCTAAGATATGTCTACTATTTTCCTTTTTTTTTTATTTTTAAATTCTCTTGAAACAAGTCACAAATTCAAATCAAATCAAAATCATGTAACCCAAAAGCAAATTCAATAAAAAGACATTCAAGCAGTTTTAAACAATAACAACAACAGGTACCAAAACAAAAAGAAAACGACTATGTTCATGCTATACACATTCAGAATCCTAAATGAGTTTGACAAACTTCTTACCTTAGATTTTCTTGCTATGCCTTCGCTCCTTAGGTTTGAGAATCCTAATTTTCTCTCCAACTCTTAACTCTCTATTTATATAAAATAATGTATCTATTTTAATTTTTAATCTCTCTCAATTAGATTAAGATATTATAAAAAAAATAATTCTGATTTGTTTTATTTTTAAAATTTCAAACATATCTTGTTACTACTTCTATTTTATTTCTCGTAGTAATCTATTATTCCTCTAATCTTTATCTTTCTTATTTTAATTATATATCTCCACTATTCCTTATTCATAACCTCATTTTTAATTGGTTCGACATATATTTCTACCGAAATAAATTAAATGATAACTAAATAAATATTTCTAAATTTCGGGGCGTTACACTATAAGTTAGCTGAAAGTATGAAAAACACAATAAGGGGGGTTGACTTGTGTTTTGAGGATTTAAAAATTCTTCAAGATTACTAGATCTATCAGAGTCTATTTTGGCAGCGGATTGCTCAAAGACACAATTTAATCAGATGCAAGACTGAGAAGGAGTGAAGGAGAGAGAAACACACAGAGTTTTTATACTGGTTCCCCTCACAACTTGAGAGTACTCCAGTCCCCTTGTACTAACAAGAGAGTTCACTATAATCAATGAAGATTACACAATTTGCTCAAGCACACAAGCAAGAGACTTCCACTGGCGCTCAATCACACAAGCAAGAGACTTACACATATTGCTCAAGCACACAAGCAAGAGACTTCACTAATTTGCTCAAGTACACAAGCAAGAGACTTTTACAAATTGCTCAAGCACACAAGCAAGAGACTTTGAATCTTATACAAGATAAGATTAATTAACCAATATACACCTCAGACTAACTCTTTTACAATTGTAATCAAAACAGAGTGCTTTGACGTTTGAGTTGTAGTTGTCTGAGTTCAAGTCTTGTGCTGATGTTTTCTATTAACTTCTTTGAGTTGTACGAACACTTTCTTCTTGTATTGTTGTATGCAGTTCTTTTTTAATAAGCTTTTTCTCTATTGTTCGACACTTTGTCAAATTAAAACAATATCATATTTATAGATGATAAAAATAGAGACGTTTGAATATGACCGTTGTAGAAGTTCAGTTTACCCGTTGGAGATAGTAGACAATTTTAACTTATTCCATAAGAGGCAAAATGCTTCTGCTTCTTTGTTTCTCGAAGATAATTCATTTGCACAAAAGAGGTAACTTTGTACCGTTGTCTTGATATTCCTTTCTTGACTAGTTGGACTGATAGAAAACAACAACCATTTTGTCATTGTATATATTTTAACCTTGAGGAAATATCCTTAGACTTAATTCTATAAGAGAAAGTAAATTTGACATTGTTGTGTAGCTTCTGATTGTATACTTAAAGTGCTTCTGATAGACTCTTCTTGCTTCTTAGACACTTGTTGCTTCTGAGACACTTGTCGCTTCTGATAGGCTTCCTTCAGACTTTGGTTCACTCAGAACCTCTGAATGTTTCAGATGCGTGTAATATTTTGAGGTTATCAGATCTTATCTTCTTTGTTACTGCATACTTGCATAAAAACACTAGTGTTCTCAATTGCATATTAATACTTTGTTATCATCAAAACTTTCTAAAGCTTTTGGGATTTGTCTTTGAAACCATTTTTGTTCTAACATTAGCTTCTTGCACTTAGCAAACGGTGCCTAATTAAAATATGGTATTGGACGGTGGCCAAATTTTTATGAGGTACAATAATTAAAGTACAAAATAATCGCACTCTAAATAGTGAACTGTGTTTTAGTTCGAACTCTAAGTATCGAGTGCCAATATTTTTAACTCAAACACAACTTCTGCACCCACATGGACGAAAAAAATTATGAAAAATGAGTTCACTTTTTAGAATGCAACCTACGAACTGAGTTCACTTTCTAGGATACAACTTACGAACTCAATTCACATTCTAGAACGCAAACTCATTTTTTTTCATGATATTTTCATCTAGAGGCGCAAACGTTGAGTTTGAATTAAAAATATTGTCACTCGCTACTTAAAATGCGAAAATTCTCGCATCCTAAAAAGCGAGGGATTAGTTTGGTAATTTCAAGGGGCGGGTGAAAAGTAAATTTCATCCATATATCATGCTTAATTAACCACTTTAAACTCATCACTTAAAGTTTTATTTGTAAGTTGATTTTTAGAGCGGAAGTGAGGAAAAAGTTATTTTTGTTTTTAAAATTAATAAAAATATTAAAAAAATATTGTTTTTAAATGATTTAAGTGTGATTAAGATATTACATATTTTGTGATATTCTTCTTTTAATTATTTTTAGAGATTTTCACATTTAAAATTGGTCAAAAATTCTTATAAAACACAAAAAAATCATTTTTATTTCTTATAAAAAAAGGACCGAAGAAAGTATATCATTTCCCTATATATATATATATGTAAAAATGATGAATCATAAAAATTATTCTCAAAATATATCGTTAGAAAGTAGTATAGTCAAACATAAATTAATAAAGTATTGGTCAATAGACTTAAATAAATTAATAAAGTATTAATTATATAATTAAGTTGGTCAATAGACTTTCTTCGTTTTTTAAACAAAAAGAAAAGGTAGTCAATAGATAAAAATAAACATATTTAATATTTTTAACAATTAAGGTTTGCAACGTCTAAATTGTTTTTGTGATATTTTAATGGTTTCTCTTTTCTTTTTTATCTAAATTTTAATGGTTTCTCTAGTAGCCCTATAAATAAATAAATAAGGCTTGCACATTGTTTTAACACTCAAACTCATATCAAATTAACTAACCTTTGTTATAATGGAAACTCCTTTAAAAATGTTATTTAAGTTTGTGGTGTTAATTGTTGCTATTGCATGTGCTCTCGTTGGAAATGTACAAGGTTTAGCACCTTGTTGTCCACATATTCCTGTGCGAAGAATATTGGTAATTAGCTAAAAGCGACATTTAAAAAAATCAAAACGACAGTTAAATAAAAACGATAAATTCGACAAAAAACGACACTTAAAATGAAACGGAGGGAGTATTGTCTATTATTATTTGCCTTTGATCTTTAGATTCATGTGTTATTAAACTTACCCCTCTTTTCGATTTTATTTTCTCGGAATAAAATGAGTGTATTTTTAAAATGTTAGAATATAAAATAGGTTTAATGTTTATATTATATTTGTTGAGAAAATATATTTAGATTTGTTTATTTTATTCCTATAATTAAGGGATTTAGTTTAGATTTAAATTAGTTAACTTGGTTATAAATATCAAGGTCGTCGTACTATTTTATTAGGTAAATAATGTAAACATATATGTCATTATCAATATTATTCATGTTCCTTATTATTTTTTCCCTTCCTTTACCTAAATACCTCAAATTTAACATAAAATACTATTTTTTTTTGTTTTTTGGATTAGTTTTCCACACATTCAGAATATTGTTGGTTTTTTAATTATAATTGGATGATTTAGATTTAATTTTGATATTTAAAATTATAAAATAAAAAGTAAAAACTAATTTTATGAAATTGTCCGATCAAGATTCAATAATCACATATACTCTAAATGTATGAATGCCTGAATACAACAACAAATCCAATTTTCCGTAAAAAAAAAAACAACAAATCCTATTTCTGAAGTTGTGAGATATATTGTGTTGGATAATGCTAAAATAACTTGAAAAAACAAATATGAAATTGATGTAAATTTGATAATTTATGCACAAATAAAATCCAAGTATGTGTGAACACTAGATTAATTTTTTTTAAGGACGTAACTTATGAATTTTTTTTTCTTTTTGAACGTAACTTTTTATAAATTGTTTGGCTAACTTTTCATTAAATCACAAGACACCAACTAATGTTGACCACTATTTTTATTTTATTTTAGACTTTAGCCACTACAAACTTTCATATTTTCTTTTTAATTGTCCGTATCTATCTATTATAATATTTTTTTAATATTTTTTTTAGTTTAGAGACCTCACAAGTGTTATAATAAAAAAAATGTTGACATGGCAATACTACAACCACCATCAAAATTTATTAATTCTCTAAGTAAAAATATTTAAACTTCGTCTATAAAAAAGTTGACATGACGGTAGCGTCAGCTTCATTCGACGCAAAACTATATACAAATGGGTTAAATGGTGTTTACCCCCTGTAAAGTAGGCGAGTTCTGCATTATCCCTGGAAAATTTTTCGTTTAGATTCCCCCTAGAAAATATAATTTTCTGGATTCCCCCCTCAAATGCACACCGTGGCAGCTGAATATCATAGAATCTCCACGTGGCGCTGCCACGTAGAAAATTTTTAATTAAAAAAAATTAAAATGCCACGTCATTTATTATTTTTTTTAACTCAATTTTTTTTTTAACTCAAATTTGTTTTTTTTTAACTCAAATTTTAATTTTTTTTTTATCCCTTTTTAAAAAAAATTAGCGCATTTTCAAATATTAAAATTTGAGTTAAAATTTGGTAAGATTATACTATAGATAAAAAAATAAATGTTGAATACTATATATAATATATAAGTGACTCATAAAATAATGACTTCAAATTGCACCAACACTAATTGCATATGAGTATTTGTTAACATTGTAAATTCACTTTTAGGATGATATTTTATGCACCCACATTCTTTAAAACAAATAAATTTTCACGCACCATTGTCAACCAACACTTTCTTCTTTTTTATTGGATGTCTCACGCTGATTCTCTTCTTTAACATGGTCGTGTTGTTTACTCTCCTCTCTTGCGGTTATCAGTTGCCGCCTTAAGATTACCACCATCACCATTGTAGCCCATCTTTTCCTTTATTTTTCATAATTCATATCACAATTATTCCATTTCCATGTGAAAGAAACAAAAAAAAAAAGTAAAACTTTCTTACCAAATTTTAACTCAAATTTTAATATTTTAAAATGCGCTAATTTTTTTTAAAAGGGGATAAAAAAAAAATTAAAATTTGAGTTAAAAAAAAATTGAGTTAAAAAAAAAAAATGACGTGGCATTTTTTTTTTAATTAAAAATTTCCTACGTGGCAGCGCCACGTGAAGATTCTGTGACAGTCAGCTGCCACGGTGTGCATTTGAGTGGGGAATCCAGACAATTATATTTTGTAGGGGGAATCTAAACGAAAATTTTTCCAGGGGGTAATCAAGAACTCGCCTACTTTGCAGGGGGGTAAACACCATTTAACCCTATACAAATTCACATTTTCAAACGAGTGACGGTCTCCTATGCTCATGAAGTTGTGGCAAGGAATTATGTGACAATCTCAAGCGAGATTTAGGTACCGTTCGACATAACTTTTTTTTTTATTCTTTTTCTTTAGAATTAAGAAGTTAGGTTAAACATTGATTTTTAAAAGCTCTAGTAAGAAAAAATAGAGTCATGGTTCGAATTCACGAACTTAAAACAATGATTTATTCATCTCCGGTGTAAGATGTGATGAATGAACACATGTATATCGTTCATCTTTAGTTGTAGAACAAGATCTATTAGACTCTCATTCAGACATGGATTTAGTGCAGTCAGTGCGTCAGAGTTGTCGGAGTAAAATCACACAGTTCAGATTTAAGTACTATTAAAATATAAAAATTATGATTTTTAAATATAAATCGTCTAATCTTAGTCGAAGGTGTTAATCACTGACTGCACATGTAGTCAAAGGTGATGACTACACCCAATCCATATCCCTCTCATTCACTCCAAATTTCAAGAGTGATTTTGTTCTCCTCTCTTTCCATCTCATCCCCTCCATTTGTTACACTATGATACATTGGCGGATTCACCGCCCAGCATGCCTTGGCACGTGCCTAGGCTCCGGCCAAAATATTTTTTGTATTCTAGAGAGTTTTTGTTAGGAATTTAAAATTTAAGCATCTATTGAGAAAAATAAGGTTAGATTTGTGTTCAGTGCGAAAAATCGAGTAGAATAGTATACTCGTTTTCGCGTTTTGACATCCGGCTAGAACTCCGGTGGTGAAACCACCATGCGGGAGTTGTAGAAGGGTGGTCGAAGAAAGGAAGAAGATGAAGATTCATCTTCAACCTTCAGGTTTAAAACCTAACCGTTGGATCTACCATGCAGGATCTAAAGGTACAGATCTGTTTTGGATTTTTAAATCATGGCCATCTGATAGATCATAAGGCTATTATCAGAGAGTTGTATCACACGCCATAGATAAGCACCACGCTGAATCGGTTTTCTGTTTGGTTTTCAGCATAATTGGGCTTGGGCCTGGTTCCTTTTTTTCTTGCTTTTCAGTACACCCAATTTCAATTCTGCACCCTCTGTGACTCTTTTTTTAACTTTAATTATTGTTTAACCAATTAACTGCTTATTTAAATAAGTACTTAAAGTTATTTTAGTTAAGTACTTATTCAATTAAGTGCTTAAATGATTAAGTGCTTAAACAAGTGTTTATTAATCAAGTACTTAGTTATTTAAGTACTCATTCAAGCTAATTTAAATAAGTGCTTATTTAGTTAAATGCTTTTTCTCATATGTGTTTTTTCTTAAGTGCTTTTTCTTTTCAAAACTTCCATTTCCATAATTAATGATTAACTTTTGACTTTGTTTCCTTCATACATTAATTAATTAATTCACTTAATTAATTAGGGTAAGTGAAAAAGAAGAGTTTACGTATACTCTCTCCTTCTAATCATGAATAGATGTATCACTCATGATCTAATTGATCTTCACTTCTTTTGTTGACAAAATATCAAACATCTTTTATCTCGATTTATGACTTTATATATTATATCACATGTGAATTTGTCACATACAGTTGAAATTTTGTGCCCAGACTCTCTAATATTCTCGGCTCCGCCACTAGTATGATATATTATTACATGTTTAATTATTTATTACTCAATTTGTCCCTTAAATCGACATAATATTCTTTTACCAAAGCCACACCTTTGGAATATATTTGATATACATTTTATAGTTCTGAATCTATTTTTTGTGTTTCATTTAGGGACATGGACCTACCTTAGATGTATACTTCTTGTTTCCTTTTAATGTCATTTTCATTTCCTATATACTTCTTTGGTTGACAAGTGATTGTCATCCTTTAAAATTTTGAGATCTTATTGGTCATGCTATAGGGCCCGTTTATTGCAGCTTTAAAAAAATAGATTTTTTCTTTGTATTTTTGAAAATAGATTTTATAAAACTGTTTTTCAAAATATTACAAGTTTTTTTTATATTCGTTTTTCTAAATACCAACACTAGTTTTGACATCATATAACATAGACGTACATTATTGAAAAACAAAAAATAGTCAAAATCTCAATTTTTATAAAAAGTTGTATTTAAAAAATGATTTTTATGAAAATCTATTTGAAATAGCTTCAAAAAAAGTGATTTTTTTGAAATTTTGATATCCAATTTTTTTTCTTCAATAAAATAATGAAATACCTAAAATAAAATTTTAAGAATAACTATTTAAACAAAATTTTCATTTGAAGCTTTTATAAAAATATTCTTTGTAAAATTTTTTTATGCAAAATTTTCTAACACTACAAAATCTATTTTCAAAAAAATTCAAAACAAACGGGCACATAATTTCACGCTAGGCTATAAATAAAAAATAATAATTTTTGGATATAATCAAATATTTGTTTGTTTTATCTTTAGTTTCATGTATTATTATTAGACTTGCTCCTTTTTCTTTGTTTTTGTTTTCTGGATATATACCAAGCCTAGATTATGTTGAGATATTGTGTTGAATAATACTACAATAAGTTAAATAAGAAAAATATCAAATTAAACATGATAATGGACGCACAAATAAAATCTAAGCATGTGTGAACACTACTAAATTAACTTTTTATGAATCGTTTTGGCTGACTTTTAATTAAATTAAACCACCAACTATGTTGATCACTATTGTATGCTTTCATGTTCCCATTTGAATTTTTTGGTAAAGAAAAAACTTTCTAATTTAATAATCTGTCATCTAATTTAAAAGGATTAAAAATAATAAAATAAAGAAATGATCGTCCTCAAGTGGTTAATAAGCTATATCTAAAGATAAATCGTTTGGAGAAAATCCAATTTGAATCATCTGTGCAACAATTTTTGGCAAAATTTTACTCATCTCCCAGTCGAACCCCGAATTATCGCAACATCTTTTCTAAAAATCAGACTGTTAACACAAAAAATAAATAAATAAAAATTATCATTAACTACATATCATTACTAAAAATAATGATATTATTTTATTTAAATCGATAGAATTCATCAAATGCATATATAAATTTGACATTACTAAAAATAAAGAGGATGAATTTGTAACTAAACTCACAATATGATAAAATCAAATTGAATGGAAAATTCATGTCTCTTTTTTACTTTCACCACCGGTTGAATTTGGTTCGAGGGTCAGCATCAAGTGGTTTCAGCCCCCTCTCGACTGCAGTTGTAGGGGATCGAACTGTGGTCTTCCCTACCAAATTCAGTATCAATCACCACTGAGGCAACTAACGATTGATAGATACTCATGCCTTTGGATCTGCAATATTGACGTTTAATCATTGATTGAATTTATTTTAAGGAAACAAGTTTGTAGCAAAAAAACTACTAGTGGGAGTTTTTGGTGGGTGAATATCAACTCCGAACTTCTTTAAAATGAAAATATAAGAAGAAAATAAAACAAGGAAACATAAAATTAGTCATTAACTTTGTAGGACATTTTTAAATAGATCTTTGAGATTATGAATATTTCAAAACACTCGCCAACTGTATTACACCTTCAAATTGGTCCTTAAAATTTGTGCGTACCAAAATTTGAATCTCACTCTCAACATATTACATAAAATGTTTCTACAACTTAACTATATTTATGCGAAACTTTAAATTTCTATATTTTACCGAGTCAAAATTGTTTTAAAATTATTTATAATCTCATAAATCTATTTAAAAGTGTCCTACAAGGCTACAAAGGGCTAGTCTGGATTAACTTGCTTATAAAAAATAGCTTCAAGGTAAATAAATAAGCTTTTATGTTAATTCATAAGTTTTTTTTTTAAACGTAAAGGGAATTTTAGCATATGTCAATTTCGACCCAGCAACCTGTACACGCTTAATTCATAAGTTCTCACTAGCAAAAATTATACTTTTATAAGTTTTTTTTTTATAAACTATTTAAACAAACTTACGAATAATACGTAAAATTTCATAAACTATTTTGAATAAGCTAAAAGATAAGTTAATCCAAACTGATCCAAATTCTAGATGAAATTGATGGTTTAATTAAGAAAATAAAATTAAAAAAAAAAAAAAAAGTTTAAGGTAAGGTAAAGGCTAAGGTTGATGTTTTTCATGTGTAAAACAAGACACAGATTCCTTCGTGTTTTCTTCTTCTTCCTTCTTCAATCTCCAAATTCCAATTTTCCATTACTATCATCATCAACTTCAACATGGTAACAGCAACAATTTCATCTCAACCATTTATCCTTTCCCGCATAACAAACACACCACTCAATCAACACCAACAACAACCACTTCTTCCATCTCTCTTCTTCCTCCGTCGTCCAAACAACCGTCGTCCTTTTCTCTTCACAACTTCCTGCCACCAAATAGACGGTGGAGGAGGAGGAACTGACGACGTTGTTTCGACGCGTAAATCAACGTTCAATAAAGGCTTTACAGTAATTGCTAACTTGCTTCGTCGTATTAAACCCCTCGATAACTCCGTTATCTCTAAAGGTGTTTCTGATATTTCTAAAGATTCTATGAAACAAACTATTTCTACTATGCTTGGTTTGTTACCTTCTGATCATTTTCAAGTTACTGTTAATCTTGATATTCAACCTCTTCATCATCTCCTTGTTTCTTCCATCATCACAGGGTAACTACCTTAATCCTTATCTACCCCATTTTTATATATTGTTACTTCCCCCGGTATTAATTATAAGCAAATATTCATTTTTCAGATTTATTGAATAACCGATGTATTTGTTCATTAATATATAGACCAGATACATCGGTTATTCAACGAATCAAAAGTTAATAATGTATTTTATTGATGCACTAGCGGTGTAGGTGTAGAATGTTTTACTCTGTCAGCACATTAGAATCAATCATGTGTGTGTGTGAGTTTGGAAGTGGTTATGATAAAAGTTGAGTATTTTTAATGATTTGATAGTTATGATTAATTGATATTGTAAAAGTCGAGTATTTCTAATGATGTGTGATGGTTATGATTAATTGATATTGTAAGAACATTTTAAGTGACGGTGAGTGGAAGTGTTAAAATGGGCTTGGATCTCGTCCCCATAAGCTAGCTCAAAGGGTGAGGGTGCCCAGACACTTTATACACTCAACAGCCTGGGAACCTGAGGAATGTGGGACTCCAAACAACTTCAACAGTAAGGAGCTTGAGTTCTATAAGGTTAGGAGAGGTCTTGTTAATTGTGGTTTGGATATTTGAACGGGTTAGTTTTTGTAGTTGAGTGTGGAGATATCTGAGAAACCAAAATTCTCAATTTAGGACCAAACTGGTGTGATTCGAGTGGGAAGTAGCTTGAGTCCTATAAGGAGTTTGAACATTTGGGGTAGGTGATTATTAGTCGTGTGATTTTGATATTTGAGTGTGTAGGGTACCTAGAGAAACCAAAGCTATCAATTTATTACCAAACAAGTGGTAAGAAGCTAGAGTCTTATGTGATTAGGAACTTAAACAATTGGGAGAGGTGGTGTTAATTAATTGTGTTCCGATACTCGAAGGGATTAGTTTTTGCAATTTTTGTAGATGAATGTGGAGGATATCTTTAGAAACCAAAACTCTCAATTTGGCACCACACTAGTGTGATTCAATCGGTAAGCAGCTCAAGTATTATGTGATCAGAAGTTTTAACATTTGGTAGCGGTGCTGTCAATTGTGCTTTTGATATTCGAGGTGATTAGTTTTTGCAGTTGAGTGTTGTGCAGGAGACCGATAGAACCAAAACTCTCAATTTAGCACACAAAACATTAGTGTCCTCTCTTAACTTTTTTATTTTCGTTGAATTAGTCTCATTCAAAGATATTATCACCAAATTAAAGTGCTCTTCACGGTACCCAAAATACGTATTTGGGTATTGGTGCATAAATGGCTGATTAGGGAGGCTGGAGTGGTGGGACTGGTTGGAAAATGGGTCTATTCGATCATTATCAAGGAGGGGAACCATGGGTGTTGTATTTGCCAAGGCAGAGGTATTGTCGGTTGGAGTTGATTTCACAAAAACATAGGAGGGATTATCCGAAATAGGGGAAGGATGTTGGAGTACAATGATGTGATGCCAGTATGGGATGCAAAGCGTTATAGGGGTAGAGCAAGGCAGTCTGGGGTGACGATGGCAGCAGTGGTGCTGAAATGGCGCCGCGGCAAGGGAAACCAACTGGTTATGTACGAGTACACCGTTTTATGGTGGTGTATAGTAAGTGCCGCCCCAAATTAATATTCAGTTGTTACCAAATGGATCCCCTTGGTGTGTCATTATCACTCATGAATTTATTGTCAACTTATGTGTTTTTGAGGATTAATGTGAGGATATTGTAGAGTGCTAAATTGTTCTATTTGTTACTTTCTGGTTTGTGTGAAAGTTGGGAGTTTTCGGTGTGAAATTGATAAGTTTTGTTATTGTTTTTGTTAGGTATACACTGTGGAATGCGGAGTACAGGATGTCCTTGACACGGAATCTGGAAATGTCCTGTGGGGATAGAGGGGCGGATTGTGAAACACCTTTGGAGACTTTGGAAGTGAACGGTGGAAGAGAGGATCATGAGGAAATTGAGAAGGCTGTTTCTGATTTGGGATTCAAGGATTTGGAAACTTGTAGCAGCATCAGCAGCAGTAGCGGCGCGGGAGTCTTTGGAGATTTGCCACCTCAGGCCCTAAAATACATTCAGCAGTTGCAATCTGAGCTGACAAATATGACGGAGGTAAACATTCTTCTATTTTTTTTCTTTCTTTAGTTCGAACTTTGTGTGCCTATCGTTGTGAAATAGTTGCAGTTTTATGAGTATATGCAAGTTTTTACTATTCCAAGGACGTGCCTTGAATTTTGAGTTGGTGTATCGGGCGAATCGCTCTTTGTGTTTGTGAAATTTTTGCTTCTTATGTGTGTGCCGAATAAATTGAAATTTGACCGAGTGTGTTGAAATTTGGAACAAAAATCATAGCTTAATGGGTGAATTGTTAGTTGAGAATGTAAAATGTTGTCTATGTGTTTTTCAAGTATGCGTGGTTTGGTATGCTTATCACCGCTGATAGTAATTTGAGTTTCATTTCAACTGCTACAAATCTATGTTTGTTTTCATCAGTACTATCGATGGTGGATGACGGACCATTAGAGAAAGTAAAAAGTCATCCATTTAAGTCGCCATAAAGCGCCATGGCGCCACCGTCCTTCACAAAATTGTCATGACAGTCGTCAATAAATCCGCCACCGCAATGCGCTATGGCCTATATTTGACAACACTGGTTATTATTGTGCATGTGTAGAAGAAACCTATAAAAGGCCTATTATGGAGGGGCTTTTGGAAGAGTTTATTTAGACTTAATTTTTGACATAAACACTTGTGCGAGTTCTTGGAATAGTTTGTGACAATAACTTTTTGATTGGTATATTTGAGCTTATGTACCAACTCAAACACTTGTTAGACTGTTTGGAATAACTTATGGAAACAATTTATGATATATTATAAGTTGTTTTCAACTTAGTTTGATAAACTCTCTTGAGTAGTTTATGAAAACAATTTATAGCTTATTTGGAAACAGTATAACTAACAAATTGACTTTATTTTATCTTTTGTTATAGCAATAGTTTATTCATAAGCAACTATATGATAAGCATTTATGCTATAAACGCTTAATTAAGTTGTTTATTCAAATAGGGTATGTGTCCATAAACTATTTTCAACTTATTTTCTTAAGCTTTTCCAAATTTTTATAAGTTGTTTTCATCTCTTCCCGCTAGAATAAAAAATGATTAATGTTACACTATTAACACGCTCTAAAAATGCCCTAATGTTAACGAGGCACTGCTATTGTTATGTAGTTCAAAGATTGATTATATTTTCACCAAGCTATGTATTCATCAAAAGAAATGATTTTATTACTCTAGACCATTTGAAAGAAAAGCTCTAAGAGTCAAACATAATGTGAGAATGTTCATTTTTCTTTCAGGAGTTGAATGCCCAGAAGCAGGAAATGATGCAATTAGAACACGACAGGGGAATTCGGAACAACCTGCTGGAATATCTTCGCTCTTTTGATCCTGATGTGGTAATGACTCAACTTCTGTTAAATTTATATCAACTAAGCGTTGTCAAATAGCGGGGTTGCAGCCCTATGATGTAGTGGAATTTGAACAAATCGCTATTATTCCACGACACAGTATTTAGTACAAAAGTGTTGTCAAATTGCGGTTATATCGGCATTATAGCACTATAGGCTATATGCATAGCGAAATTTAAACAAACAGCTATTTTTCTCGATCTGTGATTGACAACACTGGATTTCAACTTGCAATTGAATTTGAAAGTGACTGCAAAAGACCTCCCTTTTTCTTTTAGTTTATTTCTATTCGTTTACGTGCGGAGTCTAATTCAACTTTGTGAATCGCATCACATGTTTTGACAGGTGGCTGAAATGTCTCGGCCTTCGTCAGTTGAAGTGGAAGATATAATTCATCAACTTGTTCAAAACATTTTGAGAAGATTCTTGCTGGATGATGCTAGCTCTAACTTTATTGAACAATCAGTAGAAGACTATCACACCGACAGTGATGACGAGTTTAGTGATACAGTAGCCACTTCTCGCGATTATCTAGCAAAGTTGCTTTTCTGGTCAGTAAATCTCAGTGTGAATACCCTTACAAGATTATTTTTTTTGCTTGTATCTGCACGATTCTTGCCGCAATAACTAATTCAAACTATTTGGATAAACATAAACATTTATCTTATAAGTGCTTATGTTAACTAATGATAAAATAAAGTCATATTGTTTTGATATAATATAAACTATTTTAATAAACTATCATGGAGAACTTGCGGAAATAAGGTGAAAAAAATTTATGGACATGTCATAAGTTGTTTCTATAAGATCTCTGAAACAATCTGACAAATGTATATGCTAGTAGATAAACTCAAATAAGTCAATCGAAGAATGAATCAAAAACTTAGTCCCTGAAATTGCAGTCGGATATAATTTCATCTGTGATATCAATGATTCACTCATTAACTAAGATTTCTTTTATAGCAAGTAAAGTCCTTAATTATGTTTAATCATGTTGATGTGTTTTATCCATTGGCAGGTGTATGTTATTGGGTCATCACTTAAGAGGATTGGAAAACAGATTGCATTTAAGCTGTGTTGTTGGACTTTTATAGAGAATAATGATGGAAGCCTTGTATATTCCTTTCTTCCTCTTTTTCTCATCCAACCCCCCAAATCCCTATAATATTTTTTTCTGTAACACCAGTTCAATGTAAAACTGAAAATATGAGAATAATCAAGTGAAATCCTTCCTTTTAGTACTTCTCTTGATTCATCATACCAAGCATTAAAGCATATGTCATTTTGAGAAATTTGGTGTTGTAACATTTGTCATGTATTTGCTTGGAAAATATAATGTTTTTATGGTAAAAGAGAGCAACTTTACTCACCCAACATTTCTTATAATCCGCACATGATTCTCACGAGAAAAAATCATGATTTTTTTAGACGTATACATTGAAAGTATTTTTGGGATGAGAGAAATTTCACTCGAAAAAGAGCCTTACATTTGAACCAAGACCAGGTGTAAATAGAGAATTGTTCTCATTCTTTTTTTTTGGTAAATAAAGATATCCTCAGCGCATAATTGCAGAGACTAATGTCTCAAGGCAACTGAGATACATTTAAGTGGTTAACCTCTTTCAACAAATATTTTTTAATAGGCATTTGAGAAATATTATAATTTATTGATCGTATATAGATAAATTTAAATAAGTCCATTCAAGAATATCACAATACGATGAGGTACCACCATCTCGGATTGTAACATTTTTGAGGTCAAACTATCAAAGAATTAAGTTTACATTTACATTACTTTGTTTGCCAATGATGACAACCACAACTTGATTACTTTATTATATATAAAAAATTATGATAAAAACAACATACAGTTCAATTAGTTATTTATTTAATTGTTTGAGGAAATTGTATTAAATACGGCAGGATAAACCTCATGCCTTGACCCTAAAACTAACTTCCCCCCACCCCTTCAAAGCCAATACAAACAGTATGTATCCTATATATACCCTACTAAGAGCTCCATCTTAGCATCAAACACTAAGAAGAAGAATTAAGAGGAGAAACATAGGGTTGCATACATAACTTGCATTCACAAAATGAAGAGCTTTTGCCCCAATGTTTCTTTTCTTTTATTGTTTACTCTTGTTTTAACAAGTTGTGTGTATTCTGAAGCTCAAAAGTGTCGTCCAAATGGTAGAATCAAGGGAAAGAAAGCTCCACCGGGACAATGCAACAAGGAGAATGACTCTGATTGTTGTGTTCAAGGAAAGTTATACACAACTTATGAATGTTCACCGTCAGTGTCTACTCATACTAAAGCATATCTCACACTTAATAGTTTCCAGAAAGGGGGAGATGGAGGTGGCCCTTCAGAATGTGATAATCAATATCATTCAGACGACACTCCAGTAGTTGCACTTTCCACTGGATGGTTCAATCATAGGAGTAGGTGCCTTAACAACATTAAAATCAGTGCGAATGGTAGAAGTGTGGTGGCCAAGGTTGTTGATGAGTGTGACTCGACAAAGGGGTGTGATGAAGATCATGATTATCAACCTCCTTGTCCAAACAACATTGTTGATGCTTCCAAGGCTGTGTGGAAAGCTTTAGGTGTGCCTGAAGGTCAATGGGGTGGCCTTGACATTACATGGTCAGATGTTTGATTGTAAAAGATGAAATGCATGTTTGTGTTTTTGTGTTGTAAAAATTGTGATATTGTGTACTTTTATTTCTCATATTGTGGATATGTTGTTACCAGTGTGATCATTCTGTTATATATTAAGAAAATTCAGTACATTTTGAATTGTGTCACCTTATGACATGACTGCAATATTTCAATTGGAGTAATGTTTGCAAATTGTATAGATATTCTGTTGATCATGCATTCATATCATTCAAAATGATACATAAAGAAATTGAAATAGAATTTCACCAACCACTGTCCCAATGACCATCGTCCTTTTCTCTTCACAACTTCCTGCCACCACATAGACAGTGGAAGTGGAGGAGGAGCCGTCAACGCATAAATTGAGGTTCAATGTTATTGCTAACTTGCTTCGGCGAATTCTACCCCTTCAAAAGGTGTTTCTGATATTGCTAAAGTTTGTATGAAACAAACTATTTCTACTATGCTTGGTTTGGTTTGTTACCTTCTTATCATTTTCAAGTTACTGTTAGTCTTTAAATTCAGCCTCTTCATCGGCTACTTGTTTCTTCCATCATCACAGGGTAACTACTACCTTAATTTTGATGCACTAGCGGTGTAGGCGTAGAAAGTTTTACTCTATCAGCACATTACAATCAAACATGTGTGTCAGTTTAGAAGTCATTATGATAAAAGTCTGAGTATTTTTAATGATTTGACAGTTTTTAATTGATACTGTAAAAGTTTTTTATATTGGCGGTGTATATGAATTAAATTGATGATGTGATGGTTATGACAAAAGTAGAGTATTTCTATCATGTGTGTGGTGTAGAAGTGGTTATGATAAAAGTCTGAGTATTTTTAATGATATGACGGTTATGATGAAATGATATTGTAAAAAGTCTTTACATTGAGGGTGTATGAGTTAAAATGAGTTATCAATTTAGTATCATATTGGTGTCATTTAAGTGGTGAGGAGCTAGAGTTTTATATGTTTAGGAGTGGTGGTTGTTAATTGTGGTTTGGATACTCAAAGGGAATAGTTTTTGTGGTTGAGTTTGGAGGAAACTCGGATAGACCAAATATCTGAATTTAGCGCTCAAAACATGTGTTGCCTCTAACTTTTATTGTTTCCATTGAACAAGTCTTATTCAAAGATATGATCACCAAGTTAAGGTGTTCTTTCTTTATGGTAGCCAAAATATGAAGTTGGGTAACGGTGTACAAATGGTCGATTAGGGAGGCGGGACTGATCTGAAAATGGGATTATTGATCAATCTCAAGGTGAGGCACCTCGAGACTGGTGTTGGCCGAGATGTGAGCGAATTTCACAAAATAATATGAGAGATTATCTGAAATAGGGGATGGATACTGGGGCGCAATGGTGCAATGTTAGAGGGATAGAGATAGGCAGCCTGGGGCAAATGATGGCAGCAGTGGTTCTGGGATGGCAGTCATGGCACCATGAGGAGAGCAATCAGCAGGCTGTTTACCAGTACTGGCTGTACACTATTTTTTGTTGTTGTATATTAAGTGCCATTGTAAATTAATATTAAGATGTCACCAAATGCAATCTCTTTGTGTCATCCCTTATGGAATTTGGTGTCAATTTATTAATTTTGAAATTTTAAGAGGCTTAAGGATATTGTAGAGTGCTAAATTGCTCTATTTTTGTTACTGATAGGTTTCTGGTTTTCTGTGAAAATTTGGTGATTATGAGTGTGAAATTGATAAATTTTGACTTGCCGATGTTTATAATTCCACGTGTGATATCGATGATTCACTCATTAACTAAGATTTCTTGTATAGCAAGTAAAGTCCTTAATTATGTTTAATCATGTTGATGTGTTCTATCCATTGGCAGGTGTATATGTTATTGGGTCATCACTTAAGAGGATTGGAAAACAGATTGATTGCATTTAAGCTGTGTTGTTGGACTTTTATAGAGAATAATAATGGTGGAAGCCTAGTATATTCTTTTCTTCCTCTTTTTCTCATCCAACCCCCCAAATCCCTATAATATTTTTTTCTGTAACACCAGTTCAATGTAAAACTGAAAATATGAGAATAATCAAGTGAAATCCTTCCTTTTAGTACTTAACTTGATTCATCATACCAAGCATTAAAGCATGTCATTTTAAGAATTTGGTGTTGCATCATTTGTCATGTATTTGCTTGGAAAAGATAATGTTTTTATGTTAAAAGAGAGCAACTTTACTCACCCAACATTTCTTAAAATCTGCACATGATTCTCGAAATACACATTCAGAAAAGATAAAATCATGAGTTTTTTAGATGTGTACAACTGAAGTGTTTTTGGGACGAGAGAAATTTCACTTTAAAAAGAGTCTTATATTTGAACTAAGACTAGATGTAAATAGAGAATTGTTCTCATTCTTTTTTTTTTTTGGTAAACCAAGTCATCCTCTGCGTATAATTACAGATCTGCGTACAATTGCAGAGACTAATCCTTCAAATTGAGATCTATTTAAGGAATTGACCTCTTCCAACAAATATTTTTTCATACGCATTTGAGAAATCTTACAATTTATCAATGATAGATAAATAAACTCAAAAAGGTCGATTCAAGAATATCACAATATGATGGACCACCCCATCTAGGATTGTAACATTTAAGAATTAATTTTACAATTTACATTATTGTGTTTGCCAATGATGACAAAACCACAACTTGACTAGTATTTGGTTGTTTGAAAGAGTTTTATACTACTTTATTATATTTCATGTTGTGGGTTTCAATAAAAAAATATGATAAAAACAACATACAAATCAATGAGTTATTTATTTAACTGTTTGAGGGAATTGTATTAAACACGGCAGGTTAAAACTCTTGCCTTGACCCTAAAACTAACCCCCCCACCCCTTGCAAGTTGTTTCCTATATATAACCTACTAAAAGCTCCATCTTAGCATCAAACACTAAGAAGCAGAACTAAGAGGAGAAACATAGTGTCGCATACATAACTTGCATTGACAAAATGAAGAGCTTTTGCCCCAATGTTTCTTTTCTTTTATTGTTTACTCTTGTTTTAACAAGTTGTGTGTATTCTGAAGCTCAAAAGTGTCGTCCAAACGGTAGAATCAAAGGAAAGAAAGCTCCACCAGGACAATGCAACAAGGAGAATGACTCTGATTGTTGTGTTCAAGGAAAATTATACACAACTTATGAATGTTCACCATCAGTGTCTACTAATACTAAAGCATATCTCACGCTTAATAGTTTCCAAAAAGGTGGAGATGGAGGTGGCCCCTCAGAATGTGATAATCAATATCATTCTGACGATACTCCAGTAGTTGCACTTTCCACTGGATGGTTCAATCACAGGAGTAGGTGCCTTAACAACATTAAAATCAGTGCGAACGGGAGAAGTGTGGTGGCTAAGGTTGTTGATGAGTGTGACTCCACAAAGGGATGTGATGAAGATCATGATTATCAACCTCCTTGTCCAAACAACATTGTTGATGCTTCCAAGGCTGTGTGGAAAGCTTTAGGTGTGCCTGAAGGTCAATGGGGTGGCCTTGACATTACATGGTCAGATGTTTGATTGTAAAAGATGAAATGCATGTTTGTGTTGTAAACATTATGTAATATTGTGTACTTTTATTTCTCATATTAAGTATACTATGCATATATTGTTACTAGCTAGTGTGAACATTCTGTTATATATTAAGATTACGAAAATTCAGTACATATTTCAATTGGAGTTATGTTTGCAAATTGTTTAGATATTCTATTGATCATGCATCCATACCATTCAAAATGATACATAATCAAATGAAATAAAATTTCACCAAAACAAGACAGAAACGGTTTAACAAGAAACAAAATTGAAAGCTTCTTATTATCAGCTTTAGCAGCACTTGCAGTAGCTTGACCCCTAAGACAACTAGTCGTCTTGACAGCAATGCGACCAACCTTCGGTCCTTTTGGAGTGGTGTGGCTAGGCCTAAGGAATTTAGTGGACTAGACATGCATAAATTGGATGTCACAACAATATTTTGCAGTCTGATGAGTATCTGCAAAAAAACAAATTTATTCTAAAGAGGTGCCTTGGTCGAATTGAGTTTGTGTATCGGCCATCAAGGGCTTCGAAAGAAATTCCCTCGCTTTAATGTGTATCGGCCATCAATGTCTATAAGTTGTTTTCATCTTATTTTCATAAGTTTCTCCAGATAGGTTATTGTCTTGAGTTGCTTTCAGCTTCTGCGGAGTTTCTGTTTTCACCTATCTATGTATGCATCAAAAGAAATGATTTTGAGAATGTTCATTTTTTTTTCAGGAGCTGTGTGCCCAGAAGCAGGAAATGATGCAATTAGAACACGACAGGGGAATTCGGAACAATTTGCTGGAATATCTTTGCTCTTTCGATCCTGATATGGTAATGCTTAACTTATGTTTAATTTATATCAACCAAGGGTTGTCAAATAGCGGCTATAGTACGTTGCGGCCTTATGGTGTAGTAGAATTTGAACAAACTGCTACTGTTCTGCAATACAATACTTACTAGTACAAAGTAGTATCGAATAGAGGTTTTAGGCTTTAGCAACATTAACATGGGAGAATTTGAACAAACCGCTTTGTTTCTCAAATCTCGATTGACAACACTGAATTTCAACACATTGAAAGATTTGCTTACAATTAGGTACAGAGTCTAATTCAACTTTGTGAATCGCATCGTGTCTTAAGGTGACTGAAATGTCTCGAACTTAGTCAGTAGAAGTGGAGGAAATAATTCATCAACTTGTTCAAAATATTTTGACAATGATGATGAGTTGATTGATACAGTAGCCACTTCTCGCGATTATCTAGCAAAGTTGCTTTTCTGGTTAGTGAATCTCATTGTCGATGCCCTTACAATTGAACCAACTCTCGGCATAAATAAGGCATCGTTCTCAATCTACTTAGGATACTGGCATCGTTTCAAGAATTTGAAGTGTACAGAGACTCCATCATGTAAAGGTGCGGGCACGAGCACGGGAGAAGTAAATCTTAACCATTAAAATGTAACCGTTATATTTTGGTTAAGTAAAATCAATCTTAACAATCTATGTAAGCATCAAAATTAGGCTATCAAAAATCATTCTCACGAGTCAATGTTGCAGCGTCATGAGTAGAATCTAACTCGAACCGCAACTGCAAACTGTCATCTGTAAAATGAACATCTTAATAACCATACATTGACATAAAAAACATGATGAATCAAAATGTAAAAGTATAATTGATTATGAAGATATATCAAAAAAATCTTTTGATTGTTCTGTCTATACACTGAATGAAAAAATTGTTCATTACAAATGAATCAAAACAAAAAAATCAATAAATATAAATCATATGTTTCCTAAAATGATGAATGATCATATCCCAAATGAGGCATATAAAGATCATAAGGTTTCCACAAAAAATCAACAGAACAAGGCCTATTAGCATCAAGTCTTCTCCATGGCTTCCCTTTACCACTCCAATGTAACAAACTAACAGGACCAGAATGCAAATTTCTACAACTATCAACAACATTATCACCACCAAGACCATGTTGATTCCATCTATGATCAATAGCTTCAATATCACCACCGAAAACCATCAAAAAAGGCGGTAACGATCCAAGCTTATAAACCCTTCTTTCCTTTTGAATTTCCATCCATTTCTCAATCTTCTTAGTATATTCACCTTCTCTCCATTTCATCAAATCCATTACCATAACACCTGTGTTGAAATAACAAGGACTCTTTTTTCTTCCTTTAAATGTCTCGGAAAATTCGTTACTCGACCAAAACTCATAACTAAAATATCTTGTGAAATTTGCATGACAATATTCTGGTGCACCAATTACCTTTGAATCAGTCAATGAAACTTTCCATAAATCTTGAATATCATCAACAACTATAACATCAGAATCTAAATATATAACTCTTTCAACACATTCTTCAAGTAAATCAGCTAAATAACTTCTTGCATAATTCAAAGGATTCTCAAGTGCTTGTCTTATTGAAGGTGAAATTAGATTCTCAACTAATTTTTCTTCAAACACATAAACTTTGAATCTCAATGAAGGAAAAGAACTATGAACAATCTTACTAAACTCATCTTTGTTCTCTAATCTTGAATCTGATGCAATGAAATGAAAGAACAGATTTTTAGGACATGAAGTGTGTTTAAGAACAGAATGAATTGCAGCCATAGAACCTCTTAAATAATCCCAATCAATAGTCATTGAAATATGAACAAGTGAAGGATCACATACAAATTCAATATCAAATTTTCTATCAACTACTTTGCATTTTTGTTGATTTCTATATTCTGGGGCCTCTTTGAATATCATAAAGTTATCAACTTTGATCTTAGTTTCATAATCATTGTTTATGATTTTGTTGGGTTGAGATCTAATAGCATTAACTTGAAAGAGAAGAAAAGAATATGAGAAAAAAATTATGAAAACAAAAAGATTTGATTTTGAATGAAATAACATCACTGTATCTTAGACTAAAGAAGAAGATGAATTGAAAGAACAAAAAATGAAGGATTTGGAAAAAGAGAAAGATGAGAGACAAAGGGTTAAGGAAAGTGTATTTAAATGAAACAAAGACAAAAAATAATGAAACGCGGTTTTGTTAATGATGTCATTGTCATGTGACTAAGTTAGAACATTCAACTGCTGTTGTTGGAATTTGCCATTGGGAAACTTCTCATGTGTTTCTATCTACCTAATGTTTGGCCTCCAATCAAAATTTGGAAATTGATAGTAACTTATTTCGACCGTTCGATCTACATCAGATGTTATTTAAAATTGGTATTAGAAAAAAGATATTATTTAAAATTAATTTTGTTAGTCTTTATTATAAATTTGATCTCAAATTAATGTTGAGATTGTGTAGTGCGTATAAATGCATGTCACTCTTCAAAAATCTGAAGACTACCAATTGTTAGTTAGTTTAGTGGTGATTGTCGCGAGATTTTGAGGAGGATCGCGGTTTGACCCCCATAAGTGCGATCAGAAGAGGGTCGAAACTACTTGACTGTGATACGTCATGTATTCTTAAACACAATACTCCTTCATATGTGATACTAATATATGTACATGGGGAGAATAACTTTACATTGACAATTTATATAAAAAAATTTCTACATACATTATCCTTACCAAGTGAGATATCAATAAATTTTTTTTTTTGGCTTTCACCACCAGTTTAATCTGATTTGAGAGTTAGTTCTGTCATCAAGTGGTTTCAGTTCCCTCCTGATCGCAGTTGTGGGGATCGAACTGTGGTCTTTTCTACCAAGTTCAGCGCCAATCACCACGAACCAACTAACGATTGGTTAATTTTTTGTCCTTTGGATTATAGATTTATTAAGATATATATTAAAAGTTATTAAATTTAGATATATTAAATCATTTTTACCGTGATTCATTAAGAAATGTATAGTGTAACTGACTTTTTAGCCTTAAGTAATTATTTTGTGTGTGAACTGTGAATAATTATAAAACCGTGTCAGTTACATTTCTACTTATGCATGCATCTTTGAATTAATTATTCATTGGTGAAAAGTGTGAAGAAAATAAAAATATTGAATTAACCAACCTTGGATGCTTAAATAATTGAAGACAGTATGTAACAGTGTGACCTGACCACGTTCTTTGAATATTCTTACACACGCATTATTTAAAACTCATTGGCTGGCTACACGCTACGAATAATATTTTTTTTTTATGTTACGAATAAAAGTAAAAATTTTGTATTTAATAATACAAAATATTTAATGTTCAAGTAGTTAATGAATATATTGTTGTAATAAATTTTCACCACATTTGTATTCTTAACATGTGCTCTTTATTTTACTGTGTGTAATGTAACAAATAAATTTAATATGTGTGGATGTACCAAAAAAAAAAAGATTAGCATGTGTGTAATTTCAATATTCTAAGAATGGTAGGGGTGCATTCGATTGAGATTTTGAAAGACTATTTTGACAAAAAAAGTTTTGAAGATTTTAAAATACTTTGTGGGATTATATTGATTTTGTGAGATTTTAAAAGATTTTTTTCAAAAGACTTTTTACAATCAAGATTTTTAACATATGATTTGAATGAATTTTGAGAGATTTTTTAAAAAAGACTTTTTACAATCAAGATTTCATAATACTTTATATATGAGGAAAATTTCAAAACACTCAATATATATTAGGAAAATTTCAAAAGACTCAATAAATTTTAATAAAAAAATTATAAGAGTAATAAAAAAATAATTTGGGAATCAAACAACAACAAAAAATAATATGATGAAATTTTTTGTGTTTTTCTTTACGTACGATGTTGGAAAAGAAAGCATATGGAGCAAGTGAATCACCGATTACCGATTGTATATATAAAAAAAATGTAATTTTTGATTGTTAACCAACTGCCTAATTCACTTCAATGGCCGGAATAACACAAGAAATAGCAAAAATGTTGAATCCAATATGAAAAAAAGTTGTAGAATTTTTGTTCAAAAAGAAAACTTGCAAAAATCATATTTGATAAGTAAGTGAAGAAAGAAAAGAAGAAGAAAGAAAAATTCTGGTACAGTGATGATGAACTCTGAAAAGAAAAAAGTCTTGGAGAGTTTGAAAAAGTCTCAAGGTTTTTGGTGAGATTGTTGGAAGAGTCTCTCAAGTGTATTTTTAACTAAAAAGTCTCATGAAATCCACTACATGAAAGAATCCACCAAAATCCGTTGATTATTGAATATCAAGTGACATTTTATGAGTCACGAGAAATCTCAATCGAATAACAGCAGATTTCATTGCCCTGAAAAAAAATCTTAATTGTCTTAATTGAATACCACAAGATTTGATTTGATCTTATAAAAGTCTTGATTGAATACCAATAGAATTTTTTAACATAAAAAAGTCTTTTAAAATCCATTGAAATCCCAATCCAAATCCAAGTTAATATTACTAGTTAGCAATAGTTACTAGTAAAAAATAGCTGTGATGCTCCATCCTGAAATGAAAGGGAAATACTTTGAATAGAGTGAGATGTATTTTATTTTATAAATTTTCTTTATTATACAAATTTTGACATATGTTAATGGCAATTTCTAGACTCCCGAGAAAGAAAATAATAAGGTTTTTTCTAACACAAAGATCTTATGAAAGTAACCACCTTAATAATAATAATAATTTATATAATGGTCCAAAAATATATATATATATATATATAAATGTAGCAGAAAAAATGATAATTTATATAAGAATTTTGTTAATAAGCAGATTTGTTAAGGAAAAAAAAAAAGGAAAGTGGGCCAAAGCTTGTCTTGGACAACTAGCTGCCCATGTGGACAATCATGCTTGGTTGTGACTTTGTGTGCATTTTTAAGGGTTATGTTAACATTGTGATGATAGAGTTCAACTACATACTAACATACTCCCTCCATTTCATAATATAAACAAAAAAAACTCACACTTATTAAAAAAAAGTAAAATGTGATAGTTTGAAGTATGACTTTTTGTGTTTTTCTTGAAACAAGTTTCATTGGAAGATGTAAAAAGAATTTTGATTGGTTATTGATTATGTGGAAAAGAAGAAAGAGAGAAAATTTTATGAGAATAAGTAAAAGTAAACCTTAAAAATAGTAAAAGTTTGTTTTTTTTGCTTATAATTTGGTACAAGAAAAAATAGTTTTTTTTTGTTTATAATATGAGACGGAGGGAGTAATATCTATCTATTCAAGCGGTAGAAATAAGGTTCTTTATTTTTAGGGTAAAATGTGTTTTTAGTTTATGTAAAGTTAACAAATTTGAGTTTTAGTTCTTGTAAAAAAATTGTTTTATTTTGTCCTTGCAATTTTAAATTATTTTGATTTTAGTCCTTAATGTGGTCATGTCACACAAAAATGTTGACACAGTCAGAATCTAAAGTTCAGAGGATGCTGGCTTGACAAATTATCGGGACGAAAACTAAAGTTCGCACAAATTATAGGGATGAAAATAAAAATGCATTTAAATTATTGGGACTAAATTTAAAAATAAAAATGTGAAAACCCATCATCTAATTCTTCATTTTCTACCATGTCACTACCACCATTAAAGAACTCTTCTCACTTTCTTCAACCTGAAAACTCCATAAATAACCAATCGTTAGTTGGTTCACTGGTGATTGGCTGAACTTGGTAGGGAGGACCACGGTTCGATCCCCCGCAACTGCGATCAGGAGGGAGCTGGAAACACTTGATGCCAGAACTGACCCCCGAACCAGATTAAACTGGTGGTGAAAAAAAACTCATAAATTCTTCAACGCAAAAAATATTCTCTTCAAAAGACAGTTTTTGAAAGAAAAAACTTTTAGTATCATTTTTGAAAAATTTTACGATCTCTTCAACAATTTTTGCTTTATGATAAATTTGATTTGTTTTTCCTATGTTTATCATAAAAATCAGAGTTTGTGTCATGGAACAAGAAATTAGGGTACCATAATATAATTACTGTGTTGATAACGGATGGTGATTGGTGAGAAGTGACAGAAGAAGATAATTTTGTTTTCTTAACACTATATATAAAGGAAATTAGACGAAATTTAGAAAATAATATGGAATATTTAATGAGAAAATGAAGAATTTAAGGGGTTTGTAGTTTGAAGAAGGTGAGAAGAGTTCTCCAATGGTGGTGACAATGTATATAATGAAGAATTGGAGCATGGGTTTTCAGTTCTTACATTTATGAATTTTAAATTTTATCCCTATAATTTGAGCGAATTATGAATTTTATATCCTACAATTTTTTGTTTTTATTTTTTCTTCAATATATATTTAGCATTTTATAAAAAATAAAAAGATAATAAATTGTTAAAAAAATTAATTAGCTATTGACCATTTTATTATAAAAAAATATAATTAATTTGATATTGACCATATGAAATATAATAATTTGTAAATAATGGATATATCATTAATTTAGAATTAAAATATGGTAAAGTACTGCTAATATTTCGTCTTTTTGAGGCAGACTACTAGTATTATGTTGAAAAAAACAATAAATATCTAGAAAAACAATAAATAGTAAGCCGACATTTATATTTTATGACCAAAGACCAAATGGAGTACAATGAAACGTGTACACACTGTACACGCATCTAGAAAAAGAAGCTAAACAAAAAGTACTTAAAAAGTGTCTTAAGTCAATTACTTGCAGTCAACTATGTACAAACTTTCACACGAATAGTATCCAATGTAGATTTTGGTGTGCATCATCAACCACTTTGAGGCCGTTTGATCATACTCGCTCTAGTCTCATATATATAAGCAATTTTTTCACTTTTTAGATTCATTAAAAAATTGATGTATTTGGTCACTTTTTAGTCCAAATACATCAATTATTGAAGAATCAAAAAAGTAAAAAGTTGTTTATATATGAGACTAGAGTGAGTACTTCGGAGTCTATTAGTAGTTTGGTAAATTAAATTAGGGTCATGATTTTAAAAGAAAAACTTTTTATACTTTTAAGTAATTGAATCAATGCATTTCGACACAAATTTTCTATTTTAACATGTTTAACTGTTGCTACGGGGGCATTGTTTAGCATTTACCATTAAATTAAACTGATAAATTAAATTAGAAAAATGATATACAGTGTTCCAGACACTAGTTAAACATACTAATTAATAAAAAAAAATTATCTTGAAATTTGTGTATTTACTACCTTAAAAATATAAAAAGTTATTTTTCTAGTAACTGTCTCCTTAATTTTCTTTTTAAATATGTTTAACCAGTATTTCGAAGATACTAATTAGCATGACACATTAAATTAAATTAGTAGTTTGGTTCAAATAAAAAATTGCACCGAACTAAATAAAATTGAACTAATATGGTTTGATTTTCGATTTATAATTTTAAAAACTGATGAATCAATGAACTGAACCTGATACTATTTTTATAAATATTTTATTAAATAATTAAACTTTAATTATAAGCAAAAATCAAACACACCACTCAGAAATAGGGATGACAATGGGTAGGGTATGAGTAGGGTACTATAGTACCTATCCTCATACCCACAGTTTTAAAAAATACCCGTACCCATCCACATACCCTCGTGGATAACAATCTTTGTACCTGTGCCCATACCCTATGGGTATCTAGGTAGTTACCCGTACCCGTTACCCACATTTTTGTGAAAAATAAGTCAATCAATTATAAAATATCATATCATTTTAATAAAATTTCAAAGATTTTAATGTTGAATAATGAAAATTATAAACAAAATTAGTACTAACCTCATGTTAAAGTTCGTACCTCTATTGATATATTCGCATTGTGTTTGTTTGATGTTATAAATAAATATTTTTATTAAAAATGTGTAACAGTTTAATAGTGTTGTATTTTTAAAATTGATATACATGTATTATTATATAATAATATAAATAAATATATATTATATGGGTATGGGGCAGGGTTGGTACTAAGGTACTCGTACCCGCACCCATACCCGTTCATTTTTGCGGGGACTTACCCATACCTGTGCCTGTACCCAAAATGCAGGTTTTTGCTCTATGCATTTTGGGTGTTTTTTGCAGGTGCCAATTGAATATGGGTCAATTTGTCATCCCTACTCAGAAATCAAACGCCCCACTGTTAAAGTGTAAATTCAAAGTAGCCAATTGATTAAGGACTTACTTGCTCTGCAAGCAAGATAGATTTTGAGTTTCTCAAAATCTGGTGTTTCTGGCTTAGCGAGCCATTTCTGGCTCAGCGAGAAACACGGGACCTGCAATATGTTTTTACAGTTTGGCAGTTATGAGTAGTTAGTGTTAGCTGCTTGCAGTTAGTGTTAGTTAGTCAGTTAGAGAGTCTTAGGAGAGTTTGTTATTGTATGTTAGAGTTAGTTTGTGTGTAACTATCTCTATTTGCTTAAGTGTCGAGTAAATGTGTATATAGGCACATAAGTGCTTCATTAGTAATTGTAATCCTTTTTTGGCCCATAAGTGGAAGAATAAAACTCTCTCTTTCTCTCTATCTTCTTCTTCAAGAAATACAAAAGTGTGTGCATGTGTAAGTTCATTGTGGAACTTCCATTGTTATGCTTATTGCATAAGCTTCTGCGTGTGATTGTGTTTTCTGTGTGTGGATTGAATTCCAACATTTGGTATCCAGAGCTCCGGTTCAGATCTTTGAGCAATTTCTTGAAGAAGATCTTGAAGTGTACGTGAAGCAAACATGTCTACCACTCATCCAAATGGCCATTTCCCCATGAATCTTCCAATCTTGACTGGAAACAAGAACTATGATAACTGGGTGAAACAGATGAAGGTATTGTTTCTTTATCAAGATATGTGGGGTATTGTGACTGAAGGAGTACCAGCTCTTGGTGCTCGTGCCTCTGAGGAAGACAAAGAAGCAAATAAAGAATTAAAGAAAAGGGATTATAAACTTTTTTCATCGTACATCAATATGTGGATCCTAACAACTTTGAGAAGATTGGTGATTGTGAAAGTTTAAAGGAAGCTTGGGATATCTTGACTCAATCTTTTGGTGGTGCTGAACAAGTGAAAGAAGTAAAGTTTCAAACTTACAAAAAAGACAATTTGATTTGATTCAAATGGAGGAAAGTGAAACAGTTAGTGATTATTTCACAAAAGTAATAAAACTGGTGAATCAAATCAAGAACTGTGGTGAATTGATTGAAGCCAAATTTGTGGTTTCAGAGATTTTTAGATCTTTGACACCAAGATTTGATCATGTGGTAGCTGCTATTGAAACATCCAAGAGGATAAGTGAAATTTCCAAAGAAGAACTACTTGGCTATTTAGAACCAAATGAACAAAGAATGAATGAAAGAGCTGCAGGCAAGGCTAAAGCAGATGTAGCACTGCAAGCTCAACCAAATAAAGAGAAAAAGAATAAGGGAAAGTGGAATGGAAATAAGAGGTGGCTACAATAACAATGGAAACAGAAGTGAAAAAGATTCAAGCTCCTCAACTCAAAAGCCAAATAATCAAGGAGGTTATAGAGGTGGAAATCAGAATAGAGGTAGAAGTGGTAAAAAGAAGTTTGATAATAGTAACATACAATGTTACAATTGTCAAAAATATGGTCATTTTGCTGATGAATGCTATGGAGAGAAGAAAGAGCCAAAGAACAATGCCAGACTTGCTAAGCAAGAAAATGAAGATGTGCTATTAATGGTGACTACAAATGAAGATGCTAAGTTCAAAGATCAGTGGTATTTGGACTCAGGGTTTTCATCACATATTACTGGCAGAAGAGATTGGTTTGTGAGCATCAACAAATCAATGAAGATAGAGTGAAATTTGGAAATGATAGCACACTAGCAGCTGAAGGAGTTGGAGATGTCTTGATCATGAGGAAAAATGGTAAGCAATCTCTAATCTCAAATGTGTTATACATTCCTGGTATGAAGAGTAATCTACTTAGTATTGGTCTGTTGATTGAAAAGAATTACAAAGTGGTAATTGAAGATAGATTGATGAAGTTGACTGATGCAAATGGTAGATTGATTTTAAAAGCTCTAAGTCACAAAACAAGACTTTTAAAATTGAGTTAGATGTGTTAGAGCATAGATGTTTGGCTACTGCAGCTAGTAAGGATGAATGGCTATGGCACTACAGGTTAGGCCACTTGAATTTCAATGATATGTGTGACTTGCAGAAGAAGTAACTGGTCTCTGGTTTGCCAGAAATTGAAATTCCAAAGGAAGTGTGTGAAGAGTGTGTCGAGTCAAACCATCATAGAAACAATTTTAGTAAAGAGGCTAAGAGTAAAACCAAAGTTATTCTTGAGGTGGTGTATTATGATGTATGTGGCCCTATACAAGTTGAATCCATTGGAGGAAACAAGTATTTTGTCACATTTATATATGATTTTAGCAGAAAACTATGGACTTACTTGATTAAGAAGAAAAGTGATGTACTTGATGTGTTTATCAGATATAAGTCCATGGTTGAAAGACAAAGTGGTCACAAGTTGAAGACATTAAGAACAGATGGTGGTGGTGAGTATGTGTCAAATGAGTTTGATGCATTGTGTGAGAAAGAATGAATTGTGCATGAAGTAGTACCACCATACACACCTCAACAAAATGGAATTGCAGAGAGAAAGAATAGAACCATTATGAACATGGTAAGGAGTATGTTAAATGGCAAACATTTACCTAAGGAGTTATGGGGTGAAGTTTTGTCCACTGCAACATACATCCTAAACAGATGTCCAACTAAGAAATTAGAACGAATCACACCAAAGGAGTGCTGGTCAGGAATCAAGCCTAGCTTGAGTCATTTGAAGGTGTTTGGATATATTGCACATAGACATGTGCTAAATCAGTTGAGAAGAAAATTGGATGACAAGTCAAGTCAGATGGTGTTGATTGGCTATCATTCAACTGGAGGTTACAAATTGCTTGACCCTGTGACAAGGAAAATTGTAATTAGTAGAGATGTGATAGTGGATGAGCTTAAGGAATGGGATTGGAATGATAGTGTTGAAGGTGCGTGGAGAAAACACAAGAAGGGGGGTTGAATTGTGTTTTGGATATTTAAAAACTTTCCAAGATATTTAAACCTTTTCAGAGTCTTTAAAGCACAGCGGATTATTCACATAATTAACTTATGGCGTTATGAATGATGAAGGAGTAAATGAGAGAGTGAGAGAGTGAGAGAGAGAAGAACACACAACAATTTATACTGGTTCCCCTCACAAATTGAGAGTACTCCAGTCCCCTTGTTTCCAAGAGAGTTCACTATAATCACAAGGATTACAATAGTTGCTCAAGCACACAAGCTCAAGACTTCCTGCTCTTAGTCACACAAGACATAGAGACTTCCTTGCTCTGATCACACAAGATCAAAGACTTCCTTGCTCAAGCACACAAGCTTAAGACTTCCTGCTCTTAGTCACACAAGACATAGAGACTTCCTTGCTCTGATCACACAAGATCAGAGGCTTCCTTGCTCAAGCACTCAGGCTCAAGACTTCATGCTCTAATCACTAAGATTGAGACTTATGTGCTTCTACACTAAGCAGAAGACTTTGTTGCTTCTACACTAAGCAGAAGACTTACTACTAACTTATAAGCTTAAACTTATTATAAACATAATAACTTCAGAGGCTTAAGTTAGTTTCTATGCTCACTTCATTTGAGAGATATTATCTATTACAATGCAGATTCTCACTTTCTTCTGAGAGATGTTTTCTAATGAAGATCGCTAGTTATCAATTCTTTCTTTGGCATATTTATATGAGTTGAGAAAGACATTGAGACATTGGAGAAATTCCCGTTGTAAATTGGACAGCTGTAGTTTTTGAAGATCCGTTGAGTAAAGCCACGTCTTCCTTTGCAGAGAAGCTTCACCTTTACTGTTTGTCCAATAGTACAGTAATAAGGTACAACTAGCTCCTAGAGAGAGAGATCACATCCTTTGTGACCGTTGAAATTAGTTGACCTTAGAACAAGTCATCAGGCTTGATAAGTTGTAGTTGATGTAGCCCTCTGATGACTGGGAATTCCTTTGCTTCTGATGAACCTTTGATAACTTGGAGTCTGATTGGTCTTTGAATGGTTGACCTCTGATAGTCCTTCGCAATTCAGCTTCTGAACGTCTTCATCCTCTGAATGACTCATGACTAGCAGACAGCTTCTGAACTCTTGTAGGCCTCTGAACATCCTTGAGCTTCTGAACTCCTCTGAGCTCCTGAACACCTTCAGACGTTCTGATCTACTTTGAGCTTCTGAACTTTGTATAGCTTCTGACCACGTTGTAGCTTCTGAACTCTTTCAGAGTCTAATTATTCAGACTTCCATTGGTTTCATCAGAGTTTAAATTAAGTGTGCTCTTGATTAAACGTTGAATTCTCCTGCACTTAATTTAAACATTAGTACCATCAATTGTCCATTTAATACTTTGTTATCATCAAAACTTAAGGGTGTGTATTAACACATATTTTGTTCCAACAAGTGTCAAGAAGAGTTCACATAGAGTATGGTTTGAAGATTCAAGCAGTGAAACTGAAGTTCAAACTATGTCTCAAGCAAACAGACCACATAGAACAAGAGCTGTGCCAACAAGGTTACAAGATTGTGAAGTAACATCAGATAATCAAGTGAATGATGAAGGTGATATAGTGCACTATGCCTTCCTTGCTGATACTGAACCAGTTAGTGTGATTGAAACATTGAACCATCCAAAATGGATTAATGCTATGACTGAAGAGCTGGATTCTATTGAGAAAAATGACACATGGTCCCTTGTTGACTTACCACATGGAAAGAAAGCAATTGATGTGAAATGGGTGTTCAAAGTGAAAGTGAACACACAAGGTGAAGTAACAATGTATAAAGCAAGACTAGTGGCTAGAGGGTTTCTTCAGAAAGAAGGAATTGATTTTGGTGAAGTGTTTGCACCAGTAGCTAGAATTGAAACCACAAGGTTAGTTGTTGGTTTGGCAAATTCAAACAATTGGCCTATGTATCAAATGGATATGAAGTGTGCCTTTCTGAATGGTCCATTAACTGAAGAGGTGTATGTGACACAACCAACAGGATTTGAAGTTGATGGTCAAAAAGACAAGGTGTATAGATTGCATAAAGCATTATATGGGCTCAAGCAAGCTCCCAGAGCTTGAAATAAGAAAATTGACAGTTTCTTAAGTGACATTAGGTTTGTGAAGTGCACTATTGAACATGGAGTATATGTGATAAGATCAAGCAGCAATAACTTGATAATTTTGTGTCTCTATGTTGATGATCTACTGATCCCTGGTGGAAATGAGAAAGAGATAAGTGACTTCAAACTTGACCTCATGAGATAATTTGAAATGACTGACTTAGGTCACATTTCATATTTTATAGGAATTGAGTCTTACAAAAGTAGTAGAGGATTGCTTATGCATCAAAGAAGATATGCAAGTGAACTATTGAAGAGTATTGAAAGAGAGTGTTTTCAGCCTTAACAATATCATTTGGCAAGCTGATTAAAATTGATCCAATTACTGAAAGCATGCAACGATTAGATATGGCGCGTATTTTAGTCAGAACATCAATCGTGGAATTTATTAATAAGGTCTGCAAAATTCAAATTAACAACGAAACTTTCATCATTCGAATTACAGAGGAGATGTGTGAGTGCTTAAATAAAGAACAAAAGGTAGAGTATGGTGAAAATTCAGCAGAGGATGATGGATATGATACAGAAAATTCAGATGATTCTTGCATTCCTCCATCAATGGAGGACATGGAAGAAGGAGAGTTCAAGAGGAGCGTGGAAGAGAATTTTGAACAATTAATGCAGGCGGCGGATGCAACAAACGAGTGCACTGAGGAGCCACATTTGGAAAATCAAAATAAGTATTAATGATGAGGCAGCGCATGAAAAGGAGGAAGGCATTAAAGACACTTTGGAAATTGACAAAACAACTAATAAAGAGGATATGTGTGGCAGTAAAAATAGAAAAGAAGGAACAAACTATGGTGGACCCATTTCACCAAGTCAACAAAATATGGAAAATGAGATAAATCAAGTAAGTGGCATCGCACAAAAAGAAGTAGAAAATGGTATGGGCTATTACCAACAAGAAAGCCCAATTCCATCAAGTGGATTAAATGAACCAAATTCAGCCCATTACATGAAGGAGGATCAATGCTTTATGGAAAGCCCATGTCACAATAGGAGTGAATCACGTAATGAGGAATTGGAGACAACACAAGTGGTCCAAAAGGGAGCAGACGACACAAATAAAGAAAAAATAAAAGGTAAAGCAACTGGATAAAATGCAGTAGAGGTGCCACAAAATTCCAAGAGATGAAGTCTCTTAATTGGCGGCGAAAGAGACATGTTGGAACAGAGATCAACCACAACGCAGGCATACTAAGAAAGGAGGAGGAGAAGATCAACAATTTTGAAAGAAAAGAAGAAAGCTATGAAGAAAGGAAAGAAACCATCATCAAGCTGCACTTGTAGCAAACGCCATCAATCACAAACAAAGGTACCATCTAAAGTTGTTGTTAATTTATTGGAAAGTGAGATTGAATGTAGCAGCTGGAGGATTTTACATGGGGAAGCAAAAGAAATAGCCAAGGATGTGTGGGATTATGGGAAAGATGTTGGTTTAATTCATAAAGGAGAAGAGGGTGAAATTTTGCAGGAGCTGGTAGTAGGAGGAGAAAGGGGAGAAAAGGTTCAGTAACTCAAAGTAGGGGAGTAAGGAGTCAAGAAATCCTTAATAATGAAGTTGATTAGTTATAATATCAGGGGTTTAGGGGGTCTGGCTAAGAAAAAAGCAATAAAAAAACTAATTCAAAACCAGAAGCCTGATCTTATATGTATCCAAGAAACAAAGATGGAGGTAATTGAGAGGACTATATGTAGGATGATGTGGGACTCTACTGAATTTGGGTTCGAGTACAAACCATCAGAAGGGAGAACCGGTGGGTTGCTAACTATATGGGATAAGAACACTTTTTCTGTCAACAGTGTTCATAAAAGAGAACACGTTCTTTGGTTGGAAGGTGAGTGGGGTGAAGACAAGAAATTAGTCAACATAGTGAATGTGTATGCTCCGTGCGATGCAAGAAGAAAAAAAGATTTGTGGTTGGACTTAAATTTATTGATTGAGTCAAAAGGTAAGGAAAAATTATGTGTGATGGGAGATTTTAATGCTATCAGGGATGAATCAGAAAGGAGAGGTACTAGTGAAACAATTAGAAGGGAGGAGACAGAAGCCTTTGATGACTTCATTACAAAGTCAGACTTGATAGATTTACCAATTCAAGGTAGGAGATTTACATGGTCTAGAGTTGGAGGGTCAGTGATGAGTCGACTGGATCGATTTTTAATATCAGAATCTTGGCTTAGAGTATGGCCTACAAGCAGCCAATGGTGTTTAGACAAAGCCCTATCCGATCACTGTCCGATTTTGTTGTGTGAATCAGCGCAAAATTGGGGCCCAAAACCTTTTCGTATGTTAAACTGCTGGAAGGAGGTAGAAGGCTATCACAAATTCGTCAACGAGCATTGGCGCAATATGAATGTTGAAGGGTGGGGCATGTTTGTCCTCAAAGAAAAACTAAAGCAGATAAAAGTGAGACTTAAAGATTGGCATCGAAAGCACACCCAAAACATGGGAGAAAGGATTAAAGAGGTAAAAGAAGAATTCAATAGACTTGATATCAAAGCCGAAGAGACAAATCTGTCCCCCGAGGAGGTTCAAATGAAGAGGGAGCTCTCAGAAAAACTCTTTAAGCTCTCGAAACTTAATTGTAGCATTCAATGTCAAAGAGCCAAATGTAGGTGGTTGAAGAACGGTGATGCAAACACGAAATACTTTCATGGATGGTTAAATAAGAGGAGAAAGAATAATGAGATTTTAACCGTGGAGATAAATGGTAGGAGGTTAACCGGAGTGGATGAGATTAAAAATGGAGTTGTTGAGCATTTTCAGAGGCATTTTTCAGCAAGGACAGCAAGACCAGTCCCAGAAAACATGCAATTCAAAAGTATTGATGAAGCGAGCAATGAAAATTTGGTACAAGAATTTTCTGAAGAAGAAGTTCGCAGAGCAATATGGGATTGTGACAGTTCAAAAAGTCCAGGCCCCGATGGAATAAATTTTGGGTTCTTAAAGGAATTTTGGGAAGATATCAAGTAAGATGTTCTGAGGGTAATGGCTGAATTCCACACAAATGGACAAATGGTCAAGGGAGCAAATAGTTCTTTTATTGTGCTGATTCCGAAGAAGAAAAATCCAGAGAAAATTTCAGATTTCAGGCCAATATCTTTGATTGGTTGCATCTACAAAGTGCTGTCAAAAGTTCTGGCAAATAGATTGAAAAGTGTGATTGGGTCGATAATATCAGAATCTCAATCGGCGTTTATAGCAGGTAGACAAATTCTGGACGTGATTCTGATTGCTAATGAAATTGTTGATGAGGCTAGACGGAGGAAAAAAGAAGCCCTGCTATTTAAAGTTGACTTCGAAAAGGCTTATGATTCAGTAGATTGGAATTTCATTGATTTTGTTATGTTAAAGATGGGGTTTCACGAGAAATGGAGGAGGTGGATTAGTGAATGTTTAAGGACAGCTTCAGTCTCAGTGTTGGTTAATGGTAGTCCCACAAAGGAATTCGTAATGGGACGTGGGTTAAGACAAGGGGATCCATTGTCACCGTTCTTGTTCCTTATAGCTGCAGAAGGATTTAATTTGCTAATGAGAAAATCAGTTGAAATGGAGAAGTTTAAAGGATACAAATTTGACGAGGGGAATGATCGTTTCACTCACCTTCAATACACCGACGACACCTTAATCATCGGTGAAAAGGGATGGTTGAACATACGAACTATAAAGGCAAATCTTATGTTGTTTGAGTTGATGTCTGGGTTAAAGGTTAATTTTCATAAGAGTTTATTGGTAGGAATAAATATTTCTCATGATTGGATGATGGAAGCAGCCAACGTTCTAAATTGCCAATTAGGCTCCACTCCTTTCAAGTATCTTGGCTTGCCAATAGGTACAAATCCGAGAAGAAAATCAGCGTGGCAAACAGTGATTGATTCCGTGAGGTCTAGATTGTCAAATTGGAAGAATAAGGAGTTGTCCATTGGAGGTCGGGTTGTAATTATAAAATCAGTCTTGTCTGCACTTCCAGTCTACTTTCTCTCTTTCTTCAAGGCTCCGACAGGTATCATCTCTAAACTTGAATCTCTCTTCAAGCAATTTCTTTGGGGGGGGCTGTGAGGAAGAGAAAAAAATTAATTGGGTAAGCTGGGATAAAGTTTGTAGACCATTAGAAGAAGGGGGTTTGGGAATTAGAGACTTGAGAGCTTTTAATTATGCACTATTAGGAAAATGGGTCTGGAAAATGAGAACAGAAAGAAATGGTATGTGGTATAGGGAATTAGTAATAGATACGGGTTGAGAACAATGGATTCTAGAATAGGCGGGATAGCATGTTCCGTTTGGTGGAATGACATCTGTCACTTAGACCTAGCTGGTCGAGAGACGTCAAATATTATGAGGTTAAAGAGGTGTATAAGGATCTTTTGTCGGTTTCACCGAGTCCTTCTGCATCAAGTTGGTCAAAGGCTTGGCACAAATCGGTACCGAAAAAAGTATCTTGTTTGGCTTGGAGACTTTTTCAAAACAAAATAGCCACTAAAGACAACCTTCATAGGAGAGGCATCCTTGGGCAGGGATCCTTATTATGCGTGGGAGGGTGTGGGAGGGAAGAATCGGTTTCTCATTTATTTTTTGAGTGTCCAAAATTTTCAGGTGTTTAGTATGTGATATGCCATTGGATCGGGATATCTTCTGTGCTCCAAAACGAAGGTTTGTCCCATTTCTCACAGTTTGAAGGGATGATCAATGGTGGTAGAGAACTCAAAAAAGAAACGGAAATATCTTCGCGTGTATTTGGAATATTTGGAAAACAAGAAACGGAAATATTTTCCACAACAAGGAAATTTGTGTTCATAAATTACTAGAAGAGGTGAAAGTGACTTCATGGAACTGGTTGAAACTCAAATCAAACAGTTTTGATTATAATGTTGGCTTGTGGTGCTTAAACCCAAAGGCTTGTCTTGGTATATTTGAAGTTTGAATTTCAGATTGTCGTTGCATTTGGTTGAGTCGTGGAGCTTCAGCAGGTCGGTGGTTGTGTTGCAGTGAGCAGATCAATTTTAATGTGTTCACATGCCCAGTTTCTTAGCAGAGGCGAGTTATTATTATAGCGGGTAGAGGTTGAAGTTTGGCTTGATTTTCTGTGTTGACCTGCATTAGTATTATGCGGTTGTGTAGGTGCTGCAGCCTGCAAACTTGTTCTGTTAGGTGCTGCTATAGTGATTCTCTTGGTTTAGCTTCTTCTGATAGGTGCTGCTATCTTGGTTATCCTTGTTTCCCTTTTTCTTCTCTATTGTTTTAGCTACATGTAGTTTTGGAGGTTGTAACATGTGTGTTGGAGTTTTATTTGTATTTTGAGGTGGATTGGTATAGTGAATTTTTGCACTTCTTGTGCATAATTCACTTATTTATAAAATTTTGCATCTTAAAAAAAAAACTCCATCAAAACTTAGACTACAATTGTCAAAGAATGAAGAAGAGGCTGAAGTGGATCCAACACAGTACAGAAGACTTATTGGTTCAGTAAGGTATTTGTGCAATACCAGGCCTGATCTTGCATATAGTGTAGGCATTGTGAGTAGGTTTATGCAAAAGCCTAAACTATCTCACTTAGCTGCAGTGAAGAGAATTCTGAGATATATCAGAGGTACTATGGAATTATGGAATTTTGTTTCCAAGTACAGATAAGGGAAAACAATGCAAGTTAATTGCATACACTGATTCAAGTTGGTGTGGAGACATTGAAGATAGGAAATCCACTGCAGGGCATGTATTTCTCTTAGGTGGTGCACCTATAGCTTGGAGTTCAAAGAAAGAATCAGTGGTTGCTCTATCCTCATGTGAGGCTGAATACATTGCAGCCTCATTGTGTGCTTGTCAAGCTATATGGTTGGCAAATTTGATTGAAGATGGGAGAAGATCGTGGTGTAGTGAAAATGAGGATAGACAACATCTCAACAATAAATTTGGCTAAGAACCCTGTGGCACATGGTAAAAGCAAGCATATAGAGATGAGATTTCATTATCTCAGAGAACAAGTGAGCAATGAAAGGATATGTGTAGAACATTGCAAGAGTGAAGATCAAATTGCAGATATCATGACCAAGACAGTTCAAACTGAGGTGTTCAAGAGAATAAGGAGCATGATGGGTCTTAATTCATTGACAACTATGAATTAGGTGGTGTGTTAAAGTGTAAATTCAAAGTAGCCAATTGATTAAGGACTTACTTGCTCTGCAAGCAAGACAAATTTTGAGTTTCTCAAAATCTGGTGTTTCTGGCTTAGCGAGCCATTTTTGGCTCAGCGAGAAACACGGGACCTGCAATCTATTTTTATAGTTTGGCAGTTATGAGTAGAGTTAGTGTTAGTTGCTTGCAGTTAGTGTTAGTTAGTCAGTTAGAGAGTCTTAGGATTGTTTGTTAGTGTATGTTAGAGTTAGTTTGTGTGTAACTACCTCTATTTGCTTAAGTGTCAAGCAAATGTGTATATAAGCACATAAGTGCTTCATTAGTGATTGTAATCCTTTTTTAGCCCATAAGTGGAAGAGTAAAACTCTTAATTTCTTTCTCTCTATCTTCTTCTTCTTCAAGAAATACAAAAGTGTGTGTGTAAGTTCATTGTGGAACTTCCATTGTTATGCTTATTGCATAAGCTTCTGCGTGTGATTGTGTTTTCTATTTGTGGATTCAATTCCAACACCCACTACAGTCCATGTTCTCAGACAAATTCATAGTAATGTATGTAATAAAAAGATATTAACAGAGTGAGATGTTTTATTGATAATTTATGAAATAAATTCAAGGGAATTTAACGGATACCACATAAAAAAATTATTTTTTAGTAAAAATATTTCAAATAGTAAAATTTAAGAAAATGTTTCTATTTTTATTTTTAGATTCTTAGCATCTCTAAAAAGGCGCATGTTAATAAGATTCAGTAAAAACTATGTGAATATTTGAAACCTTGAGGCGTAAATTTAAACATACAATTATTCATTTCTTAGTATTTGTGTTTTGGAATTTTTCAGTTAGATTCTTTGAAAAAATAATAATTTAGGACAAACATATGCAAGCAAGGCGTTTGAAAATGGAAAGTAGACCAAAGCTTGCCTTGCACAACGAGCTGCCCATGTGGACAATCATGCTTGTTGTGCATTTTTTTTAATATACTAATCTTATGCATTAATATTCTAATCTTATGCATATACCAAACATGCCTTCTGATGTAAGTATTATGTTATGAGTTTAATAATTACCTATAAACAATGCAAGTATGGTTTAAACATGTCCAATTAATTAGTATAAAATTCATAAAGTTAAATTAAAAGATAAATAAAGTTTGACAGATGATTAATTTTGTCGAGGATGAAAATATTATAAATTTGGAATTTCACAAATTTAAAACAAGTATTTTTATTTCTACTAGTAAAACAAACTCTCGAAGTTACTATACAACTGCCAATAGATGAGAACGGTAGGGAATATACCGACCTAATCTTCATATGTAAATTGTAGTCCCTAGTGAGCTTACAATGTAGACTCAATGTATAATGTGACATGTTTATTTAACGTGTGGATTTATAATCTTTTAATGATAAAAGTTAATAAAGGGACGATTTTAAGCAAGAAATTAAAATTTTAAAGATGAATTTGTCAATTGACAAAAATCAAAGACTATTTTGACTGTTTACAGTTTTGAAGATTAGTTTGTCTATTCACTCTTCAATAAACCCTTAGTTAAATATATAAAATTATAAGATATATAAAAATTATAACAAAGGAATCCGTTGGTTGTCGTGGGAAACATTAGCATGTGCTAAAGGGAAGGGAGGTCTAGGCTTCCATGATTTCAGAGCTTTCAATATGGCTATGGTTGCGAAACAAGGGTGGAAAATCATGACGAGGCCGGATACATTAGTAGCAAAGATCTTCAAAGCAAGGTACTTTCAACACTCATCTTTCGTATAAGCAAATCTTGGTTCTAATCCTAGTTATGTGTGGCCTAGTCTATGGAAAGCGTGTAATGTACTCAAACTTGGTTGTAGATGGAGCATTGGTGATGGAAGTCAAATTAGAGTGATGAAGGATCCTTGGTTGCGGGGTCAAGGGCATGGTTGGGTAAATTCAGTGCAACCCCAAGGTGTGTATAATCTTTGTGTGAATAATTTAATGCTTGAAGGGTTAAAGCAATGGGACACAACTAAAATCCGTAATTTATTACAGCAGATGTGGCAGAAGACATATTGGCTGTTCCGTTGCTTAGCGATGTAGGGGAGGATAGATTAGTGTGGCAAGAGGAGCAAAATGGAGAATATATGGTGAGGTCCGGTTATAGAGTATTGTTGCGTGAGAAGGAAGAACGGCGACCGAGAGGAGTATCCAGGAGTTGGAAACCTTTATGGCATATTCATGCACCACCAAAAGCTAAACATATACTATGGCGGATTTGCCGGGAATGCCTTCCGACAAGAACAAACGATATGGTTGGTTTTTGCGGTGTGATAAACAAATTTTGTACTACGGGATTCATTACACTACTGATTTTGGATCCAGTGATCCTGCAGCATTGCGTTCTCCTGTCATTCATCATATTATTCGAATTCTATACAAAGAAAAAAACATAAATTAGCAACATGCAAGAATATTCATCTTCTAAATTCTCAATTATCTCCTGTGATTCATCAAACTCTGAAAGATCATTATCCTGTCCAATTGTTATTGGTGGCATCAGATGAAATGACAAGTATCTAATGGCAATGCTACCAGAGCCAAGTACAGATGCAGTGCAGCAGTGCTGAAAAGATTGAATCAAAATCGGAACACTCACAGCAAACATTGCGAACGAATTTCCGTAGTTGTCTAAAAAGGCTTGTTTCCTTCTCAACTTATCATACTGGCTCATACATTTACTAAAAAGGCGCTGGATGTTAGTATTAATACTAATATCACAGGTCAATCTAAGCAAGTTGCAACACAATTGTAAGTATATGGAGATATATTAGAGAAAGACTAGGAAATCACTGCAAAGCCAATGAACACTAAACAAATGGACAGTAAGTATGCTTTTATAACCCAGTTTCAATTAACATATGGAAAACTTCATAAGCATCTTGTCATTAGAAATCTTCAAAACACAAAAATTTAGGAAGAATCCTGATGCTCCAAATATCGTTTTAAGGGGAAAAGGACACAAAGATCTCACCTGATGTTCCACTGTTAAAAGCGAATATCCTGTCATTAGAAAATGGCATCTTGGTGTTGGAATCAAAGAGACAAGAAGACCAACCAAGTCGTGTATCCTGGATAACGAAGAGTAGTTGTGCTGGCAGACATCACCGTAGAAACTAGGGACTTTTTTTGAGCAAATGTTGGATTTTATAAATGAAGTCGTTCAACAGCAATTCTATTTATGCTAGTATTGTCGAGACTCAAGAACCACAACACAATCAGCATTAAGAGTCAGTCGCTTGAGTGTCAAAAGTGAATTGTATGGTTGAACCGCCACATCACTCGTCTCCATTTGGTTAGGAAATACACTGTATGTCTGAACCATTTTTTTGCTGTATCGGTCATTCAGAAGAATGAAACCTGATCCTGTTCCTCCAGCAATTGAATGACATAGAACAAAACCCTCAATACTGTCATTACCATCTGCTTTTCTGTCAATCATGTCCAATTATGTCTTCTTCAACATTCTTTCCCTGAGTACATATTAACAATCACACAAGTTAAACAATTACTTCACATTCCAACAAAGTAAGTCGTAGCATATCCATCACACATAAAGAACTTTCCTTACATTTTAAAATTGTTGATAAACTTCTACGGAGGAACTTATCAGGAATATCATTTGCAGAGTCATTTAAAAAACACAAATCTGGTTTTGTACAAAAACTGCCTATATATTAGAAGATTGGCAATATCTGCTCAGACAATTACAACTGCATGTAATGCAGTATTCCTAGACAACCAACAGCGTGCTAAGGAGAATCTAGTGACCAGACTTTCGTTGTAAGATGCCAACATTGACAACTATGTTGTGTCAACTCACAATCATCTGGACTGTCTTCACAAGCAATCAAGCACACATGCATTTAAACTTTATCTTTATGAATGTACAAAACTACAAATAAATAACATATAGAGCATCACCGACACTGCACAGAAATACTAAAACTTCTCCCTATGTCTATGGTGTTATGGCATGAGTTAGTCAACAATGACAACAAGTTCACAACAAATTATCAATAGATGAAAGCGGTATTCTTGTGAAGCAGTGTGCAGGGAAGAACCAACTTCAAGATAGTTGAACACGAGAGATATGTAACTTGTAAATTAAAATTGAATATTAATGCAATGTAATCAACCTCTCACTATCGAATCAGCAGAAATGCTTACTGTGTCAATACCTCTCATTTCAGAATTTGGCATATTGGAATATAGGATACAGATCAAGAGTCTAATCTGCAGATTCAATAAACCAGAACATGTACACAAACAAACTAAATCACACTGAACTTTTGAATAATTTTGTCTTTACAATGATTCAATAAATTTAATGATGAGATCGACCATTTTTAGAATTTGGCATATAGGATACAAATAAATAAAGCATCTAATCTGCGGATTTGATACACCCGATTATGTACACAAAATCAAACTAATCCCAATATTTAAAGACAATTCATACTCAAAAATGAGTTATTTGTTTGTGTTTACAATGATTGAATAAATTTAAGGATAAGATCAACCATGTAAGAATCATAGGCAGGTCCTTCCATTTGAAAGTGTCCTACTCCATCAATTAGATGTGTTTCAACGCGTCCAGCTGCAGATTTAAGCTTGTTTTTGAGCTGCTTTACACTTGTGAATCCATCCTCCGTTCCCATAATGAAGAGTTTGGGTTTGGGAGATTGTAGAATGGCTTTGTGGTGTCTTCCAAAAAGGATTGAAGCAGTGATGCCAAACGGATAACCTATGCTGACATATCCAATAACTTGCTGGATCTGATCAACAGCAGACCCTGCTATAGGTGCACCTGTTATCCATAACAACAAAAGCATTAGGCTCTGTTTGGCAATGCCAAAATTTGAGCTTATGCCTTATAATTATAAGCCCATATTGGAAAAAAAAGATTTGTTTGGTAACATTTTTTCTCACGATTTTATAGCGTATTTTTACTAGCTTTATAGTTTACTATGATAAGCTAATTCAATGCTTAGGGCATATTTGGATAAAACAGCTTATAACACAAGCACGTATTATGATAAGCGCTTATGTATAAACTTACATAAGCTATTTTCATAGTAAAAATAAAGATAAATTTTTATATCATACTACAGGCTGTTTTCATAAGCTACTGTATATTGGAGAACTTAAGAAAACAAGCTTAAACAAACCATGAAAATCGTCATAAGCTGTTTTCATATATTCTCCCAAACAGTCCCACAAAACTTATGCTAGTAGATAATCTTAAATATGCCAAACCAAACAAGTTGGTGCTATAGATATATCTGAAAGCTTATAGTTATAGCTTATAGCTTATAGCTTAATAGCATATAATTTTTTTCTTTCAATTTTACCTCTGTCTCATCTTACTTGAAAGAAATTAAATATTGATTAAACATATATCTTCTATGTCATTTCATATTGATATTGATAAGCTAGTTCAACTGCTAATTTTACCAAACACTACAAATTCAATCAACTAGTTTATCCTCTATAAACTATAAGCTATATGTTCATCATCTATAAGCTAGCTTATCAACTATTGGCTATTATTTGCCAAATAGACATTAAAGATTACATGGTCACAAACTATGAATCACGAACACTCCTCATATTAGGCGTGTTCTGACCGGCGATTACACTGAATTATATCATTTTCTCCAATTATTATTGGTGTTGATGTGTCATTGTTTGTGTCATGACGGGTGTCTATGTTTCATAGGATACAAATTATGTAACAAAAGTGACAGATCTGAGAGTGTTACCTGCGGAAGAACCAATGAGCAAGATTCTATGAACAGAAAGAGAATTCAAGACCCAATTGGAAACAGAAACAACATCTTTAACTTCAGCAAAACCAGTAATTGAAGGTCTACCAGTAGATTTACCAACACCTCTCATATCAAAAGTGATGGAAGTATAACCATTTACAGCTAACCCAGAAGCTATACCTTTGAGAAGACCTTGTGAACCACCTAAAACTGAATATGGGTGGATTAGAATTATTGCAAAGTTTTGATCTTTGATATCTTTTGTTGAACCTGGTTTGAATAGCCTTGTATGGAGTTTTACTCCGTCGTTGTTGCTGCTTTCCACCGTGAATGACTCTACTGTGAAGTCTGACGGCATCGTTGATAATTGATTCCGTTGAAACTTTCGATCTCCTCAGAACTTCAGCGGTTTTGATTCTTATAATTCATCACTGTTGCTGTATAGTTGGGTTCTATTTACCTATGTGTCATCCTTTTATTGGATATATATTCACCGTGTAATTTTGAACCATAGAAAAAATAATATACATCCGTCAAAAAAAAATAAAAATAATAAATACACAGGTAAATCTCTTACTCCCTCCGTTTTTTTTAAGTGTCCAGTTTTGTCGGATTTAGCGTTTCTATTTAACTGTCCATTTTGTGTTTTAAGGGTACGATTTGTCAATTGTGCCATTTTTTAATTACACTTATCTTTTTCAATAAATATTTTTTATATATATTTGAAAAACTAAAGTGTTTTTTTTTAAAAAAAAAGAAACAAAAAAGTTTGTTTATATATTCTATTGATAACAATAATCTGAAAATATTTTTTTTGTATAACAATAAATCTATTGATGAGGGTATAATAGGAAGATAAGGTGCAAAAATCCAATTTCTTAATTTGGTGTTACTATTCTAAACGGACACTTATAAAAAAACGGAGGGAGTATATTATAAGCTTGTTCCATTTTGCTTTGTTAAAAAAAAAAAAAAAGCTTGTTACATTTTGCTATCTTATCTTAATCTTAATTACTATAAAAGGAGAATAAGGGTTTATGTTAAGCACCCACTTAACCCTAATTTTTTCCCTCCTAATCTCCCTTTTAATGACTAGCCCCACCTACCCAATAAATAAAATGTCCCAACAGCATCGATTAATGTTGTTTATATAGAGCCACTAAAATACATCTAATTTAATTACTGTGTATTTTCCTAAAAATTGGTATCTCTACTCTATTCTCTCTCTTCCATCTCTCACTTTCTCTCTCGCGATCCCTTCTCTCACTCTACTTGAAAAAAGAAACTTTTTTTTCATGACTGATTAATTGCTGCTCTCTCTCTGTGAATTTTTATCCCATTTTTTCTTATCTGCTTCTCATCTTTCTTTCTATATTTTCTTTAGATCTCCAAACTATTTATTCTTAAAAGATTTGGGATTTGAGGATGAATTGCAACCCCAATCATATAAAAAATATCGTAGAAGATTACACAAGGTATCAATTGATCAGGTTCGCTGGCCCCTTTTGCATTTCTTAAGATTTTCTTTAAGGTTTTCTTTTGCAGTTTCTTAAGATTGTTCAAGGGTATTTTCTTTTGCAGTTTCTGAAGATTTTTTAAAATCTTGAAAATCGTTTGTTTTCTGTTCTACAGTGAACATTTGTTTGGTAAACAACACTTTCATTTGTCTGCATTACACCATTGTTAGGTTTTGGTTATGAAATTTCTTCAGATTTGTAGGTATTTGAATAAAATGTGTATTTCTTTCAATTAAAATCATTGTTTAGGTTTTTAGGTATTTGAATAACCCTAATTGTGTGAAACTAATAATTGAGCGATTTCAATTTAGGATAACCAAGAACTGAGCTACTATTTTTCAAATCAAAAGAAATTGAGACTAACCCTTATAATCTAGAATATTGTTCCAATTTTAACACATGTTAAAGTAGGCATGAGTTTATAGTTGTATTGCATGATACATTTATTTAGTTTATTCTTTTAATGAAGAAAATGAATGTCATGTTAATCTCTTTTTCTTTTCTTCATTTTTCTCCTCCTTATTAATCTGCAGGAGTATCTTTTTTCGGTGACGGCTGATTGCTCGCAGTGGATCGTGGTCGAAGTGATGGTGTATGTTGCGATGGTAAACATTATTACACTTTTGGATTCAATTTTGTTTCACAAATCAAGCTAATCGTTGGCGTTTGATTTAATGTCACCATTTGCATTGACTTATTTTGAAACATGGTATCTGTATGGTTCCAGTATTTGGTACTTCTATTTTAAATTTTAAACTATATGTATTAAATACACCTATTTTAAACTTATTGGTTGTTTTTGGTATAATGGGATGACTTTTGATTTTTGTTTTGTGGGACTGGGTGTGGCTGGTTTTTGTGTCTAAAGTAGCATTGGATTTTGTAGATTTATGAACCATATGAATTTCATTTAAGTTATTGCTGCTTTTGATAAAAAAAAATTTCTTATTGCATTATGTTTCTATTATAGCTTAAATTTTGCTCTCTTTGCTTTGACTAAGGAATTGGATTTTTCTTTGGTTATAATAATACACCACAATATTCTATAGATCTAAAAGAGAGGCTTCAAAAATATGATTCTTCTATAAAAATCTAATGCTACTTTAGATGATTATGGTGTATGTATTCATAGAATATTGATTTTTTGAAGTCTTGGTCAATTTCATGTAGTATTCACATCTCAGTTTTCAGGTTATGTGATTGTCGTATTATTCGTTGAGAGGAATTAGTTGTATTCGAGAAGACTAACTCATTTGCAAGGACCACACACAATTCAAGATGACAAAATATAACACTGCCAACTAGCTGCACTAATCAGCATCAACAACCCTGTTCTCTAGGTTGGTATATCAATTGTTAGACTATTTTATGCGATTTCTATGTAATTTTATTATTTATTATGTAATGATACTATTACTGTATATTTTGAATGTCGTGAACGATTAGTTTTCTCTATCAATTGCCTTCGTTTATAGTTCTATTTGTACCAACTACGATTCTATTTTAGTATTGATTTAATGATTTCAAATATCTTTTATAGTTCTATTTGTACCAACTACGATTCTATTTCCTAAAAATCTCTATTCTCCATAAAATTTGTTAAGCTCTCTCAGTTTAATTCTCTCCCAAAAAAATTTCTTACTCCTCTTTCTCCACTTTTGTCCTTCACTTGTTTCTCTTATCCCAGGATTTTGAGCAGTGAGAGGATTTTTGAGATCGATGCCTTTAAGGTTGGAAGGAGTTTGGAGGAGTTACAAAGCAATGGCTGTGTTTGTAGGTTGTGTTTGGTTCTCTCAGTTCTTTCTATTTGATTTTTATTTCAACTAATTTTCTGGATTTTTTTGAATTTCTTTCTTTTGTGGATAATTCCTTATTTGCATTCTAATATATGAATTTCTGGGGACATTTGTATCTTTATTTTATTCTGTACATTTCTTTGAATTTTCATGTTGCTCTTTTTCATATTCATACATGCAACCCACATGTTTCATAAAATGTCACAATGGATTCCCATCAACATAATCATCACCATGTTTGTTTGTTTTTGTTTTCCATCTTTGTTCATAAATAATTTTATATGTTTTCTTATTTGTTTGCTGTAAAGTTGTTATTTTTTTATGATTTTTTATTTTAATTTTGTTGTTATTAGGGTGATCTCTAATATTTTGTGACAAATTGGATTTCAAACACATATATGATGTTATCAACACAAAGAAATTGAAGATATTGATCTCTCTTGCCTCAATCAAGGTATTGATATTTTGGAGAGTAAGTTTCAGCTCAATTTCAATTATTGGGTTTCTTAATTTTAGATTTGGTTTATGGTTTTTGTTTCTTTACTCTTTTTTTGGGTTCGAAGTTTATATAATTAGTTTGATAATCGGGATTGAGGCAAGTTTGTTAGAACTTTTGTTTGGATTGCTTCAGTTTTATTTTCTATTTACTATGTACTTTTTTTGTTATTTGTGTTGTTTCATTGTCTGTGTGATTTCGTGAAAGGCAAAGTGGTTTTGTGAAAGTACACTTTTTCTACCTGCATGTTTAGTTTGTGTACTCTATTAATAAAACTAATAGTGACCAAAAGTTATTTCTCACTGATTTTACATATATCTCTTTGTGTTTACATTATTAACTATTTAATTGATTTTTCCTATATTTCATTGTTTTCAACTAATTGTATTATTTTTTGTTTTTTATGTCCCTATTTTGCAGTTTTCATACAAAGACTTCCCAAATGTCATTGCAACAGACAATACAAACATGATTTCCTTTAATAATAACAAGTTGTACATGCCTATTAACGGCATAGAACACTTCCAATTGTAAAAAATCCTTTGTAAACTTTTTCTTCACAAAAAGTTTGATCTGCAGTATAAGAGAGAGAAATTAATCAAATAACAATTATGCAGGTTTATCATGATCCCCTGTATTTTTTAGCTAATATGAGTGTGATCCATGTTTAATGCCATATTTTTAGGTCTCAACATCCAATTTTTCAGGTGCTAAACGGATATCAACAAATCCCTTATTATTAGCCCTTGCTCTGTTTAAGTTTGTTACACCTAATGCTATAATTTAGATTTTTTCGAGAAAAAAAAAAAGAAGCTATTGATGGCTACAAATCCCTCATTATTACCATTTGCTTTGGGCACCTAAATGACCGCTACAATTTAGTTTGTTACACCTAATGCTATAATTTAGTTTTTTAAAACTAATTATGAAAACTAATACAAAAGAAAATCTCAAATATTGATTATTTATAGATAAATATATGTCCCGTGCAAAAATTATGTGATTTCTTTGTAATTTTTTTATTTATTATGTAATCGTATTATTACTATTTATTTTGAATGACGTGAATGATTACTTTTCTTTATCAATTGGCTTGATTTATAATAGTCAGCTATTTACCTAATTTTTGCATTTTTTCATATTATTTTAGTATCGATTTAATGATTTTAAATATCTTTTGTAGTTCTATTTGTACCGACTAATTTCAATTTTCCTATATTTATGATTTTATTTCACTTTATTTTTTTACTTGCAATTTTAATTGTAATAATATAAATTGTATATATATATCTGACTATCCACAAAACCCATGCAACGCACGGGTTGGAGACTAGTTGACATAAATTCGAATTGAACTTATAACCTTTAAGATCTATTTTATGCATTTTGCAACTACACCAAATCAATCAATTTCATATAATTTTATAATCAACATGTAATAAATACGGAATTATATATATCTCATCATGTTAAATATTTATTATTATTATTATATCTCTTATATTATAAGATTGCTCTGAAATGTTAACAGTAAACATATTTTTTCCCTCTTATTTTCCCTCTATTTCTCATGTGATACATTATATTAAAAAAAATACAAATTTGTATAGCATGTGAATCGAACTTGCATCCCTTTAATTTTTTCCTTTTGCAATGACTATTTTAATAGGGGTGCTCGCGGTTCGATTTGGATCGGTTTTGAGGCAAAAATTCATCCGATCCAAAGTTAAAATTAGTTGCGGTTTGGTTCGGTTTTGGATGGCTAATTAAAAAAAATCCGATCCAATCCGATCCAATTTTGTGCGGTTTAATTTGGATCGGTTTTTGGATATCCAAATTACAAATGAATTTTTTTTAATTAAATAATAATATTATTAAGACACGATAAATTAATATATTTATGTAAAATATAACATATAATACGTTAAAAATTAATATTTTGCAATGAAATTGATCAATTATATGTGAAACCTATGAAATAGTAAAACGAAATAGATTAATTTTAAATCATAAGCATTATTGAGAAAATTAAAAATCAATATTTAATAAGTTAATGGAATATATCATACTAATAAAAAGTTAAAAAAATATTTAAAAATATGATGCGGTGTAGTTCGGTTTGAATCGGTTTTGAAAAATCAATCCAAAATCCGATCCGATCCGATCCAGCGGTTTTCACAAAAATGACATCCAAACACATCCAAAAATATTCGGTTTTTTGCGGTTTTCGATTTTTTTGGATCGGTTTGCGGTTTTTATTTGGATTGGTTTGGATTTGAGCACCCCTATATATTAATAAGAGTCAGAGACAATCTCTTAAGCATGTTGTGATATATCTTCTGTCGACAGTGTTTTTAATTGGTCAGTTGTATATTGCAACTTCAAGAGTTATTTAGAAAGAACGATTAAAAATATTGATTATCGACGAAAATGATGAAAATACGAATAAAACTTTCAATGTAGTCTATATAAAGAAGTATTTGTAATATACCATGATTTATGTTGTTTGAACATTTATCCAAATTTATTGTTGAACTAATATTTAATGGTACTCGAGTTTTTTATACGTTTTAGTGTTAAAAAATTTATATCTTATTTTTTATATTACAGCTAATTAGACTCGTGCACCGCACGAGTCGAAGTTCTAGCTTTCATTAAACTTTTTGATCAAAGATTTTAAAGGACACATTATCAGTGTAAATTAATTTTATACCAACAACTAATAAAAATGGTTCAACGTTTCATGTCATATAAAAAGTTGAGTTTAGTAAGATGACATGACGGAAAATAGGTTATGATTTGTTGATAATGTTAAAAAAAAAATTGTCAAGTAGCGTAGTGGCTAGAAATTTCACTCATAAGATAGATAAGTGGAATGACCGAAGTTCGAAACCTCTGGTTCCCTGCATATGTAATGCAATGTCCTACCAACTGAGTTAAGTTCACGGGACAAATTATTTTACATTGTTGGTGTAATATTGTTTTTTCTCTTGATCAAATAACGTTATATGCATTTAATTTTAGTCATTTATTATTTTCACTTATTCACGATTTTTGTATATTTTCTAATTCTATAAATATAGTTTCCAAATTTTTAAAACTTCAAAAAATTTCATTGTTGAATTTTGAACTTATTTTTGTTGATGTGACATATTGAATATTCAACTCACTTGTCAATAGATGATATATGTGTTTGGTTCAGCGGTGATAAAAATTGATTCTGACAGAATTGAGTTTGATAGAATTGATTTTAGTTAAAAGTAAGTTAAATATGAATTGATTTATGTTTGGATACTATCCCGGTAAAAACAATTTAGTGAATTTACATGGGATATGTCGTTTGGATAATTTAGATCAAAATTGATTTTGAATGTAAAAATTACCAAAAGGACCTAACTTATATAATATGACAATAATATATAAAAAACAATGAACACTCCAACCCAATAATAGAAAAATAAAAAATAAAAACAATAATGTGAAAATTGCTTTTTTTTTTTCGGTAGTAACCAAAAAAATCCCAATAGTTTACCATAAAACATAACAATAGTACAATTTTTTTTAAAGACTAATTAATCAATTTTTTTTAAAGATTATTAATTAATCAAAGGGAGTATCCCTTTCTACTTCATTCTCTACTTCTCTGAAAACTTCAATAGTTTCAATTTTCATGTTCAAGCTTACCCATTTTACCATTTCATATCCCCATTTCTCAATTTTCTTCTCTAATCACACAAATATTCTTCTATAAACATTGTCATATACTCCATCATCCATATTTCTATAGTAGAGAGTTGAATTTGTGTGGCTGTGGATTTCAAAGGATAAAAAACAACATGCAATAGATGATAGTGGCAAATCTGGTTTTATTTTGGCAAATGCATCGTTTTTCATTGATGTTGTTGTTATATGTTTAACTCAATTTCACGTTATTGCAAATACAGAGGGGATGGGTGATAAATAAACCTGGGTCATGATTTTGGCATCACTGATTCACTATAAGGGCAATAATGGAAGAAATGGAGTTATGTAACTGTCAACAAACCATAAATAAAGAATCGATTTTGGCTTCACCGCAGAAGCTACGATTTGCTGCTTCTAATAGAATCGATTCTGCACAAGAGAATCACGTTGAACGACAGAAATCCAAACAAGATCTTAAGATGGGAAAACCACGTTGAAGGGTGAAAACGTGCGTTGAAGGGCTGCAAACGCCAAACCAAACATACACGATTATTATCTCATACTACATTTACATTTACAAAAGTAATAATCATTAAGTCATAAGAGAAACATTTACATTTACATGATTATTATCTCAGAAACACAATCTGTCTTTTTCTGAAAACCTAGTACCCCGTATTCATACTACATGATTGAGTCATAAAAAAAGCATTTGCACCTATATTGAATCCAACATTTCCATCTACATGATCATATAGTTTTCTACATCCCGGACATCGTCCATCTACCTCAACGATCTTTTTGTGACAAAAAAGGCAGAGATGAAATCCACATGAACAAGGAAGAAATTCCGAGTCCGTCACATCTAAATCCTCATAACATATAGGACATTGACTTGGTTGAGAAATTATTGTTTGCCATGACCAAGATACAATTTTGTGGTTACCGTGCCAGTTTGAATTTAACCGAGAGCTACGTGGCTTTGAGAGATCAGGCAAACACCTAGGGCGAAGAGCGTCATCAGGTTTCCATGCTTGACAGCTCACATGTGATTTGGAAACCGCTGACCTTAACTCTTTCTTCGAGAAATCCACTCTAGGATTCTTAGTAGCTTCTGAATCAACGTAAGACTTTATGTCGTGCTCTATAGGAGACTCTGAAACCATGGAATGCTCGTTATCATTCGCGTATAAAGCATCGGCAACAGCCTCCCAATCATCAAGGCATCCATCTTCCTCGCTGATATTTCCTGAGGAAAAAGTACTAGTGCTGCTGCTACTGCTGCTACCGGTAAAACCATTCCTTAACTCATTGCGATTATAAGTACTTTGAATAGAGTTGTTTATCATGGATCTGGAATCGTTTCCTTGGACACACATACCATTCTCTCTTCTTTTCCTTCTGTTTTCCTTGTATGATGATTGATTCTCCTCGCTCGCAATGTGCTTAGATGATGGACAACTATCAACCCTTCCGTTTGACTCAACATTGCATCCCTTTTTGACTGAAACACAAAAGTATAATCCACATTTAAGTATTGAAATACTTAGCAACTTTCAAAGGATTTTGAAGCAATTCATAAATAATGTTTTTACCATGTTTGAATTTATCTAGAGTAACCTACAAAATTGGAATCAATGATAAAACACAGTCACATGAGCATGATGCTTGAAACATAATCAGTTGAGCCAAGATTAAATAAGCCAAGCTTTGAATATCATATTAGTTTGAAGTTACAATTTGAATTTTTTTTTTTTAAACTCGTTATCAGGCCCAAGGATCGACTAATCCAAGGAGTCCAATCCCACCATCCACTTGCAGGGGCCCCATTTAAAGCTAGAACAAAGTTCTGTACTCCATATGGACTAACCCATTGAAATTGGCACTAAGGAGAATCGAACCTGAGACATTTGGAGGAGCATACTCCAAGGTCCCAAGCCAACACCCCTAGGCCAACCCAAGTGGGTTTTACAATTTGAAAGTTCACGTGTAGAAGGTTTCACGCGTGTTGATTTATACTCTATGAAGCACCTCTAGAGACAAAGACACCAAACACGACACTGACAATAATTTGAGAAAATGGATGTGATTGAATGTAACCACATATGTTGGTGTCCACTTCCAACACGTGTTAGACAATAGACACACCTTCAATTTGAAGTGTGGGTGCTACATAGTTTATATTTAAGACTCATGCATAACATTTATTATAGGTAGATAATGCAAGGAATCAAACAAAGTAAAATTTGAAAAATAGTAATAGTTAAAGCAACAGAGGAATAATAAATAGCAAAGAATCGACAAACAATGGAAGGAGTCGAAGGACCCCATATTTTAGAGGTAACTCATGAAAAATTATCAAAGGAAGCTAAAAACTGAATAGTTTGATATTATGATTCTTAAAATAGCTTTCACAAACATCTCTAAAAATCATAAAATGTGACATTGATAAGAAAACAAAATCTCAAAAACAAAAGCCTCTAAATTCTCTAAACCCTTACATATATAACATGATTAATACATTCATGGTTGTGAAGGTACTTATCATAGGTTGATTGAACAAAGAAAAACATAATCAATATGTCAAAGTTATCCCTGTGCAAATGAAGATCATAAAGCTACCTCTAGAAAGCCATTGTTCACGCCTAACATCAAGCTTGATTTGCTTCAATTTCGCCGAGCCATTAGTCTAAAAATTCACAATAACATAAGCAACAAAATTAAAAACAAAATACACCAAAACCATGACATAGTGAAAATTTCCAAAACATGAAAAAGAAAGTAAAAAAGGAAAATTGCTATCTTAAATAAGAAAAAAAAAAGAATGAATATCATTAAAGGAAACTCAATGCAATGCAATAAAATTACAATTTCAAATGAACCCTTATGACAAAACCATGAAAAAAAAATGAAGATTTTTCAACAACAATAAAAAAAGAGAAATTTTTACACTTTGAGCCTAACAAAAAGAACATGCAATAAAATTCCATATGGGTTTTACAAAAAATGAAATTTTTATAGCTCAAGGGTTTAAAAAATACAAAAACAAAAAATGGGTTGAATTGTTATTAAAAGTAAAAATGAATGAAAAAGGAAAAAGGTTTACCCTCTTCTTCTTGGAGGAGAAAGCAGGTTCAGAAATGGTACCAGAAGCCATTGAAAAGGAAAGAGAGAAAATGTGATAAAAGAAAGACAGAGAGAAAGAGAATAAAGAAGGATAGATAGAGAGGGAGTGGATGTTACAAATTGTTGTTGCGTTTTGATTGATTTTCTTTCTGTTGTTGTTGTTGTTCTGTTTTCATCAACACAACACAAAACAAAAACATAACATTGATTTCTCTCTACGTGGCTCTGCAGTTACCATAATGTTTTTGTCTTCATGATATTTATAGAGAAAAATAATATGCAAGACAATGTAAATTTTTTATATAGTTAACTAATCACAATTATGTTTTCCGCCACGTCATTCCATTTAATCTCACTTTCTTTATATGATATAAAATATTTAACTATTTTTATTGAGTGTTATTGAGACATATTAAGATTAACGGTATTTAAGAAAAACGCATAAACCGTTAATCTTAATGAGTCTCAATAACATATCAAATCATTTTCAATTTTTCTAACTTTTTTTTATGGATTATCAATACAATATAAACTTTCAATCAAATGGTCCATATTATAATTTGCCGCCAAAACTATAGTATTAGATTAGATACATTATTCAAACATTTTTTTTATTTTATTTTATTTTTATACTTTTTATATATATTAAATTAGTCTTCCTTTTTTTTAACCAACAATCAATTGATATAAATGGTGAGGGTCTTTTGGCTCCTTATTCAGCTAGCCATGGGTTGGATTCTTGACATTATGTAGATGAAAATAATTTGGTGGGCACTTCATATATCATGGTAACAAAAAAAAAGTTTTTTTTTTTTTTATAAAAATACTATCAAACTTTATTTATTTTATTTTATTTTAAAAAGTACAATGATGAAACTCCTCGCACAAATTTAGTAGCTATAAAGTGAATAATTGTGAGTTTCAACCCCGCCTCTATCAAATGTCTTAATAAAATCTTTATTTATTTATCCCCGTGAGATGATTTGATAGGAATATCGCACTATATGTGTAGGGGTCCGGGTTCGAATCCGGGACATTCCACTTATTCACCTTTAAGGTGGATTTTCTAGCCATTAGGCTGTTAAGTATGTAGTTATGGGCCTATGTAGCAAACAGCCCATTATACTTGTATTGTACCATAAGCCCATTTACTTTGCCTCTATATAAGCAAGTGGTGGTGTTTTATCAAACTAATGAACTCCTTCACCCAACACGTGGTATCATGGCACCGGTTTCCAGAGATCCTGTGCTAACAGAAATTGACCGTTTTTTTGCTTACCGTTACGACGGTTGCAACCACCGTAACCACCATTGATTCTCGTAGTCCCTTTCTAAGCTTCTTCTCCGACGATTCTCTTCCAATTTTCTTCCTCTACGTTCACACTACCATGGCTGATTCCGATTTTGCCAAACCAGCAATACCGAAGTTTGATGGATTCTATGAACACTGGGCTATGTTAATGGAGAATCTCCTTCGTTCTAAGGAGTATTGGTCGTTAATTGAGACCGGAGTTGTGACGGCACCGGCGAATGCTACGGTTGAACAACAAGCCTCTGCAAATGCAAGCAAGCTTCTCGATTTGAAGGTCAAGAATTACTTGTTTCAATCGATTGATCGTTCAATCTTGGAAACCATTCTGGAACGAGATACAGCGAAGGAGATTTGGGATGCAATGCGTACAAAATATCAAGGATCAACACGAGTGAAGCGTGCACAGCTTCAAGCATTGCGCAGAGAATTTGAAGTTCTTGCAATGGGGGAAGGTGAAACCATAGATGAATACTTTGCAAGAACCATGTCAATTGCGAACAAGATGACTTCTTTTGGTGAAAGAATGACACAAGTCACCATTGTTGAAAAGATTCTTCGTTCTTTACCTGCAAAATTCAATTTTGTAGTTTGCTCCATTGAACAATCAAACGATGTTACAACCCTTTCAATTGATGAACTTCAGAGTAGTTTAATTGTCCAAGAACAAAGAATGAAGAGTCAACAAAGAGGTATTGAGGAACAAGCTCTCAAAGCTGTGAATGGTGGTAGAGGATCAGGATCTGGTAGAGGAAGAGGAAGGAGTTTCTCAAGAGCACGTGGCAGGGGAAGAGTGTCTAAAGAGAATGTGGAATGTTTCAAATGTCACAAGTTAGGACACTATAAGAATGAATGCCCAGATTGGGAAGAAAATGCGAACTATGCTGAGTTCTTTGAAGAAGAAGAAACCCTGCTTATGGCCAGAACCAACACTGAGGAATTGAGAAATGAAACTTGGTTCTTGGATTCAGGGTGTAGCAATCACATGGTAGGGAACAAGGACTGGTTATATGAATTTGATGGAAGCTATAGAGATTCAGTGAAGCTAGGTGATGATTCAAAGATGAATGTCATGGGCAAAGGTAATATAAAATTCAGCATTGCTGGAAAAATTCATGTCATCACTAATGTGTTCTATATACCTGGATTAAAGTCAAATCTTCTAAGCATAGGACAAATTCAACAAAAGCATGTAACTATAGTGTTTAAAAATGATCTGTGCAAAATATATCATGATGATAAAGGCCTTCTGTTTACCACTCATATGTCACCAAATAGGATGTATGTAGTCAATGCAACTGTGATTGTGCCTAATTGTTTACAAGTTACTAAGAAGGACTGGTCTCAACTATGGCATAAAAGATATGGTCATTTAAGCATTAAAGGATTGAATACCCTAGCAAAGAAGGATATGGTTAATGGTTTGCCAGTATTAGATGATTTGGATAAACACTGTGGAGATTGCTTGACTGGCAAGCAACATAGGGATGCTATGCCTAAACGAGCTGTGTGGAGAGCAAAATTGAAGCTTGAACTTGTTCATTCAGACCTATGTGGACCTTTGAATCCAACTTCCAATGGAGGAAACAGGTACTTCATAACATTCACTGATGATTTTTCTAGAAAAACTTGGACTTACATTTTGAAAGAAAAATCAAGTGCACTAGATACTTTCAAAATGTTTAAACTAGTAGTTGAAAAAGAATCTGGTTGTGCTATACAAACTCTAAGAACTGATAGAGGAGGAGAATTTCTCTCAACTGACTTTCATGAATTTTGTAGCAATCAAGGGATCAAGAGACAATTGACTGCTGCTTACACTCCACAGCAGAATGGAGTGTCAGAAAGAAAAAACAGAACAATATTAAACATGGTGAGAAGTATGATTGCTGGAAGGAATATGCCTAAAGTGTTTTGGCCAGAAGCTGTTAAATGGGCAACCTATGTTATGAATAGAAGCCCTACTCTATCAGTCTATTACACCTGAAGAAGCTTGGAGTGGAATCAAACCCTCAGTACATCATTTTAGAGTGTTTGGATGTGTAGCCTATGTTCATGTGCCTGATAAACAAAGAACAAAACTGGATGACAAAAGCATTAAGTGTGTACACTTGGGAGTCAGTGAGGAATCTAAAGCATATAAGCTTTATGATCCAATAAAGAAAAAGATAGTCATCAGTAGAGATGTTGTATTTGAAGAAAATCAAGGATGGAATTGGAATGACAAAGACACAAAACATGATGACAATCAAGATGTTGATGATGACACTGTATCTGAGATAGGTCAACCAAGTACAAATGCACCATTGGCTAACACTGATACATTGGAAAATACAAATGAAAACACTGAAAATGATCACATGATTGTTGAAAACACTTCAAGTGATGATAAAACAGATGAACCTAGTCAAGTATCTGCAACAAGGATTAGGGTTCCTTCTGTGAGACTTAGAGACTATGTCACAGGCAGTGATTTGGAAGAAGAAGAAGCTCACAATCTAGCTATCTACACAACTGGTGATGATCCAAAGACTTATGCTGAAGCTGAAAAGTTTGAAGTCTGGAAGAAAGCCATGGATCAAGAAATGGAATCAATAGAAAACAATATGACATGGGAGTTAACAACTCTACCTGAAGGAGCTAATAGCATTGGTGTAAAATGGATTTACAAAACCAAATACAATGAGAAGGGAAAGATAGAGAAGCACAAAGCCAGGTTAGTGGCCAAAGGTTACAGTCAAATACATGGTATAGACTATGATGAAGTCTTTGCTCCAGTTGCTAGATGGAATACCATTAGAGCTATATTAGCCTTAGCAGCAAAAGAAAATTGGAAAGTCTTCCAATTAGATGTGAAGAGTGCCTTTTTGCATGCAGAGCTAACTGAGGATATATATGTGGAGCAACCCTTGGGTTATCAAAATGGAAATAAAAATATGGTCTACAAACTAAGGAAAGCTCTCTATGGACTGAAACAAGCACCAAGGGCTTGGTATAGCAAAATTGAAAGTTATTTTGCTACTGAAAAATTCAAAAAATGTTCTCATGAACCTACACTGTTTGTAAAGTATGGCTTCAACAATAAGATACTTATTGTTAGCCTATATGTGGATGATCTCATATGCACTGGAAATAACCTAGATATGATCCTTGATTTCAAAGAATCAATGAAGAAGAATTTTGCAATGACTGACTTAGGAAAGATGAAGTACTTTCTTGGAGTAGAAGTAATCCAGTCTGATGTTGGAATTTTTATCCATCAGCATAAGTATGCAATAGAGATATTGAAGAGATTTGGCATGGAAAATTGTAACAATGTGTGTAGCCCAATTGTACCTGGTTGTAAGCTAGACAAGGATGAAAATGGCAAAGCAACAGATGCAACAACATTCAAACAAATGGTAGGATGCTTGATGTACCTCTTAGCCACTAGACCTGATTTGGCTTATTCCATATGCCTTGTTGCAAGGTTCATGGATAGGCCAACTGATATCCATGTAGCAGCTGTGAAAAGGATCATGAGATACTTGAAAGGTACATTAACTGATGGCATCATGTACAAGCATACAAGTAATAAAAATATAGAACTAGTTGGGTGGTCAGATTCTGATTATGCAGGGGATGTGAATGACAGAAAAAGCACATCAGGTTATGTCTTCATGCTTGGTACAGGTGCTATAGCATGGTCCTCAAAGAAACAACCAATAGTAACTTTATCCACTACAGAAGCAGAGTATGTAGCAGCTGCAGTATGTGCCTGTCAAAGTATTTGGTTGAAAGCTGTGTTGAGCCACATGAAACGTCCTCAGAACCAAGCTATTGTAATCCATTGTGACAATAGCTCCTCTATAAAATTGTCCAAGAATCCTGTGATGCACGGGAGGTGCAAACACATTGATGTTAGATTTCACTTCTTGAGAAATCTCACCAAAGATGGCATGGTGGAAATGAAGCATTGTAAGTCTCAAGATCAATTGGTCGATATTATGACAAAACCTTTGAAGTTGGAATCCTTTCTCAAATTAAAGGAAGGTTTAGGAATGAGAAGTGCTCAAGGTCATGATGTATGTGTTAAGCAATCTTGTGCTTTGCATTGCATCCCTGATTTGTCTAGCTAAGCTGAGTCTCTTTAGTTTTGCTAATGCTTTTGTTTTACTTCGTGTATTTTTCTGTTTTTGATTAATTGGTTTGTCCAATTAGGGGAGGGTATGTTAAGTATGTAGTTATGGGCCTATGTAGCAAACAGCCCATTATACTTGTATTGTACCATAAGCCCATTTACTTTGCCTCTATATAAGCAAGTGGTGGTGCTTTTATCAAACTAATGAACTCCTTCACCCAACATAGGCTACTTGACAAAAAAAAAAACTTCATTTATTTGTATTTATGAGACAACTTTAATTTTTATATATGTGTATATTAATAAGGATTTAATTGATATGCACCGACGGTGTAAAATAATTTTACACTATCAACCAATATCAACCATGTTTTCCGCCACATCAACCCACTTTACCTCACTTTCTTGACATGACATGGCAAAATAATGGTTATTTATTGGACGACGGTGTAAAACTATTTTACACCGTCGGTTCATATCAATTAAACTCTATTAATAAAGTCGTATTTGATTGGGAAAAAAAAAAAAATTGATCATTCAAAAGGTTAGTTGTATTTTCAATTGATCAAAGTAACATTTAAATTTGGGCGTAGGCCCTCTATTTTATCAACAAAAAAAAACAGTAACATTTAAATTACATCATAATAATTGTTACAATAAATAATCAATCAAAATTAACATGACCATTTGAAAGTTCATAGAAAGATTGTGACATACAAATATTTAATTGTAATGTTGAGTGGTGAAAAACTTACCAGCTTGATCTTTTCATTGCATGCGTAAAATTGGCTACCAAATGTGCATCTCTTTAAATTTGCAATATATTATATATAATTTGGTGCACTTTTTTGTTACAAATTTGTTTTTCTTCTCTTAGATAGTAAACAAAATTGAATCATCTTAGATAGTCAAATGGAGTTAGGAAATTTGAAAATCAAAGGAACCAAAAAAAATTGATGGGTCAAAGGAACCATCAGGCATTTGATTGTCTAAAATCAAATGGAACCATATTTTTTACATACCCTGCTTATTGAGGTTTACTTTTGCCACCCTATTGATTCTGCCCGCCTTCTACGAATTTACCAAAATACCCTACGTCCGCTACTTAAGTAGCGGACACTCAAAAAACATCATACCTTTATAACATCCGCTACTTAAGTAGCGGACATTATAAAAATGAGAATTTCTAAAATATAATGTCCACTAAGGGTGAAATGGGAAATTTGTAGGGCGCGCGAGTAACCGATAGGTGGCAAAAGTAATTCTCCTGCTTATTAAGCTATAACTCATTTGAGGCTTGAACCTTACAATAGGAACTTTTGATAAAGAAATAAAATGAGAAAAACCACATAACACAACTAACCTTCTTTGAAGGGTTGAAGCAACATCAAAACATTGTTACAACTATTGAAGAAAAATATCAATTTTTTGGTACAATATTTCTACAAATAAATAATGAAGCAAACTATTTACAAAGGAGTGACAACACACTCATGGATACATGTGGCCTCATATAGATTACACATTCCTTTATGAATACATTCCCCTCCTTCACTTTTTCATGTGAAAATTCAAGTAACATTATCACTAAAAATAAAAATGTTGTTCCTAAGTTGTTGCCACATCAAGACTCTTATATGAACATAAAAGTATGTAGTATGTCAATTCTTCACCATAAATATACAGTTTATGCGGAGGACGCCATCAATTTGCGGTATCTTTCCTCTCTTTCCTTGCGAGACCGAGAAGATGATGTACTTGATGATGATGAAGATGCTCGTCTTTTTTTTCTTGGACGGAAGAAAAAATCTTGTGTGTCAAGAACATAAGAAATCTGCAGATGAAAATAGGTGAATATGAAGGAAACTATATGCTAAAGAGGGTAGGTTCAGATTTAGATGTTGAAATATGGAAAACTATATGCCAAATCATCAAAGAGAGGTGAGAGTTAAATAGTTTATCATTGGACTTAATTCATGACAAGACATCATAACATCTAGTGGGAAAAGCTCCTGGCTGTTTTCATAAGTTTTTTAAGAGATAATAACATTAATGATAATGATAATGATAAACAGGATCATATTACCTTTGTAAATTTTAGTTGCTTCAAATTCTACTTTATATAATCAAAATATTCAAATCCAGAGGTTCATAATGACACAAAAACTCAGGTGCTACAACAACTATGGTGGAGACCAAAACAACAGTTGCACAGAGACTTAATTCCCTTGTTAGATAAACATTAGTTTATCATCTCTAATACACAATTATACCACCCAATTGTGGGAAAATATTGTTTATTCATCCTACAAAAATGAGGAAAAACTTATTAAGGAATCAAAATCTGTTTTTAATATATACATTTTTTCTTAATTTGGGTAAGGGGAAATTTTATTAATCAAAGTGGCATTGATGGCCATTTTACAACTGTCTCTGAGGGGATTTGAACTCGGCACCTTGAGGTTACAACTTACACGGCTTACAACTGAGCTAGCACTCAAATGTATAATATATTTATTCTATCTTAAGCATTGCATATGTTTTAATTAGTCATTATAAATAAAGAAATGAATTGCAAAATGGAAAACCAACAAAGGCCACAAGTATGAAAAGGAAGCATACCTTGGATGAGTTGCAAGATATCTTGCATTCCAATCCATTAATTACTTTGACATCTTCCATTACAGCACAAATTGCAGAAAGCTCATCTAAGTCGCCATATTTGGGTTTGTTTCTGAGTAGAGCAGGAAAAAAAAAACAGAAACTTATAAATAACCTAATTGAGTAATGCTAAAAGCACCAATAAGAAAATAAATAATCAATGGAAAATATGTTTTTGGTCCGTAGAAGCTGAAGAAATGTCGATTTTATTGTCTATAAAATTTTAATACGTTTTAAGTCTCTATCGGAACAAAAAAGATTAGTCATGCAGAATCTGTACCTTTCCAGTAAAATGCCATGAGGTTCCTTTTTGGCAGGAAGGACCGAAAGAAAATCATTGTGCAGATAAAAAGAAAAATTTGGATCAACAGAAACAGCAGAAAACTCGGGTTTTTCGTTCATATTGTCCATGAGCTGAATGGAGAGTCGAGAAGGGCTAGAGGACTGCAATGAGATGACAACCGAAAATAACATTAACAACAGATGATTATTAACAATAACAAATCATGATGTTGAGGACAAATGTTTCTGGTTACAAAGGACTTACAGATTGAAAACGATATACGTTCTCCTCATGAAGGATGACATGTGCATTTGAATGATATACTGAATCATTTAATTTCCCAGGTTTCCGAGACTTTTCGTACTCGTATAATTGAAGAAGCTTATTGTCTTCCTCATCAGTTGCAACGGTTTGAAGCTGCAGTATAGGAATATAACATTTAGAGACTTTAAAGGGAAACAAATCATAAGCATGTTGTAGGACAAATGAATAAAACAATATACCTGTCTGATTAATTTATATATTAACTTGTCCAATGTGAATAACACATAAGACTGGTTCCCAAGAATTGCTCGACATTCATCTTCAAACTTAGCATTTTCAGCAGATCCATCGAGCAAATTATATAATGCATCCATAAACCTAAACAGAAAAAGAACAGTGGGAAATAAGAGAAAAGCTGAATCTTGTTGATTGAATTTGAAAAGTACAAGTACTAACGAGATTACTGATTATATAAGGCAAATCCTAATCAATGATAAAGCAACATACCTTGTATATGGATCTGTGGAACTAGCATCTTTTGCTTTCCATTTCACTTCAGCGCTCGTTGAATTTTCTTTTGCAGATAAGATCCTTTCATAAAGAATCTGCCAAAGGTTCATAAAGGATATAACATCAACACCCAGGAAAAAAATTTCAATCATAAAACAAACAAGGATTAACATTATCCTTACTTGATGAAGCCTAAAAAGCGCATAGAAATCATCATTTCCGTAAAACACCCTTGAATCCTTCACATCTTCAACGAATGAAACTGCTGATACATGCTTTGTGAGAGGTTTCACAGTCGAAAGGAACCTCTCTGATAACGGTAAAGGTGAGCCATCTCCTCCAGTTTGTGTGTCACACATCCCCTCAGCTTCACCTTCGCTCTCAGCCTTACCATCAACATCATCATGTTCTATATCTTCCTCCTCGTGATCTCCCTGGAAGCATTCATCACCAGCAGACTCGCTTCCTGACACATCTTCACCAGCTTCAGAAACATTTTCGCTGTCTTCGTCATCAGCATCTGCATCATTCTCACCTCCAGCCTCTCCATTTTTAGACTCGTATTTGCTACTATCGACATCGTGCTTTGACTGCACATTTGAATCTTCATAGGCAACAAAGTTATCCTCCTCAGAGTCGGCATTTGGGGATAACTCACCCTCTTCTTTTTCAACTTTGCAAGGCACAGAAGATTCTTCATGGCTTTTAACTTTACTGCTCTCAACTAACATGCCATTGGCAACTGGTGGTACTGGAGCGGCAACGTCACACCCCTGAAACACAGATAAGAAGACGTGGACTCATATCAATATACACAAAGAAATATTAAACCCTTTTACCAAGGCTCTGTTTGGCCTGGCTTACTTTTGGCTTCTCTTTTCAAAAACTAATTGAGAGAAGTTTTTCAAATCAAGTAGGAGACTTTGGATAATTCTATCTATTTTTAATTATTTAATATAACTCAAATTCTACCATTCTATGAAAGAAAAGCTAAAAAATAACAATACTTACGAAACATCTTTAGCTTTATTTATTTCCAAGTATCTTATTTTTAGCATTTATTTTAAACTATAGCTTTAACGGCAAAATTAGTCAGGTCACACGGAGCCTAAAGTAGATAAGATTGAGCATTGATGGGAACTCATACCTCCACCAAAGGTACATTAGAACACGGAGACTTGGCTATGGTTACAGAGACATCAGCATCAGTAGGTCGGGATGGAGTAAGTACGCGTCCTTGAAATATAAACAAAATTTAGTATTCTGACAACAATAAGATTAATTTAATAGAAGTGCAAAATAATTGAATTGATTAAACATAAATAGAAAAACCAAAATCACATGACATCAATTTCACAATTATGTTTTATATACATACCTGGAGACATATCTAAGTTGGTTCTGTTCACACTGCTCTCGCCTCTAATTGTGACAGATGCAGAGTTTCTCGCTGCTTGTTCATCGGATGAGAACTGTTTACCAAATCCAGGGGCTTTATCACTGGATTCAACACTTTTCTGCCCTTTATTATCCATTAAAAGATCATCTCTACCAACAGAACCATTTTCTTTACCATTGGCCGCTACACTAGTCTGGTGACCATTTTTCACTTCAGTCACTCTACCATCAACTTCATTCTTCTCAGATTTTGGTAACCTTGAAATTGAGTCTCTGTGAGGGCTTCCATCACCTTCTACATTGGGTGCAACAGAACTCCGAGCGTTTTGTCCTACTTTCCTGTCCTCTATCCTTTCTGTTCCGTGTGATTGGGAAGTAACACCAAGCATTGGTTCCAAGAAGGTACTCCAGAGCCTCATAATTTTATTGAATAACTCTTTACTTGAGAATACCTCCTCGCATGAATAACGAACAAGTTTATACAGGTCCTCGTGAATTTCAGCATCAGAAAAGTCAAATTCCAGATGTGGAATGAGGGGATGTTTAGCTCCAGCAGCAATAGACTGAACGATGTCATCCTCTTTTTGCTGCTTCTCTTTAATTTCTTTAATCTCAGTCACCAAAGCTGTATGTATATTACCAAACATAAAATATTACAACATATTTAAGAGGATGATATCATCTATACCTAAACTCGCTACCAAATATAATATGTATATTATTCAATTCAATCATATTTATTTAAGATTGACTTACATTTTGTGCTCAAGTTCTTCGAATCTTGTTGCTTGAAATAGAAGCTACGATGATCAAGTGATTTGTAGTGATTTTTGGAATAAATGTCAGCCCAAACTTTATTGAAATCTGAACGGCACCTAGTCCACTCCTCTTGTTTCTGCTTCAATCGAGTCAATATTACAGGCAGAGCATGAGTTGGGTTCTTACGCAGTATGTCTAGGACATCAAGACCATGGTCACCATATAGGCGTTCAATGCATCTTAGATTTAGAACTGCATATACGAATATCAGACAAAATCAATTCATAATGCTCTAATAATATAAAAAATTAACGTTGAAGAGATTAGCATTTTAGATTTATATTATTTTGATACAAACCAGTGAAGTGATCTTCAATACGACTCAGACTCTCCACACTGATCTTATTTTCAATAATGCTGTTATACAACTCTTCAGCTCGTTTAGCAGCAGAACTCACAGACTCTAATAACATATCCAACTCAAACCTGCATCAGAAATACCAAGTATGTCAAAACACTTCATCTTATGACAAAATAATGACTCCAAAATGAACAATGTACTGAGGAGGAAGAACAGAACACTTGATAAAATCTAAGAAAAACTGTAAATTCCAAGAAAAGGGAGGTCAAAAAAGAGCACAAGTTATACCTGTCATCTTCACATCTGAACAAGCTTTCTTCGTATTGATTTCGGCGCATATGTTTGAAAGAGTAATCCTCACTTCCTGAAGTCACAGATACCCAGTGATCATTCAATACTTGTGCACCAAGATCAGATCGCTGACTAGCCGTAGGAATTGGATACTGCAAAAACACAAAAGGTGTGAAGGAGTTTCACAAGAGCAGTGTATTTGACAAAGCCAACAAGAAAGGTAATCGATTTGAAGTTATATACATCAGCAGGTAGAAGCCTGTAGCTGGGAGTACAACGTTTGCAGTCACTAAGGTCAAGTTCTTGAATGGATTTTCCCATGTATTTCTCCTTGTATCTCTCCTTCTCTTTAGCTCCATCCATGTCACGCTTGTGTTCTTTGTCTTCCAACTTTGTTGATCTTGATGAATGACCGTCAGTAGCTAGTGGCTCTGAAATCAATATATTTGCAAACATTAAAATTAACCAAATGGATGGAAAAAAACAGTGCGGTTTACTCAGCTATCTAGTTCAACATCATCATTTAAATGACTCCTTAAATGAAGTAAAAAATTGTAATGATAGATAGAAGCATAACAATAAGGAAGAAAACTGATATAAGGCATAAACATACTTTTACTCATGACACCAGCAAGGAACCCGTCTGCAAAAACAAATAGGAACAACAAAACCTCAAGGTATGAGAAAATACGATAACAACGACAACAATAAACAGAAGAGTTGCAAAGTAATTACCAATATTTTCACAACGCTCTAAGAAATCATTGAATTCGCTCATGAGATCAGGATGCTTTCCAAGTAAATCGGTCACCTGAATCATACATTTAAAAAGGATATAAATTGTGCTGAAGGCAATAGAACTCACTAGGTAATGCTTATGAGATACAGCACTTAACAAAGTAATCATCTATTTCAATAAATTGTTAAACATACATAGATAAAAATAACTTTGCATTAGAATACAACTGAAAATGCTAAGTTGGAATACTATTAAAATTCCCTCATACTCGCAACATAATTTTAAAGTCAGGTTTTACTTAGAAGAGAGCAGTAATATTTTTGTGTTAGTGGCTGAAAGTTATTCAAACATCCCAAACACAAACCAGAATGACAATTGAAGACTAGGGTTGGGAAGTTACAGAACAATATACATACAATCTAGTGTAGCATAAACTAAATATAAGCATAGAAAACATGCAATATTAAAATTACATTGAGAGACTTTGGACAATGTAGCCAAAAATGTGAGACTAGACCAGAAATTCCAAGTTGAACATGAGAGTAGCATTTTGTGACCCTAAAACTTTCGTACACTGTTTGCAAGCAAGCACCAATCATTTTCTTACCGACTAATGCGATGAGTGAATAAATACCAAATAATTTGTACTAAGCAACATATACATAAGTCAAAGCATTGAGTAGTAAATAATGTGAAGCATTAAATTTTTTCCAAGTTATCTAGTACCAACTAATTTTCATACTTCAACTAATTAAACTATATAAAAGTCCTAGAGATCTAAAAGGAACAACATAACATTAATGATCCATGTCAGCGAGGATACACGAAAGCGAAACACATACCAAATTTTGTAAATCATTCCTTCTAATTATTCCGTTGCTAAAAATATGAAGGCACTTCAAGAATGCTTGGTAGTCCTCAGCGCTGCTCAACTTCTCCTTAACTTTCTCACAGAAACTGAATGCTTGACTATACATGACTGGCACAAATACAAAAATTTTAAATGAATAAAAAACAAAATTTATAAAATTATAAAGGTCAATATTATCTCAAATAAAAAGCAGAAAGCTAACAATCAATAAATATGCTAACAGTACATAGAAATACTAATAAAGAAACTTCAAGAACTTGAAATGGCTACATCTAATCACGCAATCAAGAAATGTGCTAACAGTATAGAAATACTTAATAAAGAATCTTCAAGAACTCGAAATGGCTACATCTAATCATGCAATCAAGAAATATGCTAACAGTACATAGAAATTACTAATAAAGAAACTTCAAGAACTCGAAATGGCTACATCTAATCATGCAATCAAGAAATATGCTAACAGAAGATAGAAATACTAATAAAGAATCTTCAAGAACTCAAAATGGCTACATCTAATCATGCAATCAAGAGATATGCTAACAGTACATAGAAATACTAATAAAGAAACTTCAAGAACTTGAAATGGCTACATCTAATCATGCATGTGTTGTTTAACTCCAAATATGAAATTGAAACATTCAACACACTGGTCCAATAGTAAGTTTTATGCATCTAACAATTCATAACGAAAAATTATACGACGGTAATAGAAATAGTGGAGTTTCGTAACAGTTTATCGATAACGATTGATCGACGTGCACTCGTCGTCCCCCCATATTTCTCCAATTAAATGAGCTTCTTCAACTGTGATAGAAACTGAAATAGCCACTGAAAGTAAAAGAAACTGAAAACAAAGAGAATGAATCTGTATTCTATATTCTGTAACTCAAAAGTATTACAAATTATTGTGTATTTATAGTGAGTGTATCTTAACTGATTTGGCTTCAGTTAGTTACACTTTGCAACTAACTCATTAATCAGGAAACCAATTCTGTTGTACAAGTTAGTTGTAGAGTGTAAGTTAGTTAGTTGTACACTGTGTAACTGACAGAATCCAAATCAATTGCAATACATGCACTATAAATCCTCAATACCTTGTAATTACAAATCACTTTTGAGTTACAGAATATAGAATTCAAATTCAATCTCTCTATCTACATTTTGAGTGTTTGAGAATACAGAAAGTAATTATAGTTTCCTATCCTCTTCTTTAATTTTCTTAGGTGGCGGTACTAGTGCCAACAATCGTCCTACTTTAAAAAATACAAACATATAAAAATCTACAGCACATTGAAGACATGACGGCTTACAGGCCAACTAAAGTAACTGTAAAATTCCAAAATGTAATAAATATATAGATCACACTTTCAAGCAATGTATTAATCAGAGTAGGATAGCTTACTCTTTAATGCATCTTTATCATCATGAGAAGCAAAGTCAGAAGAAAGTCCATAAGCTTCAGCCTTCTTAACAGATTTCTTTTTGTCAGGAAAGCGTTGTGAGTTATCAAGATCATGTTCTCTATCATCATGATCGCGAATCCTTCTATCCCTGCTCTCACGTTTCCTTTGCTCCTTGTGCATGTTCATCATTGTCTTGTCGTCATCCAGATCAGGACGTTCAACACTCAGATCACGATCATGGGAAGGAAATCGATCTCGCCGATAACGTTGCTGCAAAAATAAGTTTTTAAGACTAACTTTTATTTATAAAAGAAGTACAAAACTCCCTATGAAAAGGAACACTCTTACTACCTTTTCTGCTTGCATTTGCCGCATCATGGGTGCCATAGAACTCCGCTCATTGAAGCGCTGCAATGAATTTCGACCAAATGGAGCATGATGTGTGGAAGGTGCGGCAGAATTATCTGGTAAGAATCTAGTGAACTCCTCGAGCAAGTCTCTATGCTCCTTAAAAAGGGTAGCAACCTAGAGAGTTTTTTATGTAAAAGAAAAGGAGTAAACATTTCAGCCAAAAAAAAATTTAAAGAAAAAAAGTGGCAAAGTGCTAAAAGTATATAGGACAAGGCATATATTACCTCGCTGTAAACTTCACCAATCTCCTTGTGCTCTTTGCGATACATATTCAAAATGTCCAAGAATGATTTGTAAACATGCTCGTCATTTTGGAAGCGTTTCTGTAGAAACCAAATCTAATCATTACATCTATGAATCAACAATATCAGTAAACTCCTCAATATCTGAAAAAAGCACTTTACCTTTATCTTGTTCACAAAACTAATAGCTTCTTCAAATTCAACCGTTTTTTTCGGAGGAGGAGCCTCTTCCTCGTCAAGTGTTATCTCATATCCTTTTGGCAGGAAAGTGTTAAATCCGAAAATCAAATTGTTGTGACCTTTGAATAGTTCCTTGACCCTTTGTATGACACCATGAGTGTCAGTCCTGGAAACAACAAAAAAAAAATTGAAATAAGTAGATTGGTATAGACAGAATGTTCCGTCATTCAAAATCATTAAAAAATACAAAAAAAAAGTTAAGAACCTACTTTTGAGCCTTAAAATCTTTCATGACCTCGAGGAACATGTCATATTTTTCTTTTTGATCTTGGAACATGTCTTTCACTTCCTTCAAATACGATAAAGCATCATTGGTAGTCAGCTTTTGGGAAGTAGTTGCTCCCCCACCTCCGCCTCCACCGATAACAAGTCCACCTCCTCCACCTCCACCTCCATTTCCGGGGCCTTGGCCATAGCTTCATACACAGAACACAATAAAAAATTTCAGATATCCAAAATATCAATAACTACAGTATGCTAATCACAATCTTCACACTTTAAAAATTAGGGTTCAAAAATGTTAATCCACAAAGACAGACATGCAATCACAGATTTCTTCAATCCAAATTCTGAGTTAATTGCAACATTACTCATATTACTTGTCTAGTAAGTTTCATGCAAAAAAATCATGCAAGTCAAAAAGTTTTCTCCATATCCAAACATAACGATTCCTTTAAACCAATGATCCCATCAGATTACAAACTCCACAATCAATTTAAACCCAAATTAAACATAACCCTAATGAAATTCAACAAGTGAATTAGGTATAGGTATATGAATTCAAATTCAACGGTGAAACACAAAATTAGGGCACAAAACTAATTCAAACGAGTAAAACACTAATTTGGCGCATAAATACAAAATATGGAGAGAGAGAGAGAGAGAGAGAGAGAGAGAGAGCCAAACTATGCAAATCAAAAAGATTTAACCATATCCAAATCCATCCATTATTTTTAACCAATGATCCAATCAGATAACAAACTCCACAATCAATTTAAACTCAAATCAAACATAACCCTAATAAAAATCAACAACAATTAAACACAACAAGTGAATTAGGCATATAAGTATATGAATTCAAATACAACAGTGACACACAAAATTAGGGCACAAAACTAATTCCAAAGAGTAAAACACAAAATTGGTGCATAAACACAAAATAGGGCAAAAAACAAAATCAAAATTTCAAAATCAATACTATAATCAATAAAACATACGAATCACCACGTGAAGAACCAAAGGGACGTTTGAATTGAGAAGAAGAGTAAATATCATCTCTTGCCCTCTTCATCCCTGCATAATCAAAATTAAAAATTGAACAATTCAATTGATCAATTAAAACAACATAATCAATAATATAATTAACAATAACATTGAATTGAAAGTAATTGAACAAGACCCAGAAAGTGAAAAGGGAAAAAAATTATACTTTATGAATTTCCCAGAATTTTCCCAGGAAAATTATGCTGGGAAAAATATAACTTGAGTAGATCGATCTTCAAAAAGGGTTTGATCGGAAAAACAAAACAAGTTAGATTAAGGTTTGTGTTGTTGTTGTGTCTCTCTCTAACGTTGTTTGTTTACGTTAAGATTGAAACAGAAAATTGAGATTAAAATCAAACAAACAGTGAAAAGAAAGAGAGAGAATTTTGGTGTGAGAGAAAAAAATGGGAAGAGAGAAACGGTGATACGTGCGCAACTATGAAACTCACAAGAACTCAAATGTTTGAAGAAGATTTGAAAAATTAAGAAGAGAGAAAAATAATAATAAAAAAGAATGAATTCAATATTATGAGAACAAACTTTGCTTATATATGTGTTTGTGTTATGTTGTTTTGTGTTATTTGAGGTTATTGCAATGATATTTTATATATGGGTCGGGTAGTGTCAATCCGGGTCAGGAATTTTGGGTTTAAATCCGTGGATATTACGATTTTTGTTGATGGATATTCTCGGTTATATCATATGCCCATGATTTTTTTTTTCCTTTTTTTCGTAGACGAAATGCTAATCACTTGGGTAAAATCGTTCAATATAGTGGTATCAATATTATCGGTTGAGTTTTAACTTGTATAATGTTATATGGTTCGGGTTAGGTAAAAAAACCAAGTTTTTGGATCCTTGGATATTGCTACTACTATCTATGAAACCATATAATCTACTAAGCACATGGTTTCTTTCTTATACTTCCAATTGGTTTGTGTTTTCAACTTTTATTATTATACATACACTTGTTAAACTTGTGTTTTGTTGAGTCAAAAGAAAATAATTGGTTTTTAGTGTGTAGTTAATTTTGTTGTTGATTAATCTATTTTTTAGTGTATAGAGTTTTGTATTGTGGAGTAAAAAAAACTTGTGTTTAAGTGATTAGTTAATTTTGTTGTAGACTAATCTATTTTTCTATTTTTTTTTAATGTGTAATGCATGTAAGTCTTGTGTATTTATTTTGGTCAAAACAAAGTCTTGTGTATTTTATGTATTTAAGTCTTATTAATTACCTTATTAACTTTTTTTGTTTATTTTATGGATATATTCATCTTTGTGCAAACTTTTTTTCCGCTAAATAGAAAAATGACGTATCGATAAAGAAAAATTAAAAAGTTTAATGTGATTTATCAATATAATACAATCATTGTATGTAAAATTAAAAAGTTTAATTGTTCAAAAAAAAATTGAAAAGTTTAATGACATTTATCGATTTATATTGAAAGTATGGTTCGCCGTTAAAAAAATATAACATGTGGTTTTGAGGTGTTTATAGAATCAATAATGCATTATTATTTTTGTGCAATACATTATTTTTTGAACTTATTCTTTTAGTCCTATACGATTTAAGAAAAATTATAAAGAGTGTTTTTTTTTGTATTTTATGTATTTAAGTCTTGTGTATTTTGGTAAAAAAAAAAGTCTTGTGTATTTTATGCATTTAAGTCTTATTAAATTACCTTATTACAGTAACTTTTTTGTTTATTTTATGGATATATTCATCTTTGTGCAAACTTTATTTCGCTAAATAGAAAAATGACGTATCGATAAAGAAAAATTAAAAAGTTTAATGTGATTTATCAATATAGTACAATCATTGTATGTAAAATTAAAAAGTTTAATGACATTTATCGATTTATTGAAACTATTGTTCGCCGCTAAAAAAATATAACACGTGGTTTTCAGGTGTTTATAGAATCAATAATACATTATTATTTTTTGTGCAATACATTATTTTTTTTTAACTTATTCTTTTAGTCCTATACAATTTAAGAAAAATTATAAAGAGTGTTTTTACAATATTTGTTAAGAAATTAAATATAAAAAATTTTAGGTTAAAAATAATGATAAATTTTGTATTAGACTTTTATGAAGTTTAAAAATTATCATTTTCAATGCAAAATTTCTATTCTTAAATAATTTCCCTTCTATTCTCTATTTTTTTCATTCTTAACTAACTTTAAAAAAAAAAAATATTGTTGCTACTATTTCATTTTTTATATTCTCATGAAATTGAAAGCCCGCTTTTAAAAGCCCAACTCTATAGATCAGATTTAAATTTAACACAGTTACTGCATACATGTAATATAATTGTTGTTGGCCGTCCGATTAAACATAAAGAATCGAGATTAAATACTATATTAAACTATTAAATTTATATTGCATGCAACTGCTACAATAGTCTATCTAAATCCCCATAAGTGCATCTTATTTCTTCCTAAAAATCTCTCCCACATTTTCATTCTCCAAACTTAAACCTCCAATCCCTCATTGCATATTTGGATGTGACACATATCATTGTTTAGATATCTGTATATATTTCTACAAGGGTTCAAGACTTCGATAAAAATTTAACAAAGTGTATTGTGCGCAAATATGATTAGAGGATGAATGCAAGTGGTATCTCTTAGCAAGAATAATAATACAAATTGGAAACTAATTCCTCTCAAATAATTCCTCTCAAAAGTGTATGGTTTTCCAAGGCTCCAACACAAATTCTTAAGTCTATCTCTTAGCAAGAATTATTTGAGAGGAATTAGTTTCCAATTTCTTAGCTATTGATGGATGTTTTTGTGTTTTTTAAAGTAGTTTAATGGTTAAAAATATGTGTCCGTGAGTTTAGTTCAGTTGGTTGAGACATTGTTTTATATATGAAGGAAACTGGAATTTGAACTCGATTACTCCACTTATACATCTTAAGGGTAAAATTTATAGCTATTAAATTACTTGACAAAAAAAAATTAAATAAGTACATATATACCCTAAGTATTAAGAAGCGAAAATTTATGATTTGAACCTAAACTCGTGTAAACTACCATCCTGCAATTATCAATTGAGTTGTATTTAGTTAGTATTTACAAGATACGATATGTTTGTTTTACTAAAATGAAAATTACCTTTTTAAAAAAGAATTCCAATATATAACATGATTTTTTATATATATACACTTCTCAAAATTGCTTCTAATTTCAAGTAGTTTTAGAATTTTTTTTCTTCCAAATTTTCCTCTTTTTTTTTAATTCTGGAATAAAGAGAAGAAAACTTAGTAATTATTTTATTTAAAAAATCCAAAAAGAAAGTAAAGCAGGCTCTGACTTGCCTACAAGACAATCTATCTCCAAAGAAGGAGTATAAAGATTAGGTGTTGCCTCTATTATTAGGGACAGTGGTAGACCATATTTTTGTGTAAGAGAAACAACTAGATTTTCTACAAAGAGAGATTTATTTATCAGAAGGGCTGCAAAATTCAGCAACAATTTACTCCAAGCTGCTAGGAAGGATTCTTTGGTTTCAATAGAGGTTTTGCAGAAGCTTTTGGAGTTCAGTATTTCCTTCAACCTTAACTAAGGGGCATCTACTAGGATTTGGACCACCTCCTCTCCACGGATTTGGATTTGATGCTGTACAGAAATTACACAGTTTGGTGTTGTTGTGTATCTCAGCTGTCTGATCAAGATCGGACGTCTGAGATTAAATACAATAAAAATAACCATCATTTAATCTCAGACATCCAATCTTGATCGGACAAATGAGATACACAACAATACCAAACTATGTGATTTCTCTACAACATCAAATCCAAATCCCCTATCCACTAAGCGTGCAATTAATTGACTTTAACTCCACTTTCTTAATGTAATATGAAAGGTTAATTTGCACTGACGATGTATATCTTTTAAATTCATTTTAGAGTATATATTTTAAAAAATCCTTTCACTTGGATCTGACATTTTTCTTGCTTTCATCATCAGTGCTATTCATGGTTCATTTTGGAGTAGTTATTTGTCAAAGTTTTTTTTTTATATTATAATGCAACTAGCTAGTGATAATGAAGTTGTTATTTGTTTTTTGGATTTTAGTTGGACATATTGTTTTAATAATAACATTAATGAATTTGTTCTGTCAAAAAAAAAACATAATGAATTTGTCAAAAAATAATAATAAAATTATCAATTAATGAAAGTAAAAACAAACTAGAGACTCTCAAACCATCTTTATCTTTATCTTTATTATTATAAAAGGAGAGTTAGAGTTTAAGTTATGCAACCACTTAACCCTAATTTTTTCCCTCCTAAGTCCTCCCTTAATGACCACCCAACTACCATCTAAATTTGAAATTTCAAATATACATTGTCTCTATTTCCTAAAAATTTGGTCTCCATTCTCTCCTATCTCTTAATCTCTCTCCAAAGGAAAATGCTACTCCCTCCGTCCCGAAACTTTAGTCCTTTTAGAGTTTTGCACGGAGATTAAAAAATGATAAAGATTGATAAGTTAAGTCATTTTTACCCTTATTTTATTAAGAAAGAGAAAATGTATTTAATTAATGTTTTAGCTTTAGTAAGGGTACATATGGTAAAATATTACTAATTGTGCATTGGTTTCTTAAAAGGACTAAAAATTTGGGACAAAACTTAAAAGGTAAAAGGACCAAAGATTTGGGACGGAGGGAGTATTTAGTAAGAAAAATTTTAAGCAAGAAAGAGAAGAATCATATGTGACATTATTTAATACTTACACATCATAACCACTCTCTCCCATGTATGGTTAGTCATTCTTTGATTGGTCAAATTCCCTATTTTTATGGATTCTTCTCTTTCTTGTGCAATTTTTTCTTACTAAATAGCAATGCTCCTCTCCAAATCTCTCACTTTCTCTCTGAATAATTTTTCTCTCCTTTCTCCAATTTTTTCTATTCACGTTATTTTTTATTTTTGTTCATCTTTCTCTCTGCATCTTTTTTCTAATATTTTGCAATTCTTCTCTCACTCTTCACATGATTTTTTTATTTATCCACATCTCCAAATATTCATTAGTTATGATTTGAGGATTTTTTTTTTCTTTTCATTTTGTTGGTCTTTATTCTCTTTTTCATCTTTCTCTTAAAAAGAATATGCTTTAAAGCTTTAATTTTGATGGTGGCTGAGTCTTTTTAGATGCTTTAAAACTTTGATTTTTATGGTATTGGGTTCTAAACTTTTGTTTTGATTTTTTTTAACGTAAACTTTGATTTTGATGGTGGCTAGGTTTTTTTATTTATTTTATGGTGGTTGGGTATGCTACTGCCATGGTGACTCTCTCGATCTTCACGGTTAAGTTTCTTTCTAAGGAGTTGTTCTGTTTTTTACTCATTTAAATCGATGTATTTAGTGTGCTCTACTTTCTGCAAATCTCAAACTATTTATTCCCAAAGAGTTATGATTTGAGGATGATTCTTTTTATTTTGTTGGTCTTTATTATCTTTTTCATCTTTCTCTTAAAAAATGTTTTAAAGTTTTGATTTTGATGGTGACTCGGTTCGGAGAGCCACTCTTCAACCAATCAAGGTAAGTGTAGTTACAATAAGATTCAAGTGTTTTTTATTTCTTACTTTTGTTAACTTATCTAATTTATTTTTCGGATTTCTGTTCATCTTTTTTGATATTGAAGATGCTTTAAAGCTTTGATTTTGATGGTGGCTCGGTTTTCTTAGATGCTTTAAAACTTTGATTTTTATGGTGGTGAGTTCTAAAGGATTTTGATGGTGGCTGAGTTTTTTTTAGATGCTTTAAAACTTTGATTTTTATGGTATTGAGTTCTAAAGATTTGATTTTGATGGTAGGTAGGTTTTTTTTTTTTTTTTAATTTTATGGTGGTTGGGTATGCTACTGCCATGATAGTAGCTGGGTTTAGAGCTACCTTTTGTTACCAAACTTCAATGAACAAAAACGAGTGATATGATTGGAAGTATGTATTTAACTTCGTTGATGACTTATCTATTCATGATTGCGATGTTGTTTTATATGTGTAATATTTTTTTGTTTTAATAATTTTAAATAAACATTGTATTTTTGTTGGTATTCACTTTAAACACTACATTTTGGATTAAAGTGATTGTGCTATATATTTGATTGTAAATTCTTCGTATACTAAATTACCCGTGCAATGCACGGGTTGGCGTCTAGTTTTGTAAAACACTTATTTCAAAATATAGGGTCAGTAATTTCCTTCAATCAATTTGTTTTTTTCATATATAAAATGATCGGATATCTGATTATTTATTTAAAGAGTTCAAATTAACACTTGTACTAATTTATTGTTAGTGGGGACATGACACAAAGGTACATGTTACTAACAAGCTATGCTATGTAATTAGAGCTGCAAAAATAACTAATCACATAAATTAGTTTCTTTATGATCTCTAATTAAGGTAGAATAAGATGTTGGGCCAAGATTATGAGCCTGTCATCATCTAAGTTGGGCTTGGATGGTGGCCCATGTGTATCTCCTCATCTTCCTAAATCCAATCACTGAAAGTTACTGCTCTTATTAGTTTCATTTCATATCAAAATCAACAAGAAAAAGGTAGCATTGACATGTGTTTTCTCCAAATTGGTTTGTGACAATGATAATAAGTGGGATCCATTTTAATAATTGGACCCCACAAGTGGATTCCACTAATGTTTTATACTTTTATGTCTATCTCTCTCATAAATAAACAACAAATAAAATATAGATAAATGAAGCAAACTTGAACTCAATGTTCTAGACCAGTTGAAACTCAACACACATCAAAGCCCTACAAAGTGGATAACAATAACACGTGGCATAAACGACCACAAAACCAAACAAACGAGCACAGGTAAAGGACGCTCGCTCCTAACATCCAGGAACATGCTCATGAATAAAGGACAATCCAGGTTTTATCTATGGCCGATCCTCTGGACATGGAGATCCCGCTATACTGTAAACCCTCCATATATAAACATTCATATATCAATCCCAATGTATGACATCTACGCCTCCGATTACACTATTTGACCTCATTCAAATACTAACTTGAGCGTTAGAGTGCTAACATTTTTGCAGGTACTTTTTCCCTCGTAAAGACCAAAAAATCAACAATCATCATCGATCATGAGCTCTATCAGCTAAATCATCAATCATCGTCGATCATGAGCTCTATCAGTTGAATCATCACCGTTAAAGATACTGATCTTTGAACAACTAGTTAACTCAATAAATAAACTCTTCCAAAAATTGATAGTTTGCTTGCCATTTTTCACCTTAATGGCTGATCCTAAATTCCTAATATCACAGTGCACGATCACCATGTATAACTTCAATTTGAAGCAACAAATCTTTTAAAGAATATATGCACATAAATGAAATTTTAACTTAAATCATAGTGTCTAGTGTCAAAAAAAAAACTTAAATCATAGTGTCTGAGCTGTTAAGTTTATCTCTAATCTCCTTTTATTTAAACCTAAATTTATTGTTTCAAATATTGAAGTCATTTCTTAAGAGATATTAATTACTTACTAAATGCCAAAGTGACTACTTGACTTACAATGAACAATATTATGGTAATAGTTTTAAATATGATTTTATTCTTTGTAATTTTAGCGTTTTTTCTATTTTTACTAAAACAATTCAGATATTCATTCATTTAAACCAAAAGAGTAAAATAGAAACACAAATTCAATATTCGCTAAAAACTAAAAGGATGAATCTGCGAACAAACTCACAACATCCAAGTTAATGGCATAAAACGGCATACTCAAGCCTACAAATAATGTGACAAAATACTGAAATACTCATGTCTTCGGATCTGCATCGTTGATGATCTTGTCATTGATTGAATCAGTGGTTGATCAAAGAAGATCTGTCAACCTCAACCAAACGAACACTGCAAAAACATGAAAGCAAACGAACACCGCACCAAGACGGGACACACTGAATACCGCACGGAGACGGGACACACTGAACACCGCACGAAGACGGGACATACTGCAAAGAAGAAATCACAAAATAAAACAAGAAAATCCTAATCTATGTGAAAAATCACTTATTCAGATTAAAACTAGGAAAAAATATACACATGGGTGATTCCGGGTCAATTAATGACCAAAATCACCCCTTTTTGAAGCAAGAAGAAGAAAAAAATTTAAGAGAAAATTAGGGTCGGCTAAGCAAAGAAGAAGAAGTCTATTTTTTGTTTTAGTCTCTACATATTGGGTTACATTACGTATGGTATGAGATTAAAATCAACAATTTTTTAATTTGGAGAGAATCTCTATTAAAAAATAGGCACCTGTGAATTTTTTGACCGACCCACAAGAAGTGAGATCGACACTTTGGCCAACAAATGTTTTGGTGTTTGGATGGGTAGGTGGGAAACATGCTTGTGTAGATTTGACTGGAGTTTCCCCACTTGTGGGACTAGGGGTTGGTGATTTTACAGTGGGATGCTCTGACAATCAACACGTTTTTATACCATTTGCTTTCGACACTTTTGGAGTTCTAGCACCAGATGCTATAAACCTTTTGAAAAGAGTTCAAAAGGCCATGCATTATAATGTCGTGACGCCTAGGTCTAGGGATGTTGTTTTTCAAAGATTAGGTTTTGCTATTCAAAAAGGATTAGCGGCGCAGCTTGTTGCCCGTCTACCTTTTGTTAATGTGTAATTATTTTATTTATATATGTATCTATATATATATATTTTGACAGGTTTCTAATATCAACACAATACGCATGATATGTATATATATATATATATATATATAACTTATTGACAGGTTAACTATATGGTGCTGAAGGATATTTTTGCCATTCAAGTACTCTCAAACTACTTGGAAAATATCACAAGTGTTTTTAGATTTGAAGGCTTTTCCATTCCAATTTACTATGACTTCCTTTGAGGAGCAATAAAAAAATAACCATAATTAAGATGATAATTCAGGCCATAGGGGATAGTTTTTGGGTAGGTTGTTTGTCATACATCTTGTGTGATGATCCTTTGTAGGTGACGTGCAAATTATTCTAAATGGGGATCTACCCTCCAACCTAACCTTCTTGCTAATTTCACATTTTTTTAATTAATTTTCCAGCATTGGTGGGAGGAGTGTAGTTTAATGGTAGAATATAAATTAAATTAGCATCATGTAAGAATATTAATTGAAAGTGTTCCCGCAAGGATTTGAGCGGATATACAAAGTGTCGAATGTGATCATCAAGCTAGTAGGGTACTATGCATTACTCCCTCCGTCCCACAACTTTAGTCCTTTTAGAGTTTTGCACGGAGATTAAGAAATGATAAAAATTGATAAGTTAAGTCCTTTTTACCTTTACTTTATTAAGAAAGAGAAAATATATTTAATTAATGATTTAACTTTAGTAAGGGTATAAATGGTAAAATATCACTAATTGTGCATTGGTTTCTTAAAAGGACTAAAGATTTGGGACAAAATTAAAAAGGTAAAAGGACCAAAGATTTGAGACGGAGGGAGTAATATTAGATTTTCTCTGTGTTTGGTGAAAGAATGAAAGTTTGTCTTTTGAGGAATTAATGTGTGTCCACGCCATATCTCCTAAATAAGTAATTCATAGATTTGAAGTATCAACAAATATTTAAAAATATTCATACATAATAAATTTATTTTTAAAATGGATTTCATTAAACAATTTTTTTTCTTTCCTAATTACCTAGAATTTCTTCATCCAAAGACAAAAAATATTAACACAATATTTAAATCATAGGATATAGAGACCAAAGACTACTCATAGTAAAAACAAAGAAAAAGATGTAACTATATTACAATATATATAAGCATATAATAATGAACATAGGAATAATGCTATGTTTAAAACCACTAATGTTGATGATTGTATACATGGAAAATTTTGGAAGCTAAGGCATAACCAATTTCTCTTAGCCTCTTCTCAATTTTCTTTTCAATTTCACACATTATCATAACAACTCCATCATCAATTCTTCTTTATAGCTTCTACCTTCAAACATGAAGAAACTTGATCTTGTTTATTTAGTTGATTTCATGTGAAGAATCAACAATTGTGTTGGTTGGCCTTCTTTGTAGACTTACCAAAGAGTAATAAGCTCCACTTGGTCCTTTAGACAACAAAGATGAATGTGTTCCTTTCTCAACAATACTTCCTTTATCCAAAACTGCAATCAAATCACAATTTTGTATAGTACTCAATCTATGAGCTACAACCACACTTGTCCTTCCAACCATAACCCTTTCTAAAGCATCTTGCACTAATTTCTCTGATTGACTATCAAGTGCACTTGTTGCTTCATCCAAAAGCAACACCTTAGGATTTTTCAATATAGCTCTAGCTATTGCAATTCTTTGTTTTTGACCACCACTTAGTTGAACTCCTCTTTCACCACACAATGTTTCATAACCATCTTTTAAGCTTGATATGAAATCATGAGCATTTGCAGCTTTTGATGCCTCAATAATCTCACTCTCATCAACCTTATCATCATAAGCTCCATATGCAATATTTTCCCTTATGGTACCACCAAACAATGTTGGCTCTTGACTCACAAGTGCAATGTGTTTCCTTAATGACCTTAGATTATAAGATTTTATATCTCTACCATCAATTGTCACTGTCCCTTTAAAAGGATCATAGAATCTCTCAATTAGTCCTATGATTGTCGATTTTCCGGAACCACTTTCCCCGACCAAAGCCGTGGATTTTCCGGCATCAATTTTAATCGAGAACCCTTGAAAGATCATCACATTAGGTCTAGCCGGATATGCAAAATGTACATCATGGAGTTCAATTTTTCCTATTAATTTTTCGGTTTTGTGACCTTCTATATCATCCGGCTCAATTTTTGTATACCTATCAAGAATTGCGAAAACCGATCCAACGGCGTCAGAGCCTTTAGCAAGATCATTAGTCATGCTACCGGCATCGGCAATTACTCTTCCTGTGCTTACCAAAATCATAAAAGTCTCAAACAATGCCTTTGATGAAATATAACCTTGTGACACAAGTTTTCCACCATACCAAAAGTCCAAGGCCCAAGTACAAAAGTTGAGGCTTTGTGAACAAGCAAGCCCAATACCTGCATACCAAGACTGTCTAATGCTTTCATGACTTGGGCCTTGTTGGGCTTTTTCAAGGATTTTGAGGATTCTATCTTGAGATGAAAAAGCATTAATGGTTCTTAGATTTGAAACAGCTTCTGCAGCTATTTTGCTACATTCATCTTGAGCCTTAATTGCTTTTTTTGACATGTTCTTAAGAAGGACACGCCTTGTGTAGAAACAACATATGATAATTGGTTGAACTGCTATCATAACAATGGCTAGTCTCCATGCAATGACTAGACCCATTGTGAATGCTATTACAACTGCTGATATAGTTTGTACCACTAGAGCCAATCTATCACCAACCAAAGATCTTACCTGTGTCATTAATTTTGGAAAAAAATGTTACAAAAAGAACAACTGAAACTAGCACAAACATAGACACGAACACTAGACACGATACAGATACTGATACATCGTGTTGATAACAAGTTGTGAAAATGACATAATTCAATGTAATTATATGTGTCGGTGTCTGACACCAAGATGTGTCTAATCTGAAGAGTGTCTGTGTGCCAGAGACTCTAACATAATATGCTAATTAATTAAATAAAAAGTTGAGGAGAACATACCACATTGGCTTCTTTGGCAAGTCTAGAGCAAATAGCACCTGTAGAATTTTGATCCTCATCAAACCAACCAACTTCAAAAGTGAGTATCTTGGAAAACATTCTTTCTCTAACCCTCTTAGTCAAATACTCTCCCATGTAAGCAAAGCTATAATGTTGAAGAATATTAAAAACCATTGAGGACACAGCCAACCCTAGAAAAGAAAACACATATATCCTAATTTGCTTCTTAATCTCATCATGGTCCTCGAGAAAATAAACCGATATAACCGACCCCATTGCAAAAGCATATACAGGTTGAATCGCACCGAATAAAAGCGCATTTAAACAACCCAAACATGCTTGCTTCCACTCTGGTAGATTCATTGCCAACAACCTTCGAAACGAAGGAACCTCAACATTCTTATTTTTATTACCATTATTATTATGATCATCAATGACAACATTATTAACGATATCATCACCACCACTGTTATAATTAACGATATCATCACCGCGAGTCATTGAGTTGAAAGAGCTAGAATGACTCACGAGTCTACGACTACTCGTGTTTTGCATGTGATCTCTATTCATGATAGATGAAGTGTCATCATTTTGGTCATTTTTTGTTTGTTGTAGACGAACGAGGGAGGTGTAAAGAGAATCATCATTTTGCATGAGGCTTTCGTGCGATCCTGTTTCCATGACCTTACCATTTTGGACGACCGCAATGATGTCCGCATTTTGAATGGTGGACAAGCGGTGAGCAATGACGATGGTGGTCCGTCCAACTGCAGCTTTGTCCAAAGCTTCTTGGACTACTCGTTCGGATTCAGAATCGAGTGCACTCGTTGCTTCGTCTAGCAAAAGAATTTTTGGCATTTTTATTATGGCTCTTGCAATGGCAATTCTTTGCTTTTGTCCTCCCGACATTTGAACTCCTCTCTCCCCAACCTGTAGAAGTAAACATGAAATTAACATCTTAATTTTAACTTAACACAATAATTCTATAATAGTAATCGTTTAACTAGACATATTTATACTCAAGTTTTTTTTTTAATCGACGAAATGATAAGACATTGAAAATCAAACACCCACAAAATAAAAGGATCGAAGTTCAAACTTCAGTCAGTCACGACATCCAACCTCGATATTTCTATCAGTTAGACTAAGATTAGTGAACTCAATAAGTTTTAGCCAAAAAAGGGATTGTTATAAAATGTATTGTGTCAGAATCCATCAAATTGGAATTAAAAAAAAAAAAAAGTGAATAACTAATTTGAGAAAGGATTGGGTCACGGGAATATTCTTTTGCATAAATTCTGTTTATTTAAATTTTGTTGACCAACTCTGTTTATTTAATTAATAACTTGAGAATTATCTGACACGTGAATAGTTTTTATTTAAATGCAATGCACTTAAATCAGCAATATTAAAAAACTTAACCTTATTATAGAAACAAAAAAATAGAATAAAAAACTTAACCCGTCCATTGTGCAAATTTTACTCATGAAATAATTGTTATAAATAAAAAAGAAATATAGATGAAAATGTAAAAAATTATAAAGTACTTCTATTAATTTTTATGTTTACTAGGATATTGGTACGGAATTTTCATCGTTATAAGTGACGACTAATTTCTGTTAGAGAACCTGTGAGACATATAAGGTAGGTTCTCTCCTATCAATCAAATTTTTTCCATACATATAAATCAGAAATTGAATTTATAACTACATACTTAAACTGACCAAAACACCTATCACTTAAATCAATTCATCCTTGATAGATACATCTATTAATTAATCACGATTTTTGCTAGTTAAACACCTTTGTATATTAGCTTTGAAAGAGTAGTCATTGTTTATTCATTTAAGGAAAGTCAACTAACTGACAACTACAGATGTCCTTGTATATTACGTTTCAGGTAGTTTGCATTCAATAATCACTTCTATAATAATCTAAAAACTAACATTATTATAACAAAATACTACTTTGATAGGGATATAACATATAGTATAATATATATCTATAAAATTTGTCTCATAAATTCTAGTTTAACTGACGAAAATGTCGAAATTGTTAGGCCGGACGTTGTGACCCGAGTTCGAACCAGAGATATCACAATTATATGTAAGTTTAATTTGAGTGGATTATCACTTCATCTAAGATAAAAAAAATAAAACAATATCTATAAAATTTGACATAAATCTAAAAATTAACTCGTTTGATAAAAATTTATAATATTTAAATTTTGATGTTTTTAGTTAATTTAATCATACTTGGAATTGGTATTAAGATATTAAGGGAGTAGTATTATATTTAGAAAGAGATGCTATATGGTAATAATTTGATCTAAAATTATGGTCAAAGATATATGTTGGCCATGAATGAAATTTGTCTCCTAAAAGGCATTTCCAGTGATGCAAATTAGAAAGGAAAAGATAAGGTGCTTAATGTACATCTTTATAGATACAAAACTATTATTAACAAATTTCACATGGAAGGAGAATATTATTAAAACAAAGAATCATTCATGCCACTTACTCTATGGTATCATTGTCATTGATTCTATTAGGAAAAGATTAAAATTTAATATATTTTAAGTTTTATAGTAGCATCTCCAATGGAAAATTAAATTAATTAATTTCCTTATCTTCTAATCTTTATATATAGTTCTAAATTGTAGTGGGCAAGATTTCAATCTAAAGATTTAAGTGGTATATGCTAGGAAAGACTTATAGTTTACTAATAAGTGGGTAGATCAATTTAAGGGAGCAAGAGTAATAGAAATGTATTGCGGTTACTATATAGTCGGATCGTAGTATTTAAACACAAATTGTACTTACCTAAACTTTTATTGATAAATAGGAAAGTTCAACTTATACTCATTTGACAAGTAATATAATGACAAAATCAACTAGCAATATTCCCACCATAACTAGGATTTGGATTGGTTTCATGCTGTTTTGAATCTTGGCCATTGATTAGTGATCAGACGCCTCAAATTAAACATAGAAAAAGTAACTACTAAAAGAACTAATTTGTCTATGCTTGATCAGACGGTCCAGGTGCATAACTACACCAAATCCGATTCCCTATAACTATAACTTAAACTATATCTTTACCCTTTCATTATTTTAGAATAGGAAAATTCCACTTTACTCATAAATATTTCTCTAGTATCATAATGAAATTAGCATAATCACAAAAGTAAATTAGCACTAACCTGAGTATCATATCCTTGTGGCAATAATGAAATGAAATTATGAGCATTAGAAGCTTTAGCAGCATCAACAATTTCTTCATAGGTAGCATCCTCTCTTCCAAAAAGTATATTCTCCTTAATACTTGTTGCAAACAAAGCAGGTTCTTGACTCACTAATCCCATTTGAGATCTAAGCCATTTAAGTTGCAACTTATGAATAGCAACTCCATCAACAAGAATTTCTCCACCAATTGGATCATAAAATCTTTGCAAAAGTGATACAACTGTTGATTTTCCTGAACCACTTCCTCCTACTAATGCTACTGTTTTTCCTGATGGAACTTTTAAGCTAAAATCATTTAAGATTACACTTTCTGGTCTTGATGGATACACAAATTCAACATGGTTGAACTCAACTTCTCCTAATACATTCTCTAGAATTTCACCTTCCATGTTTTCTGAATCTATCTTTGGAACTCTTTTTATCACTTCCATTATTCTTTCTCCTGCTACACTTGCTTCTGAAAAGTACTTCACATTTGATAAACCAGCACCTAATGCCCTGTCACACAAGGAAACATATAGGCACTTAAGCACATCGTTTTAAATTACGATCACGTCACGATCATTGATATTGTTGAGAATCACAGTCAAATACGTCTGACGAGGTCACAATCATGGTCGTGGATACTTAACAAAACCATGATGACACAACCACAATTGTGACCGCGTACCATTTATAAAACCCTGCTTAAACCTTAAGTTCAAAACTTTTAAGCTAACAGTAAGTTTTTCAAAACATTGACACAGATGCAGACACCAAATATGTCAATCGGAAGTTGACACCGTCAATAATGTAATAAAATCAATTAATTCAATTAATTACAACCTTAAGCTCACGAAGTACAAAACCTATTCAACTTTTTAGAAATAGTATAAATTGAACAAAATGAGAGAAAGGGTAAAAGTATGCTCACAATCCACCAAGTGCTAGTGATGCTCCAACTGCAAAAACAGTACCACCTTTAGCACCATGATACATGACCATTCTGCTACCATAATAGGACATAAAAGACCATATAGCAAAAACAACACCATTGCTTCCTATGGCTAAACCTTTAGCTAATCCTTGTTTCAATCCTAACTTCACTGATCCATCCAAAGCATCAGAGAAAGCAGCTATGGTTTTGCTTTCTCCTGCAAATGAATAAACAGTTCTGATTGAAGATATTGCTTGTTCCGCTATTGTACCGGCTTGATTGTACTCTTCTCTGATTTTCTTAGCCAATCCCATCAAAGTCCTTCCATACATCAAACCAGGAATCACAAGGAAAATGACAAAAGGGAATCCAGCAATGGCCAATCTCCATAACAATGCAAATGCTACTATGTAGCTCCCAATGAACATTGATGCATTCATCAAAAAATTTGGAACCTGTATAGTTTTCAAGTTAGAAGAAATTGACAAGATGTTAAGGTCACAAATACTATAAAACATTGACACAAATACCAGACACGACACTAAACACATATTAGTAATAGTTTGAGAAAATATAAGTGATTGTATTAGTATATAATCACAAGTGTTAGTATTGTATTGATGTCGAACACTAATACATATCCAACACTCATATATGTCTTTAACCTGAAGTGTTGGTCGGTGCTACATAGCACGTATGTATGTCTCTAAATAGGCTCTCGGGCCTAGTTAGACTTTAAAAGTAGCTAGACCAGAGCCTAAAAATAATCTATGTCACGTAATAGACCAGACTCGGATCTTGAATTTTTAAAACGGTGAGACCTATTTAATTAAAGTCTGGCCTAACCTGGGCTTGTTTATTTTCATCCCTATATAGAAATCAAAATTGATATGAAGTAAAATGTTTATTTTTTTTATACCTTTTCACTAAGGACATCTTGAATTACTAGGCTGTCATTAGAGACACTGGTGATGACCTCTGATGTGCTTGTGACATGCAAATCAAAATATGCTACTTCTTGTCTTAGAACAGCTTTTAAGTACCTAGCTCTCATTCTTGCAGCTTGTCTTTCACCTGTTCTTGTCCAACAATAACCCTCTAAACAGAGTACAATGTTAATACTTTTGTATCATAAGCAAAAAATAAATCATCAATTTAGTCTATAAAGTATTATTTTCTCAAATACTAGTAAAATATTCGTCATTAGTATTATTATGCATCGCTAACAACGGTAGAAACTACGCATCAATATCATAGTAAATAAAAAACAATTGTGCATGCACGCGGATCGCACAAGCATTGATTATTTAATTAAGATATGCAATATAAAATTAAAATATTTAAAATTGTTACAAAATATCATTAAAATACAAATAAAACACTTTCATGTAATTTTTTTAATCAATTCAGTTATTGCTTACTACAAATGTCACAATCACTATCATTTTCTCTCTTATAAAGTCTTAAAGTATCAACTTTTCTCTCCAAGTATATACATATAATAAATACGCTCTAAAATAGATAAAATTCTCCCATTTTAGTCTCAAACATCTTTATAATATTAGAGACTATCAGACTAAAGTGAAAAATTTTATATACTTTAGAGAATATATTGAAGATAATGATACGTTAGAGACTAAATTGATAACTTATTCGTAAACAATTTTATTTTTTCGAGTAAAAATTTATTTGTAAACAATAAATCATCAATTTAGTACTATTCCATATACAAATTATAAAGAGAAGACAAACCCAAAAATAGTAACAAAACAGAAAACTCACCTAAGAAGCAAGCAACAAAAGAGACACAAGCCAAATATAACAAAACAGCAGCATTCTGCATCACAAAGTTAATAAAGTCAAACCAAATAAGGCCAATACTATTTTCTTTAATTCTTGATATATAATTTAAGCTTTGAGAAAGAGAGTTAGAACCTTATTGATGTTATGAACAAAATTGTTGTTTGATGTGCCAGAAGCATTACCAAGAGAGTTCATAATTTTGCTTGTAATAAACAAAACTAAAGGGGTCATTATTCCATCACCAATAGACCCCAATAAACCAAAAATCATGTAAAAATAATCAAGAACATCAGCATGCATGAAAATTGACTTAAATGAACCATTTTTCTTTTTCTTTTTCTTAACAATAGAAACATTTTTATGATCACCGCTACCCATTTCAAGTAATCTTTCCTTTTGTGATGATAAAAAAAAAGGAAAAAAAAACCAAATAAAGTAAGATTTTTATGACAAATATTATATAGTACTAGTACTATATGTTTGTGCTTGGTTCCAAGACCAAACTTTCAATGGTTTTGTTTGTTATTCAATGTTGTAATGTTTTTGTGTAATTTATAAGAAAAAAGAGAGTGGGAAGGAGTGTGTTGAGTAGTGGTGGGGGCAGCTTAAAAAAAAAGTGATTCATGATAACACGTGGAGTGAATTATTATAAGGAGGGTGTGAATAGTAATAGTATCATGTTATTGGGTCGTTTGACTTTATTTAATTTTATTTTTTGTTACAAGAGTCTATTGACTTCTATTAATAATAAATAGTAAAATGAGTTCATTTTCTACAAGTAACATTTTTTTATAATAATATCGAATCTTTGAAAAGCGTCATTAATGACGATTCAGAGTTGTGCATTTTAATTGATCTTGATCACTTAATAAGTTAATATGAACAATGAACATGTTCTATAAAAAAAAAAGAACAATGAACATATACTATTAAAATTAAAATAAGCAAAGGAAATGAAGAACAATGAACATGAATCCGGTCCAACCGCAACCATGGACCTCAATGCCTTTTCAGGCTCAGCAATGAGTACGTATATTGGAGATCACGGAGCAATCCGTTTAACCTACGGTCTATGTGGATTGAAACGTATGGATCGCATGTCATGCGGTGTAGGTTTGCGGATTTGTGGGTCGGCCTATCACTCGCGGTCTCTACACTTTATTTTTTGGTAAGTCTCTACACTTTATTTACCTTTGAAAATTCTTGTTTTATTTGATAAAAAAAACTTTTTTAATTACCTTATAAATTTTTTTACTGTAAATATTATATAAGAAAAAAATGGAAACATAAAAAAAGGTTGCAATAGTTAGCAGATATTCAAAAGATAGAGTGATGAAGGAGATTGATTTAGGTTTTTTTTTTAAGAAAAAGAAGCAAAAGTGCCTTTTTTAATTTTTAATTAAAGTAAAAAGAAGAGAAATTACAGAACACGGGAATTAGACCAAAACCCACAATAAACAGTCAAAGGCATAAACAACATCTATCTCGTTAAAAACCTTTTCAGAAAAATCCAACGGGATATAAAACCTTAGTGAAGAGAAAAAGAGTGCAGAGTAAACAAAAGAATAAGCCCAACACAAACATCAACAAAAACAATATTCAGGAAGACCTAACTTATTCTTGTTAAATAAATCTGAAACACTAATAGGGATTGATTTAGTTGTTTTTACGTATAAGAGAGAAAACATTGGTGGTGAAAGGGAATAATATGTACGGATAAAACACTTTTTTTTTATTGAGCAAATATATATTTTGATTCCTCACAAGAAATATGGAGGATAAATTAGTATTTTTTGGTATGGGATAAATTAGTTTTTGACAAAAAAATAACTACTTTTATTCCTTTATAAAAAATAAACCGAGACAATTTAATCATTCAGTTAATTGTTTTGCTAATCGGTTTTCTGTTTTTGGTTTGCAGTGAGCAATTCACGAAGGGGGTTTGTACTTGTAGACACTCCGATGTCTAAGTCAGTTCAGAGAATGAGGCACAAGTTTAAATGTAGGATAAACATAGAATTGAATACTTGACCCTCCTGTGCAGGAGGGTTTTTATAATGCCCTCAGCCCTGAGCCAAATGTCTCTTTAATGGGTTGTGTTGAGCAGCCTATTAAGGATGACTGCCAGAACTTCTCCATGGATGGAGTGAAACCGTTATAGGTCCTCATTCTGGGTTAAGTTGTTCCGCTTATTAGGGATATGCTTGAAAGAACGTGTGTCCTCGTGAAGAAGAGCACGTGGCAAATGTGTTCTGCTGACGTGGGCGCGTGAGACCACGTCTAATTGAGTTGTCCTCAACGTCCTTGCAGAAGGGGATTTGGGCCGGCCAACTCTAAACCGAGTCCGGAACACTTGTATTTCAAAGTTTAATGGTGTATGTTTTCCTTTCATTGCATATACTTTTTTGCCTAGAAACGTGTTACATGATGGTTTTCTCCTGGACCTCTCTTTTTTATCAGCAAGCTCCCTAGACTTCTCTCTTATGAACCCAAATATTTCAAATGCTTCGGCTAGGAAAATAAAATTCAACAAAAAAATCGTGCTAACTATGAATTTGGATTAGATGTGCTCTAACTATTGCATGTAGTTAGATGGAGTCAGTACATCAAAATCATATATTTTTACTAAGACAGTTTAATCTTTTTTACTAAGAGACAATTCTAATTTTAAGATAGAAGGTAGTTTTGTTTTTACTTAAATAAAGTTCCGGTTAAAATTAAGCAATCGTTAGTTCGTTCAATGACGATTGACGATAAACTTGGTAGGGAAGACTACGGTTGATCCTCGCTGCTGCGATCGGGAGGAGACTGAAACCACTTGATGCTAGAACTGACCCCCAAACCAGATTAAACTGGTGGTGAAAGGCAAAAAAAAAAGTTCCGGGTAAAATTTGGACAATCAAATTTTGATCGGATGACCACAAACTTCAAATTGTTGTGTCTCTCTTACCTTTCATTGTTGGTAGTGAAAATAGTTTTTTAACTTACAGTTTTTTAATTTATTATGGTTTATGGTTTTTTAATTTATAAAATGTATTACTCTTAAATAAATATTATAATAATGAGGGAAGGGAGTTGATAAAAAAACTTAATCAGAAAGTACCCGTATGGTGCTGAGAAGATTTGATTCGTGATATTAGTTGAGCATTTTTTTTGTTTTTGTTTTTGATAATCGATATTAGTTGAGCATTGATTCAACAATGTGATTGTGACTAGACAAACCATATTTAAATGTAAGAACACAATGGACACTTTCCAAAGTGTGTTCACTTAAGATTTGAAATCACTACTATACCATGATAATCTCCTTTTTGCATTGGAGTTGCATCTTAGAACTTAATACTCATGAGAAAGTGAAAGAACCAACTCTATATTGAAGGATATTGTTATGACCCCATCCTAGTTTAGGTGCCCTCTTAAAAAAATACTCTCTTCCCTTACTATTATATAAGTAAATTTGACTTTTTTGTTACATTAAAAAACTAATGTGTTTGGTTCATAATATGGACCACGTACATTACTTTTTTTTTTTTTCGACTAAAAATAAGGATTCATTCATTCAAATTGAAAATACATAGATCATTACAAATTCAAGAGTGCTAAAAACTGAAAAAGGTGAATCTACAAACAAACTTGCAACACCTAAGTTAATAGCATACAACGACATCATGAAATTGCCTACAAATATGACAAAATAAAAGTCACCGGAATCTTCATACTCCCGGATTTGCAATGTTGACGTCCAAGTCTTCAAAGTCTTCAGATCTGTAATGAGTTGATGTAGATATGCCAATTTAAATCAACGAAACACCGTAATGAAAAACCAACAAACGCCGCACAAGACGACCACAAACACAACGCCGCACAAGACGACCACAATCACGACGCCGCACAAGACGACGACAAACTTAAAAAACAAAAAAAAGAAGAAACAAATCTATGTGGATAATCACTTATTTAATTGAAAAGAAAAGGAAAAACAATTTAGAGGGGTGATTTTGGATCAAAAATTGACCCTAAAATCACCCCTCCTTGGTGGAGGCACAAAAAGAATAAATTAGGGTTTAGGGGAGGGGGAGGCAGCTTAAAAGTTTACGTACATTACTTTTCTAATGTACCAAAAAAGTCAATTTTGTTTATAATAGTGACCGAAAAAAGTATTAGTTTTAACAATGAAGTGAAAATGCAAGGATGACGATTAGACTCAAGTCAATTGGACACTCACAATCAACAGAGCAAATAACCGCATTTATGGGTTTGAGTATGGGCTCGAGTAATTACACACAAATTAAAATGTGTATGAGTGCAGGTATGAATAACCTATTGCCTAATCCCACCCTAGTCCGGACATATATGAGACTATGATACTAAAATTAATTTATTATATCAAATTTTTTTTTAGTTGCCCATATGGTATGAGATATGCATGTTCAGATAGCTCAACTGGTAGAAATATCAAAATTGTTAATTTGAGACGTCATGAAATATTGAAATTGTTAGTGTCGGATGTCATGATCGGAATTCGAACTCCGCTCACTTCATTTTGTATGTGTGAGTTTTTAATGAATTGTCATTTCGTCTATAAAATAAAAGTATGGGATATGTGAAGGTGCGTGGAGAAAACACAAGAAGGGGGGTTGAATTGTGTTTTGGATATTTAAAAACTTTCCAAGATGTTTAAATCTTTTCAGAGTCTTTAAAGCACAGTGGATTATTCACACAATTAACTTATGGCGTTATAAATGATGAAGGAGTAAATGAGAGAGTGAGAGAGAGAAGAACACACAACAATTTTTATACTGGTTCCCCTCACAAATTGAGAGTACTCCAGTCCCCTTGTTTCCAAGAGAGTTCCACTATAATCACTCGGATTACAATAGTTGCTCAAGCACACAAGCTCAAGACTTCCTGCTCTTAGTCACACAAGACTTATAGAGACTTCCTTGCTTAAGCACACAAGCTTAAGACTTCCTTGCTCAAGCACACAAGCTTGAGACTTCCTGCTCTAAGTCACACAAGACAGAGAGACTTCCTTGCTCTGATCACACAAGATCAGAGACTTCCTTGCTCAAGCACTCAGGCTCAAGACTTCACTGCTCTAATCACTAAGACTGAGACTTACGTGCTTCTACACTAAGCAGAAGACTTACTACTAACTTAAGAGCTTAAAACTTATTACAAAACATATTAACTTCAGAGGCTCTAAGCTAGTTTCTATGCTCACTTCATTTGAGAGATATTATCTATTACAATTCAAATACTCACTTTCTTGAGAGATTTTTCTAATGTTGAGCGCTAGTCTTCAATTCTTTCTTTGGCATATTTATATGAGTTGAGAAAGACATTGAGACGTTGAAGAAATTCCCGTTGCAACTTGGACAGCTGTAGACATGAAGATCCGTTGAGTAAAGCCACGTCTTCCTTTGCAGAGAAGCTTCACCTTTGCTGTCTGTCCAATGGTACAGTTATAAGGTACAACTAGCTCCTAGAGAGAGGGATCACATCCTTTGTGACCGTTGCATTTTAGTTGACCTTAGAACAAGTCATCAGGCTTGATAAGTTGTAGTTGATGTAGCCCTCTGATGACTGGGAATTCCCTTTGCTACTGATGAACCTTTGATCACTTGGAGTCTGATTGGTCTTTGAATGGTTAGCCTCTGATAGTCTTTAGTAATTCAGATTCTGAACGCCTTCATCCTCTGAATGACTTATGACTATCAGACAGCCTCTGAACTCTTTGTAGGCCTCTGAACATCCTTGAGCTTCTGAACTACTCTGAGTCCCTGAACAGCTTTCAGACGTTCTGATTTCTGAACATCCTTGAGCTTCTGAACTCCTCTGAGTCCCTGAACAGCTTTCAGACGTTCTGATCTACTTTGAGCTTCTAAACTTTGTATAGCTTCTGACCACGTTGTAGCATCTGAACTCTTTCAGAGTCTTAAATATTCAGACTTCCATTGGTTTCATCAGAGTTTAAATTAAGTGTGCTTTTGATTAAACGTTGAATTCTCCTGCACTTAATTTAAACATTAGTACCATCAATTATCCATTTAATACTTTGTTATCATCAAAACTTAATGGTGTGTATTAACACATATTTTGTTCCACAAATATGCACTAAATTTGTTGCCCACAACAGACTCAAGCATTTTTTTTACAAACGCAACGCAAGTGCATATCTAAAAGTCTCGTAAATATTTGAAGAATTAAAATGTGAGTTTTTAAACTATTCCCATTAGAACTAAAAAAAATATACATGTAACTAACATATTAACCTTAAGTAATTAATGAGTTTTTGTAAGATAAATTATTTGGAGAATTCAAATTTAATTTTTGAACATAATTCTTGGCCAGATTTATTTATATATCTAGGGACACAAATATATAAAAATATAACAACGTTAACCTATTTTCAAATTATCAAATGATAAATTTTATTTATGTCTTATTTTGTGATAGAAAATACTGAGAATAAGTAAATTAAGTGAATTAAAAGTAATTAATATTGATATTTGTCAAGGTTGTGAAAAGGTCCGGTCTGGTTATGGTACAGAACTGCTGTGCATGCGAACCGGAAAAAAAAAATCTGAAAACCGGCATTGAACCGGTAAATCAGCTGGTTTGTCCGGTTCGGCGGTTTGGACTTTTTTTTTTTCCGTTTTGAATTAAAAAAAGATTTAATGCAAATTTCTTTACCGGTAAACTATGTTTCGAGCATATTTTTTAATGCAAAAGGAACTACAAGGAAATTAAAGGAAACCAATTAAAGAAGAAGAAGTTTCATAAATCAATACACCATTAAAACACTAGATTTAGAAAAGAAATAACTTGAAATAAAAGAAGAAAACAATGGGAAGAGGAAGATGATATTGGGTTAAGAATGTATTTTTTTTTTGTAAGTATAATGTGAAATTCAAATTAATATGATTTTAATAGTATATAAAACTATGAATATTATGTATTTGTTTTATTAAATATTATTTTATATATTATAAAAAATATATTCAATTAAAAATTGTCCGACTCGGTTAAGCCGCGATCTAACCAATTGAACCTTGAACCGGTAAGTTCACAGGTTCGATGAATAGTCCGGTTCTCACAACCTTGATATTTGTGAAAGGAAATTAATTTCAAGTTTTAGGAGAATTAGATGATTCATAAAAGGGTACTGCTAACCAGTGCCTCAACCGGTGCCCCGGGCACTGGTTAAGGAAACTAAAAATAGAAAGATTTAAATTAAGAAGGATTTAATTGTTGTGCACTGTCGGTGTAATACTTTTTTACACATACATCCAATAATATATCAACACATCATGTATTGTGTTTAAAAACAAATGATGTGTCACATTCATTAAATGATGTGGCAACACATCATTGGATGCATGTGTAAAAAACCCTTACACTGACGATACACAACAATTAAACTATTAAAAATAACACTTTTTAGACTTTTAAAGTGTTGACTGTGTTGAGGCAAAATCCCAAATTGATGTTTTAAAGATAACAAACTTCTTAATTATTTTTAAGTGTAATTCTAATCTTTTTGGTATCTAACAAGTGTTCTTGAGTGTTTTAATTAAGCTAGGAACAATTGAGCTATTTAGATCAAATATCATGTTTTTATTTTGATAAAAACAAAAGCCTGGAGAATGGTATCAGATTGATCTCTGAAACCTGCGCAACATCATTTTACACACAATCAAGGCAAAAGGACTTATGGATAAGTCAACCATGTACAAGACAAATGATCACTTTTATCTTGGGCTTCACTCACAAAATCTCTACAGTTATTGAAGAACATTTAAGGCATGGAATATTTGGATGACTAGTGTAATTACCACATTTGCCAAGTTCAAGGATTAAGCATTTGCACATGATCAAATTTCCAAAGAACATTCCCACATATTACTTGGACTGATTATTCATGAACCTTTGAGAAATAGACAGCACTACATGTCTATACTTTGACTTGTACTTGCAATGAATAAAGAAAGAACATTCTCCAATGTTGTTTCTCTTTCTCTATGACACTTGTACTTGCAACAAGGACATCTTGGAACATCAAGTACAACTTCCAGCTGCTGATCCTATCCATAACAACTGCCTTTTGCTTGCTCTAGCTTCTTTGCATCAAAGGGAAGAAATTCAATCATACACAGTTCCTGGAGATCGATCTCAGACCAATGCTGGAAAGAGAATGTACTTGTTTGGAAAGATGCTAGCTCACTCACAGCTGTTCAAAACGTACTTAAAAGTTGCTCAACGGATTTACTTGTTAACTAAGCATCAGACAACTATCTACAACTCATTGCAAGCACATTATTTGTACTTCTTTGTTGAAGAAAGCTGAAGAACTTTTGGAGAACGTTCTCAGACCAATCAGAAAGATAAAGTTTCTTCACAAAAGCTCATGAGTTGTCAAATACAAAGCAACTAGCCGTTGGTTTCAAACCTCAACGGATATACTTGGTGAAAAAGCAAGAAAGGACCATTTACAACTCACTGCAAGCTAATTATACACGCTCCTTTATCATAGAAGTTGAAGAACACCCTGGAGATCAATCTCAGAACGTTCTGACAGCATACTTATCCTTCAACAACTGTCATGAGCTGTCATTTAAAGTGTTATAACAACTAGTTTCTGATTCAAACTGATATACTTCGTGGCCAAGGAACTGAGGACAAGCTTCAACTATAAATAGAGGTCTTTGGCAACATTGAAGAGTAAGAGTTCAAGCTACAAATCATCAATCACTTGTTTTTCTCTACAAGTCATGGAACTCTTCTTTTATCACTCACACTCAAGATTTTCATTCTCATCATACCTCTGAGTTTACTGAGTGTTTTCTATTTGCTTCTCAAACAACCCTTTGAGTTTCTACAAGCAAATATATCAAGAGACCACTTTTCACATAACCCACTTTTTAAGTGGTTGTATCTTTGTCTCTTTATTTTACCTCTCTCATTCAGATCTGTAATATCAATATCTAGGATCAGAATATCCATTGAGTGTGTTGAGAGTTTTCATCCATTTTCAAAGCTTCTCAAAATTGTATTGAGTGAATAGACTTTGATAACCAATCTTCCATCATTGTAACCTTAGCTCAAGTTAGTACGTAACTACTAATTGAGTGACACCTTCATAGTCAGTGTGACTTAGGTAGATTAAGCTTGTAGGGCTTAGAAGATTTTTGGTCTTGGATCTAGATCAAAAAGAAGTGTAACTTGAGATCATTAGCATCTCTTAGTGGACAATCTCACAGGCGCGTGGGGACTGGACTAGCCCAAGGTTTTGGGTGAACCAGGATAAATTGTTTGTGTGCTTTCTCTTCCCTTTACTGTTATTTAATTTACGCATACACAGAGCACGCAAATCACAAGTTATCGTTTATATTTACTGTCAGAGAGTGTTGGGAGAACGTTCTCCAGTTTGCACTATATTTTGAATACTTGATATAACTACCAATCTGGTTTATAGCAGAGAACATTCTCAGAACAAGCTCTTCTATAATTCACTAACATTTATCCAAGTATACACTTGAGATCTATTTTGTAGAGTGCAGGATTAAATTTTAAAAGGGTCACAATTCAAACCCCCCCTTTCTTGTGACTATTTCTTCCACTTCAGACTGTACAAGTTCCAATGTCAAATTACTATATTTACTTCTTTAACCAATGCCCCAGTGGCACTGTTTAGCATTTTCCTTCCTAAAATTATAAAAAATTAAGTTTGTCTTTGTGTCTAAATCTATTACCATGCATCTCAGAGATTATTTACCGTATTTAAAATTCATCTAATATATAACTGTGTTAGGAAGAAAAATAGTCTATAGAGTTACGCGCAGTACCTGATTTACGTTAAAAAAAGAAGTCGTCTAATATATATTACCTTGGTCCTTAATTATAAGACACTTGAAAATTTTCTTTGTCTCTTTCAAATTTTCAAGAGCATTAATTATTTTTTTACCAATATAACTCTAATTATAGTACATCTTTTTCTACGATATCTAATAAATTAATATACTAAAAAAATTAACTTATTTATCTTAAATGATAAAATTGTAGAAGCAATACTAATTATCAACAAATTTAATATCAAAACCAATTTTTTTAATCTCCGTATTTTTCTCAAATACGTTTTAATGTCATTCCATAGTCTTTACCGGCCCAATGAAAGTACAATTTCGATTAAAAACTTTACATATATTTAGGGACCATTATATTTTAGAATATCAATAATTTGATGGGTATATAGATTGACACAGTAATACAATTAATTATTGACACAACAACACAATTTCAAGCATCAATTTAATTATTGTTTTTCATACTATAGCATTAGAAAAAAAGAAAGATTAAAGAGATCGAACCTTTGAAAATAATATTAAATAATATAATATGACTATTATTCCCAGAGTGTGCATATTAATAATATTAAATAATATACATGATGCTTCAAAAAAATATTAAATAAGATACATGATTAATATTCTTCATAAAAAAGGACTACATATTCCAAATATTGTTGCAACTTTAATAATAGTATATTAATTAATTTTTGTACCAAATTTATTTTAGCTACATATGTCATCTACGGAGTATCATTTACTATGCTGGAAAAAGACTTTAATAGCACCTTCTTCTTTTCTGCCTATATCGCTATTATTGATTGACACATTTTTTAAAATAGCAAATATAATTATAAAAATAGGAGCGAAAAAATATAACAAAAGGGAGTACAAGAAGTACTAAGTCCCAAAAGAAAAATACAATGAATTCGTAGATAGAAAATTTCTAAAATGTCCCCGGACTAGAAAATTCCTAAAATGTTTACGGAAGAGGAAGTAAAAGAGATTATTATGTGTTGTGATGGTAATAAGAGTCCGGGTCCAGACGGCTTTAATTTTAATTTTTTCAAGTCTTGTTGGTGTATTGTGAGGAACGATGTGATGGACTTTTTTAGAGAATTCCATGGTAACGCCATTTTACCCAAAGCAGTGACCGCCTCTTTTTTGACTTTAATTCCAAAAAAGGATCATCCTCAAGATCTCTTTGATTACCGTCCGATCTGTTTGATAGGGAGTTTGTACAAAATTGTTTCTAAGCTTTTGACTAACAGGTTGAAAAGAGTTTTGGGAAAGTTGATATCCAATTGTCAATCGGCTTTTCTTCCTCATCGACAAATCTTAGATGGTGTAGTAGTGCTTAATGAGATTATTGATTTAGCCAAGAGAAGAAAAGATAATTGTTTGCTTTTCAAGGGTGATTTCGAAAGAGCATATGACACTGTAAACCGGAGGTTCCTGGAGCGTATGATGATTAAAATGGGTTTTTCTGAAGGGTGGTTAAAATGGATGAGAGCGTGCATCTTTCATAGTTCAATGTCTATTCTCGTTAATGGAAGCCCAACAGTTGATTTTAACGTCAGAAGAGGCTTACGACAAGGTGACCCTCTCTCACCTTTCTTGTTTCTTATTGTAGCTGAAGGTCTTGCTGCGATGATGAACAGGGCTGTAGAGATTGGCAGATTCAAAGGGTACCAGGTGAATGACAATATTCGGTTTCAAATCCTACAGTTTGCCGACGATACTATTCTGATGGTGGAAGGTAGTTGAGACAATTTACAGACTATTAAAGTGTTATTAAGAAGCTTTGAATTACTGTCTGATTTGAAAATTAATTTCGTTAAGAGCAAACTTTATGGGATTAATGTGGAAGCCAGATTATTAGAAGCTGGATCTACATATTTGTCTTGTCGATCGGATACTATACCCTTCAAATTTCTAGGAATTCTAGTTGGAGCTAATCCCTGAAGAAGAGAACCTTGGAAACCGGTGGTGAAAGCTATGACTAAGAGGTTAAGTTCCTGGAACAGCCGTCACTTATCTTATGGGGGACGAATTACTTTGACCAACTCTGTTTTATCCAGCATTCCGCTTTATTTTTGTTCTTTCTTTAAGGCTCCTAGCTGTATTCTTAAACAATTAGTGAGGATACAAAGAAACTTTCTTTGGGGAGGAGGCATTGAAGACAAGAAGCTATGTTGGGTTAAATGAGATCAAATATGCTTGCCTAAGGATAAAGGAGGATTAAGGGTAAATAACTTAGGACTATTTAATGGGGCACTTCTAAGTAAATGGAAATGGAGATTTCCAGTTGATGGAGTGGTGTGGACTGATTTGTTAAAATTCAGATACGGTCATCTACCTTCAAGTTTGTTATGTGGGACATCAAACACGATTAGAATCAAAGAATCTCTTTGGTGGAAGGATTTCTTTAATATTGGAAGAGAGGGTGTGGCTGATTTGTTCAAATCACAAGTTAGATGCAGTGTTGGCAATGGTGATAATATCAGATTTTGGAAATTCCAATGGTTTGGTAATCAACCTTTTAACATTCTATTTCCTAATCTATATGCTAAAGAGGCTTTCCAAAATGCTATGATTTCAGACAAACTACGGTGGAATGGAGGGAATCACAGGTGGATTTGGCAGTGGCGTGATCCTCTTTCTGAGATTGAAAATGTGCAATTTCTTGATCTTATGAATATGCTAATATGTCTTTCACTTTAACCGAATGGAGTTGACAAGTGGAGATGGACACCAGACTCGGGTGGGATTTTTTCAGTAAAATCTTGTTATAATTTGATGATTGAATCTCGAAATACTGTGTTATCAGATGCTAATGTTCTGGGAGCTATTCAGAAGTTATGGAAGAATGATGTTCCATCTAAGGTACTTTTCTTTGGCTGGCAGTTATTATTACAAAAGTTACCGACGAGGGCAGCTTTAAATCATAGAGGTATTCTTCTCAACCAACATGAAACTCTCGTGCATTTTATGTTCTTTGAATATTGAAGATTGTACCCATCTATTCTTCCACTGTCCTTTTGTCAAAGAGGTGTGGAATGAGATCTTTAGGTGGGCAGGTTGCACATTGTCAAGTGAGTTGGAAGGATGGAATCACTTTATTGGATTTGGAAATATTATTACATCAAAGAATGGTAAACGGGTTTCTCACTCTATTTGGTTAGCAACTACATGGTGCTTATGGAAACTTAGAAATAATGTGATCTTCAATGGGAGTTTGTTTCCTCTTTAATTGATGAAATTCGAGCCATCTCACGGGTTTGGTTTAGTGGCCGTGCTGGACGCCATTCTTTTTTGTCTTTTTCTAATTGGTGTTTGGATCCGATTTCATGTCTTCAAAGCATATAATAACTTGCTTTGTATTGTAAGGGATTAACTACCCCCTGCACTCCCTTATAATAATATCTTGCTTATAAAAAAAAAGAAAAAAGAACCACCAACCCCAAAATACGAGACGTCTAATTGACACCTATAATAGCTCATTTAAGTGTTACTATTAAAAGTTCGCTCTCTACTAGTTTTTCTCCTAAATTTTGAACATGATTTAATAACACCTTATCAAAAAGCGCTATTATAAGTTTTGTCTTTAATAGCTTTCACTCAAAATTTGTTATCATAGCTCCTACATGTAAACAATATTTATAGCGCTCTATAAAAGCGTTATCATAATAAGCTCATTGTATCAGACCTTAATCCCAGTCAACCTGCACTCATATCATGGACAACTGGATACCTAGATCATTAATTTGAATATTTAACAGCACGAATGCAAAATAATTTGTCGACTTTAAGCACAAGATAACAGAATCTAACTAAAATAACCAAAACATATTATTCAATTTTCCATTTCATGCTATTTTTTTTTAATGGCAAATAGATAAATATATATAATGGATAAATATGTCAAAATATAAAGCAGAAATATTAGAAATACTCAAAAATAAAATGAAGATTTACATAAGAAACACCACACCAAAAAGAATTTCGGACCAGGAGGCCAACAAATCACAAAAACCGCTCAAAATAGCCACAAAAAGGGGGGAAGGTGAAAAGGCAACTAAGAGCGGACACCCTAAGAGATACCACTCAGCAAGAACCAGAATCATCCAGACACCGCATCCTCACCTAAGTCACCTCTGTTTCATGCTATTAATATGAATTCTAGGAGTTTGTAATTTGTTCACAAATTCATCTTTTTTATTTTTAACGATTTTGAATTTGTATTACATTGATGTACTCTATCAATGTAAATAAGTGAATACCGTTTATTTAATAAGAAAAAAAAACTATACATATAAGTATACCGCTTCAAACACAAATAGTACTACTCAAGTCACTATAGAGTATAGATATTTATGTGAGTCGTGAAATTTTAAATAGCGCTTTTTTTTTGTACAGAAAATAGCATTCATCTAAAAGGTGCTATTAATTGGTGCACTTTTATATATTAATTGGTGCACTTTTATCGAAAATAATTAATTTAACCAAATATTTGATCAAACTAATTATTTAACCGCGGGTTAAACCAAATATTTGATCAAACTAATTATTTAATATCGGTTTAAACCGATATTAAATCCATTAATCTTTTTTCTATACTTGATGTTCTCTTCGAGCAATAGTAACTATTGCTCGAGTAAGGTATAACCACGATAAGTGGCAAATCTCTTCCTAAAATGTTTTAGTACGTACAAGTGCATTTTTTTATGAGAAATGTTATTTCAACATCAAAAGGCGACATCTCTACAACATCAAGGGAAGTCACGTGTATATAACTGGGGAGTTCTTCAACACATTTGGTTAACTGACATTAACCAAATTTGATCTCCAACTCCTCAACTATTTGTTTACGAGAAATTGTATATGGGACACCTTTTGATTGTTTGCGGATGATAAAGTTAAAACAAAGTTAAAAGTAAATATTTTTCAAGTTTGAAAGATTTTATGCCTACAACATCAAGGTGAGTCACGTGTATATAACCGGGGAGTTCTTCTACACATTTGCTTAATGTCAGTTAACCAAATGTGTAGAAGAACTCCCCGGTTATATACACGTGACTCCCCTTGATGTTGTGTCCCATTTTAATGTTTAAATAACATTTCTCTTTTTTTATTTGCGTACTGTCATACCCCAAATTTTGCCCACTTACATAAACATATGGTTTATTGTTGCATTTTCTTTTGAATATGTGAATTAGCTCAATTGGTATTGGAAAGAGTGTTTAAGGGTGTACTAGTGCGAGGTCTTGAGTTCGAATCTTACTGTCGTCTTTCTTTTTTCATTTAGTTTAAGTTTTAAAGAGGAACAAATTAATTCTTCCATCAATTCCAAATCACCACCATCAAAGCATTCCTAAACCAAAACAATCCTCATTCAATTCATAAAAACCTAATTTTGTACATATAAATAACAAGAAAAAAACACTCAAAGAAAAGAGGAGAGAACCGAGGCAGAAAAAAAACAATTTCTTCTCTGCGTGAAACAAACACCACGCATCATCCTCCTCAAAACTCTATAGCCACCTTCTTCACCATCTCCATTCTAACACATTACAGTGTTATAACAGTGCCTGATTCATAAATAACCATAACCATGGTTTCAGTTTCACCATAAAAAACCAGCAACACAAGCCTGGATTCATACCAACAAACTACCTCACAAAAAGAAAAAGAGATAAAACTCGTATAAGAGAAGAAACAGAGAACCACCAAATCTAAAAGAAGAAGCCGAACAAGAGTCGGATAGCTCGCCGCCATTGCCGCCGTCGCCGCTGCAAACGGACCACCGCGACATCACTATCATCGCCGGAATCACCGCCGCTGTTGAATTGAGTCGCTCCTTCGCCGCTGGCCTTCTCCCACTATCTCTCGCGCGCGATCTCTCCTCTCTCGGTCAATATCTCCTTTTTTTCACTCCCTGCGTTTTGCTGCTTTTATTTTATGATATATGCATGACAATAAAGAAAGCCTTAGTCTTCTTCTTGTTACTTATTATTACTTTACTATGTTTATCTTTATTTATTTTATTTAGTTAGTCACTTCTTTGCTTATTTTATAGGATTTCTATTTGTTTGTCATGGATATTAGGTCCATTTGTATCCATTTTACTAATAACAACTCAAAACAATTAAAACTAACCATAAGCATGTGTGTACATTATTTTATTTTTATTAGATTAGTTTAGTGTACAAAACTCATGACTCAAATAAATATGAGATCTTTCAATACAAAAACTCTTTTTTTTTTTAATAAATAAAAGTGGATTAAAAAGAGACTGGTGGATGTACATCCGCTCATCTCTCAAATAATCGACGTTGGGTGTACACATTGCCTACCGATTATTTGTCTTCCACAAAAAAAAACATTTATAATAAATGGATTAAAAAGAGACCGGTGGATGTACATCCGCCCATCTCTCAAATAATCAACGCTTGGTGTACACCTTGCCCGCCAGTTATTTGTCTTCCACACTTAAAAATAATTCCAACACATCAAATTCCTCTTTCGCCCTTGCGCGATCAAAATATAGAAAACAAAAATCTTTTTATAAGTAAAATCAACCAACACACAAACATTTTCTACCCCAGAACTGCGTGTAGCTTTGAATTTCCCATTGCACCCGGGAATACGTAGGAGTGAGATTCGTACATCTCGTCAAGCACACTAATAAAAAACTAACTTTTTCCCCCTTTGTATATAATAATTAATTAGAATCATGCAAGCAAATTAAACACTTTTTTTTTTAACCCTAAAATTAACGAGAAGGTTCCCGTTGAGTACAACGGATGTGAGGGATGCTAATACCTTCCCCTCGCATAATCGACTCCCGAACCTGGAAATGGTTGCGATGACCATCTTTCCATTATTTTAAGGTTTTATCGATATTTTCCTTTTCCTACAGGAATAAATAAAGTTCGGTGGCGACTTTACTGTCTAGCGAGCGACTTTCCACTCACGCATTTTTCCACCCGCTTCACGTACAACTGCATTATCATGGCCATGTATTAAAGAAGACACTCAAATTATGCATGTATTAGGATAGGGCGATAAAAAAAATACACTACAACAGAATAATATAACATGTATTTAAATAATTTAACTTATAATAATTGGTTAATGAATCAATTTGGGAACATTATATTGCTCCATTATAAAAAGCAAAAATGAAGAAAACAAGCAAATGAGGGGAGAAAAAGCAAAAGGAAATTAAATAATATAAAATTGTGGCACAATTAATCTTGTAAAAGATATTTTTTTTCTTCTTCTTTTATATCAATTGTGTAACATGGTTGACAGATGAATTATTTTTTAAGTATGACCATAGTTAGATCTCAAATTGCTGCTTCTAAAAATATATTTGTTAGAAGATGATCAATTTCTTGAATAAATTAATCTTTGTAACTTGAAGAATTAATTTTTTACTGTCGGCCTAAGAATACCTAAGTTGACCCAAAAATTATTTAAATTTGTCACAACAAAATGAATTTGGTTTCTACATGTGTGCATATATATATACACACTATATTAAAAAAAATACAATGTTGTTGTGTGCAAATTATTTGGATATATATTTACTAGTATTATCCTCAAGACAAAAATGAAAGGATCATAGCCCAATTATGAGTGGGGCATGTAAAGCATACTTTATTCCCATTATTTGAATAAGGTCAAATATACGTCAAGTGTTCTCAAAATTAGATGGACCAAGTTTTACTAAGGTACTTTTTCTTTTGTTGTTTCTTGCAACTGTGGGTGGTGGTGATGGAAGGATAGTCTTCAAGTGGGGTATTTCTTATAGGTGCTATGGATCTTGATGCGTCTTTACTTTTAGAATAGGATCAACTCAAATTTGTGATAGAACTGTTTCTTATTGTGCAATGAAACTAAGAAGAGAGGTAAAGTAATAGTAAAAGTTTCCAATAACACCAAAAATTCCACATCCACCGGTAAATTCGCATCTAGCTAGATGCTCGTGACTCTACGCTCGCGTAAGTGAAAAAATGATTGTCTGTAATGATTGTCTGCAGTTGTAATTCAACTGAGAGTAATACTGTTTTTTCTATTTATTTTATAAATTATTTAAATAATAATATATATTTTGTGTATTGTGTGGGCCTACAGTTGAAATCCAACGGCAGGTGATTCACATCCGTGTAAGTGAAGGGGAACGCCAATTTATAAAAAAATAATTTGTTTTCTTTGTTTGTATATATATATATATAATAAAATTAAGATTAAGCAAACGACCCTTTCGTGACTCAAACTACCGGAGGAAATCGAACCACATACTTTGAAAGTTCAAGTACATGTTCAATTCATTACAACTGCCAATTGAGTTAGGGCAGCTACAAACCACGTACTCTGGGAATTGAACATTTACTTAAACCTCAGGACACGCGGTTCGATTTTCACAGAAGCTAAAAACTCTACTAGAGAGGATAGAGATGATCTCGTGAGGTATAGCACTGAGATTGTCTACTAAATATGTAGAAAAGAAGTCCGGACTGTTACATTGAACCCAATAGCAAGATCAATGAACATTGTCAAAATGAAGTTTGTTCATGTAAAACCAAATATATCAAATAATATTAATAATGGTGATATAATTAATTAAATCATTGAGAGCTCTAGTTTCTATTTATGATGGTAAAAAGTTAGGCATAGAAGTGAGGTCCAATTAATGCCCACTCATGAAGAACTAATTAAGAACTAATTATTCTGTGCAAAGCAAATGAGCATTCACAAAAAACAATGGTGAGTGTGCCTTCAAAATTATTATTGCATGCAATGGCTACAATATGACACCTAAGTGTAGACTAAAAATGATCTTAAATGAATTGGTGCTCGTTAAAAGATAGATGAATATAAAATAATTCATGTACGTATAAATCCATTCCATATAAAAGTGTGTTGAAAAATCAAATTCAAGGTTACAAATTAAGTGTAGAGATAAAAACTATAAATGACAACTTCTACCAAAATAATACAAATAATTGACAATATATTCATTCATCCTATATGAAAGAATGCAAAATAACTCCTCCCTACCACCTCCACCCACACCGTCCATATAATTCTATTTAAAAACAAAAAACAAAAAATATGATTTGTTAATTTACCCCAACTTATTTTTTAGTTGCATATAAATGAAAAAGGTACATTTGTGTATTTCACAAACCTAACACAATTCTTACTCCCCCGTTTTTTATTATAGAAATCTCTAACAAAAACCACAAATACAATTTTAAAAAAATTGTTTAAATAATAAATTTATCTAAAATGTATATTAGTTTTATATGTGTGTGTGAGATACAATACACTAAGACTGTCAGAAGAAATTAAATTCCCAATACTAGGTTTGGAAAAGTCCAGAGAAAGAAAAGAGAATTTTTGAAAAGTTGTTCTTATCATTTCATTCATTATTGGATACATTTAAAGCTGCTAGCTAGCAGACAAAAGTACCTAGGATTCTATCTCTGATGGACACTTGTCCCAATCCTAATATTAATCAAAAGATAAACAAAAACAAAAAATAACTCCTTTATTCTAGATTGTTCCCAACGGACACAATTGACAGCTGTATTCCTCTAACAAAAATCCTTAGTCCTTGTACCTAAGTGGTTTGTTGATTTATCTTTTGGGCCTGGACTCAATTTCTCTACTTGGGCCATCTTGGGAGGTTGTATCAATACACACCCCTTTGAGACCAATCTTGTCCTCAAGATTGAACTTGGGATACTTCAGCTTAAATAATTCCAAATCTTCCCATGTGGCTTCTTGCACAGAATGACCTTCCCATTGAACCAGAATTTCTTCAGATGAATTCGCAGTTAAACGATGATCCAAGAGGCCAATTGGTTTTGGTGATATTGGAGGGAAAGCATCTGGAGCAGGGATTGGAGAAACTTGTGTTGACGGGTTGCCATGGCATAGCTTCAGCATGGAGATGTGAAAGACTGGGTGGATGCGAGCGGTGGCAGGGAGATCAAGTTCGTAAGCAACGGGACCGATGCGTTTGGTGATGAGGTATGGTCCATAGTACCGCTTGGCCAACTTATGTGAAATTCGGCGGTGGACTGAAGTTTGGCGATATGGTTGAAGTTTGAGATAGACCCATTGTCCTACGTGGAAGACTTTGTCCTTGCGGTGGAGGTTGGCGTGTTGAATCATTATGTTGCGGGCATGGTTGAGGTTCTGTTTAAGGCACTGCAGAATTTGTTGTTTTTGAAGTAGCATTTCATCAAGTGTATTGATCTTGCTTTTCCCATGATTATAAGAGAGGACAGTAGGAGGTTTCCGTCCATAAAGTGCTTCAAATGGTGTCATTTTGATGGCGGAATGGTTGGATGTGTTGTACCAAAATTCAGCAAGTGGGAGGAACCGGGACCAGTGGTTGGGTTCATCGCTAACGAAACAGCGGAGGTAAGTTTCTAAGCAACGGTTAAGGACTTCCGTCTGGCCGTCTTTTTGGGGGTGGTACGAGCTGCTGAAGGCAAGGGTGGTTCCTAAAGCTTTAAACAAGGATCGCCAGAATTGACTAACAAAAACGCGATCACGATCACTAACAATTGTTTTTGGGGCTCCATGGAGCCTATAGATGTTAGAGATGAAAGTTTGAGCTAAAGAAACAACTGTGAAGTTTGTTGGGAGGGCAATAAAGTGAGCGAATTTGGTTAATCGATCAACCACAACCCAAATAACGGTCTTGTGTGCAGAACATGGTAAATTAGTGATAAAGTCCATAGAGATATCTTCCCATACTTGACTTGGGATTGAAAGAGGTTGCAGGAGGCCATAAGATGCTTGAGTGCTATACTTGTTTTGCTGGCAGATCTCACAAACCGTAACATAGTGTTTGACATCCTTGTGCATGCTAGGCCAATAAAATGCAGCAGATAGGCGAGCCATAGTTGCTTGAATTCCGGAATGGCCACCCAAAGGAGTATTATGAAATTCGTTCAACAAGCTGGGGATTAAACCCGTTTCTGGAGGAATGAAGAGACGATCTTTGAAATACAACAGCCCAGAGTGGTCAGAAATTTTTTGCTGCATCTGAGAGTCTTCATGGAACTTCCTGATGAGCTGGGTACCTGCAGGGTTAGTAGAAAAAAAAGTTTGTAATTGGGAAATCATTGGAGAAACAGGGGAACTGACAGTCAAGCATAAAGCATCATTAGAGGTCTCATCAATGCGGGAAAGGGCGTCAGCAACAACATTTAGTTTTTCGGGTTTATAATGAATTTCATAATTGTAGCCAACAAGTTTGGTGAGCCATTTTTGTTGTTCAGGGGTTTGGATGGTTTGAGTCATGAGGCTTTTGTGGTCGGTGTAAATTTTGAAGGTGGAACCGAGCAAATATTGTCGCCATTTTTTTGATAGCTTCAGTGAGGGCGTATAGTTCTCGTACATAAGTTGATGACGAACTTAACCGAGGGTTCAACTTTTTGCTAAAAAAAGCAATGGGGTGGGAGTTTTGGGAGAGAACCGCGCCTACAGCGATGAGGGATGCGTCGGTTGTGACTTCAAAAGGTTGGTTAAAGTCTGGTAGAGATAAGAGAGGTAAGTTTTGCATGGCTGTTTTGAGAAGGTTGAAGGCTTGTGTGGCAGAATCATTCCAATGGAAAGAATTAGCTTTGAGTAGGTCGGTGAGTGGGCTAGCTATGGTGGCATAGTTGGAGACGAAACGTCGGTAAAATCCGGTAAGTCCTAAAAAGGCGCGTAAGGCAGAAAGGATTTTTGGTATAGGCCATGAGACCATAGCTTGTACCTTGCTAGGGTCAGCTTGAACACCCTGAAAAGAAATGATGTGACCCAAATAATCAACTGAGGTGACACCGAATTGGCATTTGGACAGTTTTGCATAAAACTGATGGTTTAATAGTAAGCAGAGTATTTGATCAATGTGTTGTAGCTGAGTTGACCAGGAGGGGCTATATATGAGAATGTCGTCAAAGAAAACAAGGATGAATTTGCGAAGGAAAGGTCGGAGTAGGTCATTCATGGCTGCTTGGAAGGTTGAAGGGGCATTGGTGAGGCCAAAAGGCATGACTAAGAATTCATAATGGCCATCAAGGGTTCTAAAACAGTTTTGTTAATGTCTTCCGGTACTAGACGGATCTGGTGATAACCGGATCGAAGATCAATCTTAGAAAAATATGTAGCACCATACAGTTCATCATATCTAATAGTTCATCAATGGTAGGAATAGGAAATCTATCTTTGATGGTGATAGCATTAAGGGCGCGATAGTCGACACAAAAACGCCACGAACCATCTTTTTTCTTGACCAATAAGACCGGAGAAGAATAAGGGCTGGTACTTGGTTGTATGATGTCGTCTTTAAGCATTTCAGCAATTAATTTGGTCATGGCCTCTTTTTGAAAGTGCGGGTAACGATATGGTTTGATATTAACGGGGGTGGATGAAGGTATGAGATGAATGTTATGATCATGTGGTCTAGGTGGTGGTAGGCCATGTGGGATGGTGAATATATGTTGGTAACGGAGGAGGATAGTTGAATATCTGGATGGGATTTTGTAATAAGTTCTGTATCGGAAGATATCGGGTAAGTGGCAGTGGCTTGCGTATGGTTGTTTTGGGATGGGATCATGGATATGAAGTGAAAAGTAGCAATGGAGTTTGTGTGAAGCATCCTGGTAAGTTGATGCATAGATGCTGGGGATAGTGTAGAGGAGTTATAACCGACTATTGTGAGAAGTTTATTGTTGTGATAGAACTGCATAGATGGAATAGTGAAATCAGACACAAAGGGGCTTAAGGTTTGTAACCATTGGACACCAAGGACTAGGTCAGCACCTTGGATTGGTAGGACATAAAATGAAATGTTAAAAATATGAGTGTCCACTGTAAGAGGAATGTTTGGACAAAAACCAGAGCATTGCAAGCGTTCACCATTTCCAACCATCACAGAGAAGAAGGACAAGGTTTGGATAGGGAAGTTAAGGAAAGTGGAAATACGAGGTTGTACGATGTTGTGGGAGCTGCCGGTATCAATCAGGACAGAAACTTTATGGCCATTGATGGAAGCAGAAAATCTTAAAGTTCGTGGAAAAGGGTGACCGGTGGCGGCTTGAAGGGAGAGGTGAAAATGATCAGTATTTTGGCCATCTATTGTTTTGTTGGGGACATGATTAGTGAGTAAGAGAGCTGCTGCGGAAGGTGGGTCATAAATTTCATCCATCAAGGGGGAAAGGTCGATTGTGTTGTGGTTATCGGCAACAGAGTTATCATCATCACCAAGGAGTAACAGGAAAGGTTTGGACTTGCATTTGTGGCCAGTGTGAAAGCGTTCATCGCAGTTAAAGCAAAGACCTTTGGAACGTCGGAGTTGCATTTCAGTGGGGGTAAGTCTTTTGATGGGTAAAGAGGATGATGGTGGTGGTAAAAGATGAGTTGATGGTGTGGGTAACAGAGGTGGTTTTGGACCGGGATTTTTGGAAAGAGATGTGTGATATGATCGGTTGGCTAGAAATTTAGACTCAATGAGTTTAGCAAGGCCAATGGCTTGAGATATGGTGGTTGGTTGGTGGATGGCTAGTTCGTTATGGATGGAAAATTTGAGGCCAGAAACAAAGCAATCTATGATGGCGGTGGGGGAAAGACCATTAACACGATTACTGAGCCGTTCGAATTCTTTCTGATAGTTAGTAACAGAAGCTGTTTGTTTAAGCTTAAAAAGGGCTTGTTGGTGATTATCGTAAGCTGAAGGGCCGAAACGGATCTCAAGGGCTTGAGTAAAATTTTCCCAGGTTGACAACAAGTGGTTGTTGAACAACCACTGATACCAACCAAGAGCCTCACCTGTCATGTAGCCAGCAACATGAGCTAAACATTGAGGAGGGTTAATGGAATAGTGCATAAAGAATTGTTCAGCCTGGAACACCCAATCTAAGGGGTTGGTTCCGTCAAAAGGTAAAAGGCGTAACTTTGGAGGTTTGAGAGAGGGTTCTGGTGACTCAATGGTGGCTGAGGATGTTGTTTGAAACTGACGAGGAGGAGTGGTAGCGATGCGTGTGCGAAGGTTATCAATGGAAGAGAGGTATTTCTGGTGGCGTTGGTCTTGGGTGGCTTTGAATGAAGTGAAAGCGGCGGCTAGGGTATCGATGGAGTCTTGGATAAATTGGTTGGATGAGGTGGGTTGTTCAGGTATTTGCTGACGAGGAGGCATGGTAGCAAAAAATGAGAGCACCAATTGATACAATACACTAAGACTGTCAGAAGAAATTAAATTCCCAATACTAGGTTTGGAAAAGTCCAGAGAAAGAAAAGAGAATTTTTGAAAAGTTGTTCTTATCATTTCATTCATTATTGGATACATTTAAAGCTGCTAGCTAGCAGACAAAAGTACCTAGGATTCTATCTCTGGTGGACACTTGTCCCAATCCTAATATTAATCAAAAGATAAACAAAAACAAAAAATAACTCCTTTATTCTAGATTGTTCCTAACGGACACAATTGACAGCTGTATTCCTCTAACAAAAATCCTTAGTCCTTGTACCTAAGTGGTTTGTTGATTTTTCTTTTGGGCCTGGACTCAATTTCTCTACTTGGGCCATCTTGGGAGGTTGTATCAGTGTGTTTATGTTATTTTAAATAGGGGCGTTTTCTTAAAAAATATATATTAACACATACGGATTTTTTTAAGGATCTTATATTAAAGGATAAAGAAAAAGTGAAAAGGTCTTATATGTAGAGATGAAAGTATAAGATATGTAAACTTTTATTTTGTTGTTTTGGTTGTTCTTAATATATATAGCAATCTAGGATATGTAAATTCTTATATTTTTTTAATTAGTTGTGTAAATTTACAATCTTGGATGTAAATATTTTATTTACACAACTTTACCTATACATATAATTAAAGTAACAATGATTACTAATATAATTAAAGTAACAATTTTCAATAAAAAAACTAATAAAAAATCATTGACAACACTTAAGAATTTCCTCATATTTGAGACATGGTTCTCAATATCAAGTCTTGTATTGTCCCTTTCTTTGTGACTCAAAGATGTATCATTTTCTTCTTTGTTCCCCATTAGCACTTGAGTCTTTTGCAAATTGATGTTGAAATTGAATTATGGCCTATTAAGTCCATAACATATTTAGCTGTTCTCCTAATTATAGGAGCACTATCACACTACACAAATAGCATGCTTGGCCCTATATAGTGTTCATTGTCAAAGTGGTCCATACCCACAATTTTTAATTCAGCAACTTATGCAGTTCCCATTTCTCTTCATGTTTCCATCATGTATAGTTTGATATATAGTTTAATGGCTTTTTTCTATTATGTCAATTATTTTAGTAAAATGCAACTTTCATACACCATATAGTTGCAAACTTTTTTCCTTTTATAGAAATTGGGCTATTGATGGTTGTTAAAAAAAATCAAACTAGTATAATTAAGGTAAAATTTGTTGGTTTCATGTGAAAAATGAATTGGAAAGTCCCTTTTGTACTATTTCTCTTAATATTGTAATATTCTCTTGCCTTTCAAAAATATCCAATGAAAGTTACAAGTAAGAATTTCAGCTCCTAGAACATTGACTCATCACCAAGAATAATTTAGTCTAAATTGTAAGAAATTTGAACTCCTTAAATAATGGTATCAGACTCAATTTTTAACTCTTGTTTATGAAAAAAAATCGGGATGAAAGATTCACATTATTTTCTCCACAATTTTTTTGGTGGAGATCAGTCATCAGTAAAAACTTTGTAACTATAACATAATAAATAAAAAATCATCTTTTTAAATATTTTTAATGACATTGGATTCTTTAAATTCATCATTAAGACTATGAAAATTCTTATAACATCCTAAATTGCTTTAAGGATATCAATCGTTAGTTGGTTTAGTAGTGATTGACGTTGAACTTGGTAGAAATGATCACGGTTCAATCCCTTACAACTACGATTGGTAGGGAATTGGAACCACTTGAAGCCAAAAGTGACTCCCCAACATAATTTTTTTTAACTTGTTAGGTCATCACCCACACAATTTCTACTAATTTTCTCATAAGGTCACACATCTCAAAATTGGATAAATTCAAACATATTAACTTGAGATGAATAAGGCCACCCCTTATTTTAACGAGTGTGAAGGCTTGGGAGAATTGTGGTAGTAGGGCTTAAGGTGATGCATCTTGGAGACTCAACACTGCTATAGCATTACAAAAATACCTTTAACTTTATAGCATGAATATCCAAACAAAAGATCATGACATGTTATGAATATGACAACCACGTTGTGTGTGTATAATGATCTACTATGTTTTTCTATAAACCTTGATGTTTACCTTTCATATTTGGTCAATTGTCATATCTTTATTCTTTCATGTTATTAATAAAAAAGACCATGATCTTATTAACCAAAAAAAAAAAAAATCAAGAATTTGTAAAATATTGTTTAATTTTTCAATTACTATAAAATTTTAATTTTGGTATTTATAAGTGGAAAAAAAAAAGTTTTATAATCTTCTAAGTTTTCTTACGAAAGTCTTAGTAAGACATACTGAATTTTCTTGATTTTTCTAGCTTGAATTTTGGTCTAGTTTCTTCAACATAATTATACATCTTTCCTTTTATTTAATAATAATATTCTTTGAGTGCTGTGAATGATATAAGGCAGCCAAAAGAGTGTTAACATAGTTGAGACTTAAAATATCTTGATTTATCATGTGATATTTTTACAATGGTTGTTTGAAGAAAAAATGAACAAATTAATGTCTCGTTAAAAAAAAAAAAAGTGATATTTTGGGCGGCAGTCTATCTCAACTATGCTAGGGGCCACTATATTTTATCAACTTGCTCTCTATTTCTTTTTTTTGTTGGTAGACGAAATGACAAAGTTATTGAAAACTCACACACACAAAGTGGAGTGACCAGTGATCGAATCCGTTATGGTGTCCGACATTAGCAATTTCAATATGTCTACCATTTGAATTAGAATTTGTAGACAACTTGCTCTCTATCTGATGACTTGTCATATGTTGAGGACGCTTTCGGTCAACAGCACATATAATTAATCATGGGTCTTTTAATTTTTGAACACCAATGGCAATCTTTGAAATTAGTAGTTGTAATTGATTTTGAGGCCTCCATCTAATTCAATATGATCCTTTAGCCTTTTCTTTTGAGACTCCACTCTTTAATTTTTTTTTTCAAATTACACTACTTCAAAAATGAAATTAGATATTATAAATTATTATTCAAAACAAAACAACATTCGAAACAATATGAAAATTTCTTTCACTACAAAATTCTAATTAAAAAGAAGTTTTTGATGTGACAACCTAGCTTTAAATGAAAATTTGATTACAACATTCGAATCAATATGAAAATTTCTTTCCCAAAGCTCTAATTAAAAGAATCTTTTGATGACAACCTAGCTTTAAATAAATAAAAATTTGATAATAACATTCAAATCAATATATATATGAAAATTTCTTTCGCTACTAAATGGACTTTTAGTCGGCAATTAATCTTTTCAAATTTGTAAACTTTTTTTTTTTTACGCATTCAAATTTGTAGATAGAAGCGACAATTCACAATATAGGATAAATAATCATATATTGGTCTTATAATCTCCATAATGTTTGATGGATTGCTAAAATATGATAAGTTAACGTTGTTAACTACTACTCCCTCCGTTATTTTTTATTTGTCGTTTTATAAAATTTACTACAAATTAAGAAAGTGAATTTTTGTACTTATCTTCCTATTATACCCTAATTTTATTTTATTTTTTGGAATATATTATGTACAAAAAAATAGGAACAAAATAAAAACAAACAAAAAAATAGGAACAAAACAAAAACAATAAAAAGATTATATGAAAAAGTTTAGTAAAAAAAAGATACGATAAAAAAATTATATAAAATTTAGTCAATAAAAAAAATGAAGGAGGGTATAATAGATAAAATATTGAAGGTATGAAAAACACAAGAAGGGGGGGGTTGAATTGTGTTTTGAGGATTTGAAATTTTCTTCAAGATTATAAAATCTATCAGATTCTATAATGGCAGAGGATAATTCAAACACACAATTAAATTAGAAGCAAGATTGAGAGGATGAAAGAGACAGAGAGAACACACAAATATTTTATACTGGTTCCCCTCAGAACTTGAGAGTACTCCAGTCCCCTTGTCTTTGAACAAGAGAGTTCACTATAATCACCAAGATTAAACAATTGCTCAAGCACACGACAAGAGACTTCACAAGATGCTCAGACACACAACAAGAGACTTACTCTAATTGCTCCAGAACACACAGCAGGAGACTTCCAAATTGCTCAAGCACAAAAGCAAGAGACTTCTAAATTGCTCAAGCAAAAACGCAAGAGATTTTCAAATCTAATAAAATAAGACTGGTTACAATTATACACCTATGACGAACTCTTACAAATGCTATCAAAACAGAAAGTCTTGACGTTGAATGAAGGTCTTGAGTTTATGTCTTGTGTAGATGTTTGCTATTATGTTCTTTGGATTGAATGACCACTTTCTTTCTTTCTGTTGTGTGCAGCTTTTTGAGTTTAAGCTCTTTTGAGAAGTTTGATCATTCAACAACTACTTTGTCAATTCAAAGAGGTCTTGTATTTATAAGCTTTAGAAATAGAGACGTTTGAATATGACCGTTGTGAGAGATAAGTTTGCCCTTTTGAAAGGTACTCAAACCATGTTTTAACTTATTCCACAAATGGCAAACTGCTTCTTCTTTTCTGGTTCTCGAAGATAGTTCATTTGCACATAAGAGGTAATAATAATATCGTTGTCTTGAGATTTCCATTCTTGACTTGTTGGACTGACACATTCAGCATCCATTTTGTCATTTAGTAGATTATAACTTGAGGGAAATATTTCAAGACTTGATTCCATCAGATTTATGTGTTTTGGTCATTCTTGTGTAGCTTCTGAGAGTACACTTAAATTGTTTCTGACAGACTCTTCTTGCTTCTTGATCATTCTGTTGCTTCTGAGACTCTTGTAGCTTCTGACAGATTTTCTTCAGACTTGGTTCTCTCAAAACCTCTGAATGCTTTAGATGCGTATAGTTTGCTTTGAACTTCTCAGATTCTATCTTCATTGTTAACTGCGCACTTTCATTTAAGATCATTAGCGTTCTTCAATTGCATATTAATACTTTGTTATCATCAAAAATTTATCAAGCTCTTGGGGTTTGTTCTAAGAACCATTTTTGTTCTAACAAATATAACCTTAAACTATCAAAACGACAAATAATTTGAAACAAATATTTTTTTCTAAAACGACAAATAAAAAGGAATGAAGGGAGTAACAACTAACAATTTGCAATTAAAAAAAAATTCATTAATAGATAGATTTTAAAAACATTTGACTTAAATCATAACTAATTTTAAAGTTACACGTATTAGGTTTTACAAATTAAGAAAGTGAATTTTTGTACCTTATCTTCCTATTATACCCTAATTTTATTTTATTTTTTGGAATATATTATATAAAAAAAAAATAGGAATAAAATAAAAACATACAAAACAAAAACAATAAAAAGATTATATGAAAAAGTTTAGTAAGAAAAAAAGATACGATAACAAAATTATATAAAATTTAGTCAATAAAAAAAATAGGGAGGAGGGTATAATAGACAAAATATAACCTTAAACTATCAAAACGATAAATAATTTAAAACAAATATTTTTTTTCTAAAACGACAAGTAAAAATGAACGGAGAGAGTAATATCATGTCTTTCTATCATGGGTGGAGATTGGATTAGAAGCCAATAGGATAAGATAAACAATTATTACTTTCATTTATTCTTATATAATTTATTTTTAAAAAAAATCTTATATAATTAAAAAAATTATTTTTGATAACACTATTTATTTATTTTTTACAAATAAACACATGTACAGTTAAAGAACATATTAACGGTACATATATTTCCTCCCTTTTAAAGAATTTTCTTTCATTTACAGTCACACCTCATATATGTACCGTCAGTCCGTCAATACATAGCTTATAATTTATAGAAATATAAGTCATATTGTACCCCTGGAAAAAAAAATTACAAAGTGAAAAAGGATAATTGTAGAAATGTAGGATAGATATATTAGGTGTCATGCGGATATTCATATATCTTCTTTAACATAAGTGGTATTTTTTCGAAAATTGCTCATATGTTTCTCTATATTGCTCTCACGGTCTTACAAACTGACGAAATCATTTTCCACGTTATTTTGGAATGTAGGATCCGAACATGCATAATTTCGGATTCCAAGTTCCGAAATTTTCATTTTTTTTTGTTTGTATTTTTTTTTATATTTTAGAAGTTATACTCTGAACTCGCTTAGCTTTAAAAAAAAAATGGTGTTTTCTATGCTAAAAGTCCAATTTAAATCCTTCTCTATTATTCTCCTTCTTCACACCAAACACATTCCTAGAATTCTCATAAGCAACAATACTATTTTTGTCTTTATTTTTATTTTTATTGTTCTTATTATCATTATCATTATTGTTGTTGTCAATGAAAGTGAATGTGTAATGTAGCAACAACATCTTCAAGTGTGCCAACACAAGGATAAAAATAGTAGCAATACTAACAGAGCTATGTTATTTTTATATATATAACACAATTTCAGATCATAAGATACAAACTAAACTGGAACCAAAGTTAGAGATATTTTTAAACTTTTGAGAGCCTAGAAGCAAATACGTTGGGTATAAAGAGTAATTTTTTATTTTTTTTCTAAATTGAAACTCTTGCTTGCATGGCCCAAGTACGTGAGATAAAGGTTTTAGGCCCAAAAGAATTTCAATAATTTTTTTTTATTATACTAACAAAAAGGTTCAATTTAAATTATCAAAAAAGGTAAAAACACTATTACTTTTTTTTTTTTTGTCAAGTAGCCTAGTGGCTAGAAAATCCACCTTAAAGGTGAACAAGTGGAGTTTCTCGGGTTCGAACCCGGACTCTGTACATAAAGTGCGATATCCCTACCAACTGAGTTAAGCTCACGGGGATCACTATTACTTTTTTCTATTCATTATTCTTAACATGAGAAAAGTAATTTGTTTTCTATCTAAATTGACCAATCTAAAAGGGTGTGGTTACCTACTCTTTTTTTTTTTTTTACAACGAAGGAGATGATGGAACCCACGATCTCATTCATATTACTCAAATCCCTCACCACTAGACACAATGGAGTGGCTTAGGTTCACATACTCTTAGGTTGGTCAACTTGCTCGTAAAACATCCTAAAACATCTAAATTGTTGCCATTTAGCATTTATTAATTTCAGTTGAAAAATTTGTTCAACACGCATTTTTAGCATTTAGCATTTATTTTCTTGAGACACAAGAGCTAGGTTTGATTTTCTCATCAAATAATTTGCATAAATTACTTTACCCCTAAGTAAATTTCCTTTGAAAAATCAGAAGAATTGATGCTTTATAGTAAATTATAAGTTGTTGCACACTTCTTGACCAAAATTAAAACTTTGCTATAACTATTACACAAAAGACTGAAATTTGTCATGTTGTATTACTTTTTATTTTTTTTCATGTTGTATTATATTTTTTTTTCTTGGTCAAGTAGCGTAGTGGCTAGAAATTCCACCTTAAAGGCGGATGAGTGGAGTGTCCAGGGATCGAACCCTGACTTCTGCGTTTACAACGCTTTGTCCCTACCAACTGAGTTAAGCTCACGAAGACTGTTCATGTTGTATTATCTAAATTTGAAAATACCTTGCATTTTTACAATGATGGGGATTTATACTTGTATAGAAATTGAAAGGGATTTTTTTTTTTGGGGGATTGCAACATACTGAACATTATTATTTTTACAAACATAATGAATATTGTTTCATATATTTTGGATTAATACATGTTTTGCATAACAAACATTTGTATAATTTACAATATTTATAATATGAGATCCATCTTTTGATTCTCCACAACAATTGTATTTACCACATTTTGCAATCTAATCCTAACCTTTTAAAAATTCTGACTCCAAAAAAGTGTTGGGATTTTAAGAAATCAATTTTTTGTCCTTTTTCTAATGACCATATAACTTGACTATAAATATTTGTCATCATTAGTTATAATCTATAGTTTTTTTTTTTTGAATGGTTATAATCTAAAGTTTAATTGCTTGTATTATCAACCTTGTACATTCTTCATTAACAATGACAATGAGGTAGGGCTTTCATCTTCTTCTCCTTTGCTCACTCCCTGCAATAACTAATCTAAATCATTACCTTATAAAAAATTAAAAATACTAATTTCAAGTTGAGAAGAGTGAGGCTTTTGAGTTCTATGTAAATTAAATATCAAAACTCTTTATTCATAACTAACAAAAAAAAAGCACAAAAACTTACATGATTGGAATGCAACATTGTTGGAGGGATATTGCCCAATTCCAAAAGTCCTCTATTAGATGACTTGATTTCAATTTGTGTAGAGAAAAGTGCTGAAACAGGACGATGATCAGAGAATTTGCTTTCACTTCTAATATAATGAAGTTGCTCTACTCCTTTACCATACCATAGAATTCTATCACACCTGCCTCACCAAAGGAATGTATGGTTATCACTTCTAAATATGTTACTTACATTACAAGAAAACTACAATTTAGCTTAAAAAAGATTAGCATCAGACCATTTATGATGCCTAGTAAGTATTGTTACTTCATGAATGGCAGAGAGGGACGAAAATTCTGAAAAATGTAAAATTCGGAGACCAAAAATCCAATTTTTAAAATAGGAGAACCAACATTTATTTATTTTTTTTAAAAAAAATCGGAGAATAAAAAATGCATTTAAACCTTCTTGAAATTATGATAAATAAGTATCACAATTATACAATTGTTAATTCTCAAGGTAAATTTGATCCTCTACTTCACGGATTTGGATCGTCTGTAGTCACAAATTTACGCATTCAAATAGTCAGCCATCAGTGACTGTTGGATTGATATCAGACTGTGCAAAAAAGTAATTTGATTTTAATTTTAATTTTTTTTTCAAAATTCTAAAATACTAAACTTGAAATATGGACCGTTTGACTTGATCCATTGGTGGCCACCGATGTACAAACTACGTAAATACATTGTACAATTCGTGACTGCAGACCATTCAAATCCCTATATTTCATGGCCTATCATAAACAAAAGAAAAAGTATAAGAAAGTGGGTTACTATACCATGCTGGTGTTCTTTGCTTTTCCCCTGATCTACTTGGAAGGCCACTACCACAATAGATATTGCTAGTGGAAGATGAGTATTTATATGTGGGAGCAAATTCTATGTTACCTTCTTTCCAACCCTCAAAAACTCCACCTTCTTCTAACTCCTTTTGAAGTTGATCAAATTCTTGCAAAGCCTTCCAATCTTGCTTTCTTATCAAATGTCTAGCAAGGTGGTCTTTCAAATATAGTCTATAGTTGAGATCTCCAAACCAAAATATTCGACTGTTACATAAATAAAAGTTTACTTAGTTAATTAACATTTTAGCTAATTAGTCACAAGACATACTTTAGTTTTCGATTTTGTTTTAACCCTCTAATTTTTTAGGAAAGATTTCCGAGTAGTGCAAAGTTCAGTCGAAAGATAAGTAAAGTATGATCAAAGATTGTTCCAATTAAGATTTGAGCTTGAATTTTTTAGAATAATTTGTCTTTATTTAGTCTAAATTGTTATTCTATAAATTGTAACTAAGAACTCGACAAATCAATCGTATCATATTAAAAAAAATCGCAAGATGAAAAAAGTATTATAAATTTAGGATGAAATATTATTTGGACTTGTACTATATTATATTACTAGATTAGGTTTGACTTTTTTAGGTAGAACCGGTTAATTGATTAACCGAACTAGTTTGATTCAGTTCATATTAAATAGTTGTGGTTCGATTTTTCCAAATTGAAAAAATAATTTGGTTTGATTTCCATGCAATTTTGGTTTCACACCAAACTTTGCCCACCCCATGTGTTCCTCAATTTAAAGGGGGCTATATACTATATAGCTACAATTAATTATTTCACAAGCCATATTTAACTTACATGAGCTTGGACTTCACATTATTGAAAATGACTTGCTACCTGAATGGACTAAACTTGAAAACAACTCAAAACAACCGAATTAACTACCTGTTTAATAAATAAAAAATTGCACTGTTCTGTTAGAAAATGATGTCTTCATTTTTCTCTTGGAAAAAAAAAAAATTGATTTTTTCATTTTTTGTATAAATTACACTTTTGGTCCTTTAAATTATTTTTAAAATATATTTAACTTCCTTAAAAAAAATTCATTTAATTTCTCACTAAGTTACAAACATTAGTGTTCCGGTGTCTACGTGACAACTACAAATATAACTTCATATTTCTACAATTGTTCACAATTACTTTTCATGATTACTTCAATCTTCATAAACCAGAGAAAATATATCTTTGCAGCATCGACACTTTATATTAAAGACTTGTTCGACACATGTTAGTGTCCTTTGCAGACACATGTATAAGTTATATTTAATTATTTTTATTTTCTCAAAGTGTTAATTAGCAAAGAATACGTGTTCCAGTACCGTATGATTTGTGTTTGGTTTATCTGTCAGTGTTTGAAAGCAAAAATATAATAAAATAAAATAAAAACAATATGGAAGAGACAAACTTACTCATGGCCTAAAATTGTTAAAGGATGATGTTGATGAATTTTTGTGGTCCTAGGAAAAGATGTTCTTCTAAAAATCTCTTGAACTTGATAATTTCTTCTACCTTCATCACCTTTCTTTTCCCCTGAAGCTAAATGTGCTACAACAAAACAAAAGCTTGTCCCTTCAATTAACATACTAACTCCAACACAACCTTTGTTTCCTAAATATCCCATAGCACCACATGCAACTGAACAAACTCTTACATTTGAAACACAATAATTTTCCAACACTTGTTCTTTTAACCACACACTTATGAATACTCCAACCATTTTTTTACTTGCTACCATCTTGTACTTTTTTTTGTTGCTTCCTTCTATTTTTTTGTAATAATTTTCATCATTTGATAGTGTTTTTCCTATAAGATTATTCCAATTTGTTGCAACTGATGGATTCTCTGCTCCTATTACTGTTGAGGTCTTCAATGGGACAATCTCTTGAAACCTATGAAGATTGAAAACAATATTTGTTAGAACAGGAATAAAGAACACACGATATTTGATTACAAAGTTCTTCAAGCTGTGCTTGTACCTCTAACTATAACGCAGTGAAAAACATGACTCTATTACTCAAGCTTACACCCAAATCGTATTTAAGTACTACAGTCTAGTTTACAAGAGAACTCGCTCAACGGTCTATCCACTTATCAATAAACTATGAGTCATATTCAATAATTTAATTTCTCAATCTAATTAAAAAAATTGTTATATAGAAAATAAATGAATTTTTTGAACCCAAAGGGGCCAAACCTTAATACAATGATTTTATGAGTTTATTTAAGATTTTAAATTGCAATCTTCAACCACAGTGTCCCCATTGAAACCACAATTGAAGCTGCAACAACTACATTTTTTCACATTTTTGCAATATTAGGTCGCAACCGCAATTTAAAACAATGAGTCTATTCACTTGTATTTAGTTAACACATTCTTAGCCATCTTAAAGTTTCATCACTCACTTGAAATGTTAACTAATTTTATATATATAAACTTCAATTAAACTAACTTAGGTACTAATCATGAAAACATGCATACATCAAAGTTGAACTCTCTCTTAATCTAACGGTCTTTAATTGTGGTCAACTGTATCATAAAGTCGATTGTAGAGGATCTAATTCGTGCATACATACCCAAGAACATATATATCTGCGGAACTCTTGAGATTTAACCACTCGTCCAAATCAACAGCTAAGCTTCCTACAGGAGATCTTCCAGCAACATTCCAAGTACCAACAAAAATGCTGAAAAAAATAAAATCATAGGATAAAATATTATAAACATTATTTTCTTTTACATTTTTTAGTCAAATTAATTAATTTCATAAAGTATCCACACACACACATATAGTAATTAATTTAATTACCTTAGCTTATTTGTTGAAATGCATGAATCAAACTCCATTGATTGAAGGGAAAGATTTCCTCCATATTCATAACTCTCATCTTCTATAAAATGCAAACATAAGAGCATTAACATAAAAAAAATATTATGTACAAATAACTAATGTATTTTTTTTCTAGAATCAAAGGAATAATAATAAATAAATAAAAACAAGAAATAAATTAACCTTCTATTTCATGTAAACTATTTGATGGTTTATTTTCCTTTTGCTTGGTGGTGAACCAATTACATAGCCTCTTATATCTTGATTTTTGGTTCTTCAACTCCATAGCTTATAAGATTTTAGAAAGATGATATATATCAAGGTTTGATTCCAATATCTAGCTATGACAAGAAGGAAAAAGGTAACATCACATCTAAAAATTATTTACATATAATTGTGTAAGATGAAAGATGATTTGATATGTTGTAAATGTATCATAGTGTTAATCGCCTTATAGCAACAAAAGGAAGTGACAAAACAAGATATAGCTTAAGAAGGGGTTGGTTGTTTCTTTGAGCGTTGAACACAAGAGAGGGAAATAAGGGACACATATTTTAAGCCAAAAAAATAGAAGCTTAAATACACAAAAGTTTAAATGAAATGTGGTTTTAGTCTCTCTATTTTTATTTAAATATAATTTTAGTCTATCAATTTTACGAGTTTTAGATTTTTCCCCCACAATCTAGTTCTATGTGTCATTTTCAATAATGATGTGAAATTATTGAACCAAATGTAATTTTACACAATTAATAAATATGACACGTCATAGAAAATAAGTCTTAAGCTAGATTGTAGAAAAGAATCGTAAAACTTGTGAATCAAAAGGCCTAAATTGTGAATTTAAAAATGAGAGACTAAAATCTATTTTTAGTTAAAATAGATGGATCAAAAGTAAACTTCAACCGAAATAAAATTAGACTCAAAAGCATTTTAAATAAAATAATATAGGTTTCTTTCAACTTAATCTAATTGTCTTGAGTTTAAATTCAATATGCAACAATATTAAAACTTTTAAACAATACAAGAATTTTATTACTCTTTGTACGTCTTTTTTTTTTTTTCCAGGTGGTTGGACATTGTATTATATATGCAGAGGTCGGGGTTTGAATCCCGGTCATCTCACTTATCCATTTTATGGGTGGAATTTTTAGTCACTAAACTACTTGATCAAAAAAATTACTTCTATAATTCTATTATCATATCTACAAATTTAAGAAATTAGTCTCTATAATTATTCGCATAAATACATGTGATTTATTCTAATATATATAAAAATCAAGTAGCCAAGTTGGTAGAAGGTTGATTGTCCTAGAGTTGGAGGGGTGCAATAAATGACTGCATCCAAAGACAAGAAGAAAGTGGATATAGGCCTCACAAGGTTCTATCATGTGTTTGATTATTAGGGCCTGTTAGGTGGTGCTGATCACGTATGTCTCATGGATATCCATGTCACATATATATATATTTGTTTTGTAAATTTATTATTATTGTTGCATGTTAAGTCAAATAATTATTTATTTTGACTAAGAATATGTTCCTCCTTTTGGACCATTATTCATCAAATAAAGACTATTTTATATTAATTCATGTGATTAATTAAATTCAGTCTCTTGCCTTTACCTTGAAAGATCATATGATTGCAGGGCTACTTGTCCAGATTGTTTCGGGTATGTTGACTTTGATGCCATTAAAATATGTGAACAAAATATATGCTATTATTTGTAATTAATATTAAGGAGTTAAATTTACTTTTAGTTTAATTTATATAAAATATTTATATTAATTTGAATGTATTTTTGTCCATTATTTTGTTTAAACTACAGTTTTAGTGCTCATTTTTATAATCGTATAATTCTGGTCTATTTATATATAAATTCTGTTTAACCTATGATTTTGATCATCTAACTAACTTGATGGCATAAATAATATATATGTTCACGATCAATTTATTGTTTAATTTCAATTGATATTCTTTTAGCTCTGAATGCTTGGTCATGACTCAATTTAATTTAACACTAATTTTCAAGACTTTTCATTTTAATGTCAGGTCATGTAATATAGAAATGTGTTATATGAACATCAAATCTTGGAACAACAATTTGACATCTTTCTTTTCACTCACATTACCGAGCCCAAGACATGCAAAAAATATTAAATAAGTAAAAAAAAAAAGTGTATAATTGTTATATATTTGTTAGATAATGTGTTTGAATAACATACATTTTTGCTTAATATATTATCATATCTTTAAATTGGATGGTGAAAGTTAAATGTAGGTCAAAACTTCTACCTAAACATCTAAACAGTGAGCCAAATTGTGCAATTAAAACGTATGTAGATCCATTAATTTCATCTATATATACTTAATATACATATTAAGTGTGGGCAGCGTAGTCCATAAATCTTAGTTCAACTGGTAGAAATGCTGAAATTGCTAGTGTTGGATGTCAGGATCGGGGTTAAACGTATTTAGATCCATTAATTTCATCTATATATGCTTAATATACATATTAACTATTAAGTGTGTGCAAGCGTAGTCCATAAATCTTAGTTCAACTGGTAGAAATGCTGAAATTGCTAGTGTTGGACGTCAGGATCGGGGTTCGAATCCCGGCACTCCATTTTGTGTGTGTGAGTTTTCAATAACTTTGTCATTTCGTCTATCAACCAAAAAAAATAAAGTGTGTGCAACTGAGAGCATTTTTAATGTTGAATAGTTTTAAATAAATTTATGTGTGTCAATTTAATTTTATAATACTCATATTTTTTACACAAATAAGTGATTTCATTCTTAAATTGCTAATTAATTCACAAATAACTGATTTCATTCTTTAATTATTGATGAGTGTTGTCAATATGTCAGCAATAGTGTCATATATGGTGTACATGTCAATTGTTTACCCATAAAAATGTAGTTAAGTCAACAATTAGATAGATTCTTATTCTCAAGAGTTGCATTACGTACATATACGGGAACTTACAGGTACTTATGTAATTGACATGACCAAATAAAAATAATGATTTCAACGAAACAAACACGTTGCACGCACATACATGATGCAAGTTATGCGCTAATCAAAACACAAAAAGATGTGAATAGCTAATTAATCGATCCAAATTATTTTAAGTGCAATGTTTATCTAGTAAAAAAAAATACAATGTTTGTCACTAAGTAAAATTTATAAAAATAAAAATAGTGATTTCAAGGAAACAAACTAATTCCACGTACACGGACAAGTTATCCGCCGATTAAAATACATGAAGACGTGCATAGTTAATTGATTTTTTGAGTTTGGTTTGAATTGAATTGTAAGTTTAATTAAAAAAAAAAATTGACGGTCAGTTTAATCAATTTTTTGAACAAGAGAAATCTGGTTTTTAATACTTTCAAAAAAAAAATATAGATTTTAAAATGGAGAGACTAAAGACCCATTTCAATATACAATTAAGTTTGGAAATGTTACTTAAAAGAAAAATGTAGTGATCTGAAAAATTGGCAGATTTTTCATCTAGTTTTTAACTTTGTAAAAGTTGTTTAATGAGTCAGCACCTATGATTGGATAGTGAAATTATAACCGTTTGATCAATGATTAATTGAAAAATTGATCATATACAATACAACTGTTCTAAATTCATTTCGGTTCCATATACAACTGTAATGAATAATAAGTGGAAAAAGAAATTTGTATGTCTATGCATGAATTAATTCAAAAATTCATACAATATATAGTTCATACTATTTCTTTAAGCAGTTGAATGATCAAAATATATGCCAACTACCCTAAATTAATCACTCCCTCACATCTTTTGTCTATACTATTTTTTAAAAATTTCATACATAAATATCCAAAGACTTCTATATTTGAACATTAACACTCGGAGACCATTCATCATCAGTTATATAATATTATACCTCCGGTCCTTAATATAATATATGAGAAGATTTGTTTTGAATTTAATTTATATGCACTGTCAGTGTAAAGTTATTTTACACATGCGTCTAATAATATATTGACACATCATGTATGGTAATTAAAAATACATGATGTGTCACATTCATTAAATGATGTGGCAACACATCATTGGATGTATGTGCAAAAAAACTTTACACTGACGGTGCACAACAATTAAACTCATTTGTTTTTTAGATTCATTGAATTTTTAATGTATTTAGTCTAGAATATAGATAAAATACATTAAAAACTTAATGAATCTAAAAAATAAAATTTATCTTATATTAAGGACTAGAGAGAGTAATTCCCTCTCAACATATGCAACACCAATCTTTGTATGTTATACATGGATTAGGATTCTATGACTTTAAAGCGGAAAAGTCAGGCTGACTTTGAGCCAATCTCATCCGTCCGATCAATCACGCGATCTAAGTTATGCCACTTGTCATGCACTTTATTTTTTTTAAAATAAAATTGATCTGAATCAAAGAGAAAGATACAGAACATCTTCAACCCTTTATATTTCCTCCCACCGCCTCCACACACCCTTCCACCTCCCATCGCCGTTCCACCCCCTTCAACCTTCAATCTTCGATCGCACTTTGGTCCTTCCCTCATCATCATCATCACCATTGTGTCGATATCAACCCTGAAATTCATCAAACCCCAAAATCCAGAAATTCACCACACCCACCAAACCCGTGATACATCGGAGTAGACGCATATGAGAGTGGCCGTCGACGGTGCGTGACGGCAAATCTGAGACTAAGAGTTAGGATTTCTAAGTTTGGGAGAGTTGTGTGTGTTGGTACTGTGAGTTTGGAAGAGAAGAGGTCTGCATATTGGAAGATAAGAGGTGTGCATCTATGGCGGCAAACAGTGGCGGCGGAAATATCACAGCAGTAACAACAGAGAGTAAGAGAAAGACTTTTTTTTTTTCAGCGGAATTAGAGAAACACTTTTCAGGAGGAAATCATTTTAACTTGTGGTGTATTAAGGGAGCAGGCCAAGTGACTTCACTTGAACCGTTAAGATGTATCCAACGAATGAAAAGAAGCAAAATTTACCATGATTTTCGCGCGTAAAAGTCACACAAGCCGAGTCCTGTTATATATACATCAGTATCATCATGTAACATACTATCAAAAAATCATTATATATGTAACTTAATCACATTTCATAGCAATCCTCTCTCTCACTTATCATATATGCCCCACCCCTTCTCAACTTAAGTCAACTAATTTTTATCAGTCGACCTTAAACTTTTTAGACCAATAAAAATCTCTTATATAAAATCGACGTGAGCATATTTTAGTCGATAAGAATATAATATTATATATACAAAAGTTCAGGTTTAAGTTTGAGATTTTTTATTTAGTCACCTCTAAATATGAATTTATAATCATTAGACTGCTTGACAAAAAAAAATTTATAATCCTTCAAAAATATGACATGTCCACGAAACCTAAATTTTGATTATTTTGATGAACGGTTAATAATTGATTTTTAAGAAATTACACTAAATTTAGCTCTCTTTTTTTTTTCTCAGCAATAGAATAAATAATTACTCATCTGTTTATTTTAGATTCTTTAAAAATCATTTTTTATATTAAATTTTAAAATAAAATTGAAGCAAAATAATTTAAAATATATTCTTTAGAGACTATTAAAAAACTTAGACATCATAAATTTGTTTTTGGAATGTAACTTCTCGAATTCTAGTATATAATAATGGAGAATGTTAACATGTGCCCTTAGAGCACATGTTAAGGAAATAAATTTAGAAAGTATTTATTAAAATTAGTTGTGTATTTTATCTCTCAAACATATAATAATTGATGGCATACAGTAAACCTCAATGAGTCTAATTAATTATTGTTAAAAAAAAAAACTCTAATTAATTTTTTTTTGTCTTAAAAGAAGTAGTAATCCACTGAAATTAAACTCAGAAATAATTGTGAGATTCGGGTTCGAACCCGGATCACAATGTTCGGCTTAACAATTTCGACATTTTTGCCATTTGAACTATGACTTATGGGAGATTAATATTTTGTTTCTTTTCTAACCTCAATAAATCTAATTAATTAATATTTTGTTTTTATTTTATTTTTTGGTGTTGCATTTTCACCATAGTTTTGGTTACACGTTTCTTTCGTGCTTTGGATAGAATATTGTTAGGAAACATCTATAGCATGTCACACACGTACGGTTGTTTTAAGCCACAAATGTATGTGATATTTTTATCTATGAATGACAAACATAAGTAACAACGTTCATGAGTATAATTAAGTTGATATATGAGTTCAAATATAAATTTTTTTGCTTACTCATCTTAATGGTGACTTTTTAGCCACTAAAATAAACTGATACAAACAACAAATACAATATTAACAGGTAAATATATAAGACGCGTGATAATATTAGATTGTCAGACATCATCACATGTGGAATTGTGGATAGATCTTTAATATGAAAAATATTTAGATGATCATCACAAACATTTAGATACATTATTTAATCACATTCACATAAAATTACACATGATATATTTAATCATTTCAAAAATAGATATTATCCATCGAATTTTTTTTTATCTTTTATTAAACATGTATACATGACTAGATGATATATGACTAAATTCTTGTGTGTTCACCTAAAACTTCTTCCTTTAATATGAAAAATATGATTTTATCTACTTAGTAGTTTTTATCTACTTTCTCACTCACATTGGTTTTCAAGGTATGGTTTTCACATTCACACCATATGTCTAAACCTCAAAGTCATGATAGTAGCTCCTAGCTAGAGCATAGGTTGTCAATGTGTCCATCCTATTCTAAGTAAGATGAGTCATATTGTGGATATCAATCATCTTGTTGAGGTTCCTGATAAGTGCCAAATTATAGCTAAATTTCATGTTGAACGTGAGCACTTATTGAATAATTTTGATAACAAATCCATAGAAATGAATCCCTTTTTCCTGTAAATATGGTGTGTACTAAGAATATGTCAAATTATATCAATTCCAACCATTTTGTTAGGTTTTGCTGAAACATAGAAAAAGAAACAAACTTTTGAAGCATTCGCTGCAGCGAAGACGCAGCGAACAAAGTCAGAGAGACAAAAGTCCTTAGCGAAGTCTCAGCGAATCAGTGGCGAACGTGCTCGCTACAGCGAACCAATAGCGAACCATCAGCGAACAAAGGCAGGGGAACCCAGTCCCTTAGCGAGCTGCAGCGAATCCTCAGCGAACAAAAACAAGAAATGTTCGCTACAGCGAACCCTCAGCGAGCAATTGCTGAGTCATGTTTTAAATGCACGTGTCAGCAAACCTCCCTCTTTAAGTAACTTATTCGCTTAGCGAATGTGGATTCGCTTAGCGAACATGCTTATATCAGAAGACTATAAATAGCCTTTAGATCATTTTGTAAATAATCAATTTTAGCTAGACTCAGAGCAAAAATTACGAAATTCATAGATCTAAGTTGTTAGGTGAGGTTTTGAAGGTGGATTCATCACAACTTGAGAAATCAAGTCACATGTTCTCTCAATCCTTCATCTCTTCACTTGTTTGTAAGTTTATCATGGCTATTCATAGCTAAATCTCTCTTTGTTGGGGTTTGATGTAATTAATTTATGATCATGAATCTAGTTTCACTACAACATTTTGAAGTTTCGGCAACAGTCAAAAACCGTTGCGTAAAGCCAAAAAACCGTACCTATATCCTACAGCAACGGTTTATGTAGTGTGCCCTATACGGCCGTGGCCTTTTCTACAAGCAACGGTTTTTTTTAGTTTCACCCACATGAAGACATAACCGCTGCCTAAACCTGTTTAGGCAGCGGTTTGTCGTGACCCAGTTGCAACGGTTTTTTGACAATGAGGGACGGTTATTGGATTGGTGCTCCGTAGCAACGGTTTTACAAATTTTTTAGGCAACGGTTATTGTGTGTTGCTTATATTTATAGGCAACGGTTTCAAACTTATTATAATAGCAACGGTTATAGTAATAGGAACAGTTATTGAATTGTTGCTTCTAGCAACGGTCTTATGTATATTTTTAGGCAACGCTTATTGCGTGTTGCTTATATTTATAGGCAACGGTTTCAAACTTATTATAATAGCAACGGTTATAGTAATAGGAACGGTTATTGCGTGTTGCATAATCTTGACCAAGCAACGGTTTTACGTTTAATTTGTGTTTCTTATCTCTGTTATAGCAACGCTTTGTTTTTAAAATAATTTATTTTTGGTTAATTTTAAATACATTTTTTTTTATAATAACAAGTAATATAATTTTTAAAAAAACAATAAATAGCATAATATGCGGTTATGTAAAATAAAAAAATATTCAATTTTAAAAGCTTAAATAAAATAGATAATATTACTGCATCATTTAATATTCCAAGTTTGGATATCCAAAATATACAAAACTAAAATAACACATGATAGTTTGTTTTAAAAAAATAACCAAAAAGTATTAGTTTGTGCATAAACTTGATCAATTATCATTCATCATCTCTTCAAGTTCACCTTCCTCAAATGTTGAATCAATTTCCTGCATTTAGTAATAAAAAAAAAACATTAGTCTTAATTTTTTTGAAAGTGCAAACTTTTATTATTATAGGCACACCACCTATGCACAATTACTAAAGGAATGCACACAATGCTTACACTACTGTCAAGCAGGAAAGAACAAAACCAAATAGCACAAACACCAAAACATAACTAGTCAAAAACATAAGATACTTGATTATAAGATAGTTCACCAATCAGTGGAAAAATAATTATTGGATGCTCACTATACACACTGCTTATAAGATATTTGATATTATTGGATGCTATCCTCATTGAAACTTCATACATTATGTAGGTAGACTCCTAACATTTTTTGAACCATATACAACCTCTGCCCTTATGGCTTATCTATTTAAGTGGTTTCCAAAAAAACATACATAATCTGCCTAAGATAACTATACAAACAGAGGGGGAATACATTGTTACCTTTCTTTAACATAATTAGAGTTGGAAAAAATATATTGCAGAATCAACTCTTATAATCAGTACACCATAATCAATCATTTGTACTATTTTTCAACACAATGAAAAATTATGGGATGAATATGTTGAAATAACTTGAATGAGGGATAGTACTATTTTTCTTATAATAAGATTTAAATTACCTTAGTAGAATATTTTGCCTCTCAAAATTATTAAGTCATTTACAACATTATATAACTGACCAAACTCAACACATATGACCATGCATTTTCATAAAATTAGGCTCCTGCAACAATACACTCTCTATGCATTTAGTTCAATTAAGAGCAGTTCATTTTTGCAGTTGGGTTCATTTTTTAATATTACCTTATCAAGATCATGCATGTGCGTTGATGTGGAAGCACCATTATCATCCTCCATAGCATTTTCCATAATATTATCCAAAGCTTCATCATCCAAATCAGGATTGGCTTGCTTTAACAACAATCTAACTAGCCCTTGTAAGCCATCAAGTTTCTTAGCCATGCGAGTTGTCTCGTTAGAATATTGTCTCTTAATATCAGCAATTTCTTCATGTCTCTTTAACATAGTTGGTGTTACCGTTCTTCCCGAGCAACGCACTCTACCAGGCTTTTCTTTGCCAAATATTGATTTAAAAGTTTCCCCAGCACATTCATTTGAGTCTTGAATGGAATCATGAAGCTTATTCTAATTAAAAAAACAAGGTTAAACATAAGTTCAAGGAAAAAATCAGCACAAACAATCTAAGGCCTAAATGCAAAGCATTACTATAAAAGTTAAACCAATACACTTTTAAACCAAAATTAGCTACACACTAAATAGAATATGTGTTGATGCCTATTATATGTATCTATTGATGTACCAATACACTATGATCTACGTCATAATACTTATATCTATGCCATTCTAGCTATGATATATCTACAAAATAATACATGTATTTACTGCTGTACTTACAATAACATTTTGGGTATCTTTATCCACTTCTTTTCCTTTCCGACTTGTGCGGGTTTCAATGAACATCTCTGCTTGAGTGACGTCTGATCCGTCCTCCTTCTTTGCACACTACAATTAACATAATATACAAGTAATAAGAAACATATATTTATTAGAAAATTATTTGTTTGAAATGCAAAAATACCATTTGTGCCTTAATCCTAGCAAAATTCCTTGTTCCCATACGATGTATATATTTTTGTTTGGCCCTATTCACAGCATTCTTCTTGCATATGTTCTGCATTATGTAGAAGTTAAAGATACTTGAAATCATTACTTGAACAATATTGGACACACATATAGATATAGTAATCTTACTTGAACATTATTGATCCCCCAAAAAATCATTAATTTCTTAAAATGAGTTTTGGGTATTCTCTTGGGACGATGTTTCAACCTTTCTCTCAAGTTTGGGTATTTCAAGAAGTACTTCTTCTTGATTGAACACTTGTATCGTCTCCAAGCATCGTGGATGCGAGCCAATATTGCTTTCTTTCCTTCTATAGGAATAATGTATTTATCCTGCAAAAACAAACTAACTATCACCAATGTTTAAGATGATTTGAGGTATCAATGAAATATAAATTTTATTTTCACATACATTAACAAAATCCCACATGGCGTCCTTTTCCTTATCCGTAAATGCTTTAAAGCTGGTGTAAATTAGAGGGCAATATCTAGCACTCCTCGCAACAGTTCCGATAAAACTACTCAACTCAGACACAATTTTATCGTTGGGTCCAATAGGTTCTCCAGCATCGTCTAAAGTAATTTCTTCACGCTCTTCAATTTCTCTTGCATGCACATTTAAGCACCTTGTTGGACCTCGTGTTCCTTTCTTGCTTGTACCTATTTAACATGGGTCAACATATCATAAAATAATATTGTAAATACATACTAACATAAGATAAAGTATAACCAATGTTACCATTAACGTTAGTGTCTTCCTCTTCAGGTGCAATTTCTTCTCTTTCTATGTCATCTTCTTCTTCACCTTCACTTTCAAGCTCTTCATCTTCTTCTTCAACTTGCACGCCGTTTACTTTAAGAAATTCATCAATTAACATTGCTTGAAAACTTGGCATTTTTTGTGTCTTATTTGGTCCTTGTTGCTTCTCAAGTGAGTCATTATGACAAGTAGCACTTTTCATGGGTTGGTTGTTGACTTGATGTTTCGGTTGCGACTCATTAACTACTGCAGCCACACTCTTCTTCCTTGGTCCTTGTTGCTTCTCACGTGAGTCATTATGACAAGTAGCACTTTTCATGGGCTGATTGGTACTTTGATGCTTCAGTTGCGACTCATTAACTATTGCATCCACACCCTTCTTCTTTGGTCCTTGTTGCTTCTCAAGTGAGTCATTATTTGCCTCCTTCGTCACTTCTGTTCGATTTTCAGCATTTGTTGACAATTTAGACTTCTTTTCAAGTGAATGGGTTGCAAGGGAAAAAGATGGCAACTTTCTTTTACTTTGCACCTTATTAAGTTCTTGAGCTTCAGCCATGGTTGCTTTAGTTTGCTTGGTATTGGTTCCTTGAACTCCAACCAATTGCGACTTAGAAGCCTTAGTTCCTCCAACATTCCTTGATGGCATATTTTGATTGCGTTTAGGTCCTTGAACTTCCGCAATATGTGCATCATCAATAGCATGAGTTCCTCTAATAGGGGTCTTGATTCCATCAATGTTGTCTATTATCTTCTCACGCTTAATCTTTAACATCTTCAACAATTCATCACCAGATTTTACTTGTCTTCCCAAGTAAGTAACATGTTCTGTCCTTGGATTTCTCTTTGAGTTTACTTCGTTCTTCATTTTTTGTCTACAAAAAACACATAAAAGTATAAGTCCAGACAGAACCAAAAGCAACAAAATAGGACCAACAAACCAGTCTAGAAAAAGAAGGAAAAAAAAAGATTAAGACGGACAACATGTCCAAAAGTAGAAAATATAACCAATCCAAAAAAATATCAATCCAACAAATAATTAGAACCAACAAATAACAAACAACAAAGCAACACACAATAACATTGTAACAAAGCAACAAAATGGAAATAAGAATAAAATGTTATATTTTAACAAAGCACCAAAATGGAAATAAACAATTTGATACACAAAATCACAATACAAATTAGTCCATATAGTCATATAATGTGTCATCAAAATCAGAATCGTCCTCATCTTCTGTTCGTTGTAAATCATTTGTCGGCTTCTCAAAGATTGTTGTAGGCATGTCTTCCCTAACCAAGTTGATTTCATCATCAGGTGTTGCATTTACACTTGTAGCTTCAAACTCTGATTGGTTACCCATGTTATACAAATCCCTTGGATCTGTCCTATTAACATAATGTCTATTTGCATTGAAAGGATCTTGAATATAAAAACACTGTTGAACTTGAGAAGCAATCACAAAAGCATCATCTTGGAAACGCTTTTTATTGAAATGTACACAAGTAAGTCCATATTTTTCTTTCTCGACTTCATACCAATCACACCTAAATAGAACAAATTTGAAGTGGCCATAATAGTTCAACTCAATTATATCTTTAATTGCTCCAAAGTAAGTGACAGGTTCTGTCCTAGGATTTGCATCTTTCGAACTTGCAAAACTTGCGGTTAACGAAACCAAAGTCACACCAGAATTTTGAGTCTTGCGTCTTGCATCTCGTTCCATAGTATTAAATCTATATCCATTAACAAGATATCCTGGAAACCTCTTTGCAACATCATTTGGTCCTTTAGATAATTATTTAAGCTTAAGCGGCACATCATCTCTCATTGCTCGAGTTTTGAACCACTTACTAAAATTCCGACTTTGAGCCTTGGCCTTATCCCACCGGCGCTTTTTAGTGTGACTATTAACAATATCTTCATGCTCTCTATATAAAAAAAAAAATTATTCATTAGTCAATTTCAAAATAGTTTTTATCTAGAGACGAATAAAGCAAAAACTAACATGTTGACGCACCTGATGTAGACTTCAATTTCTTCACAATTGAATAAGATGTATCGATGGGCTTGGTCTAGTGAATCAAAATCTAAATGAAATGGTTTCCCGTTTCTCTTTCCCCCTAAAGGACGACCAATGCTTGTAAAGTAATCAATTTCATCTACATCTAACAAATCACTATTATCACAGTTTCGACTCCTTCTATTCAACCTTGTATCCACACTTGTGTGCAAATATCTTGAACAAAGAGTTATAGCCTCTTCAGCCAAATAACCCTCGGCAATAGAACCTTCTGGGCGACTTCTATTACGGACATATCCCTTAAGCTTACATAAATATCTTTCTATGGGATACATCCATCGAAATTGAACTGGGCCGCCTAATCTAGCCTCATTCGCAAGATGAATAGGCAAGTGAACCATTACATCAAAAAAACTAGGAGGAAAAACCATTTCTAGTTGACAAAGTACTTCAGCAATTTCGTCCTCTAAGTTGTTTAGATCATGGATTCGGATAACTTTTTGGCACAGAGAGCGAAAGAAACAACCAAGACGAATGAGAGGTTGAGCCACTGTTTTAGGCATTGTGCTTCTTATTGCTATTTGTAATAAGTAATGCAACATGAAATGTGCATCATGACTCTTATAACCATATATTTTCCTTTCGGAAACTTTCACACATCTTGAAATATTCGATGCACTACCATCTGGTAGTTTGGCACCTTTAAGAACACCACAGAAGGTAGACTTCTCTTCAGGAGTCATTGAGAAACATGATTTCGCAATCTCGGCACGACCTCCACCAACATCCTTTGGATGAAGATTTTTTCTAATACCCATTTCTTGCAAATCATAACGAGCTTTAATATGGTCTTTTGTCTTTCCTGATATATCCAATAGAGTCCCTATAATGCTATCACATATATTTTTTTCAATATGCATTACATCAAGATTATGACGTAGTGTATTGTATGCCCAGTATGGCAACTCAAAAAAAATTGACCTCTTCCTCCATGGACCTTCTTTGTTTTGCTTTTTTGTCTTCCCAAATACATTGTTGAAATCTTTTAAAATTTCTAATATTTCGGTCCCTTCTAACAAAGTCGGTGTAGATCTCAGTTCCTCTTGTCCATTAAAAGATTTTCCGTTTTCTCTCCAAGCATGGTCCATTGGCAAGAAGGTACGATGATCCATATAACACATCTTTCGACTATATTTCAGATAGGTTGAAGAAGTGTTGTAGTTGCAACATGGACATGCCAATTTCCCTTTTGTGCTCCAACCAGACAACATGGCATATGCGGGATAATCACTAATAGTCCATAACAGAGCTGCGCGCATTTGAAACGTATGATTTTGTGAAGCATCATATGTTTCTACTCCAGATTCCCATAACACTTTCAACTCCTCAACAAATGGTTGAAGATACACGTAAATATTATTTCCTGGTGATTGTGGCCCAGGAATTAGTAATGACAACATCGTAAATTCAGGCTTCATGCACAACCATGGCGGAAGATTGTATGCCACTGTCAAGACCGGCCATGTACTATGTGATATACTCATAGTCCTAAAGGGGTTGAATCCATCACTACTCAAGCCAAGTCTTACATTACGACATTCAGAAGCAAAATCAGTATTACACCTATCAAAGTCCTTCCAAGCCTGCCCATCAGCAGGATGCCTCAATTTCCCATCTTGTGTGCGTCCTTTTGCATGCCACCTCATTGACTCGGTTGTTCTTGAACACATAAACAACCTTTGAAGCCTAGGAATCAAGGGAAAGTGTATCAAAAAAATTTCAGCAACTTTATGATCATTTTTGGGTTCCTCAGACTCACAATCCACTAGAGAGGATTCTTTCCACCGAGAAGCTTTGCAAAATCTACAAGAATTGTCATTCTTGTATTCTCCCCAATATAACATGCAATCATTCGGGCAAGCATCTATTTTTTCATAATCAAGGCCAAGGTCCTTAATCATGGCCTTTGTTTTGTGAAAAGAATCGGGAATCTTAAGATCGGGCATTGCTTCTTTCAATAATTCTAAGAGCGACGAGAACGACACATTGCTCCACCCATGAAGACACTTCAACAGGTACATCCGAATTATGAAGGATAATGTAGAGAAATTTGTGCATCCTGGGTATAACGGTTGCTTTGACTCATCAATTAAATTGTAGAATTTCTTAGCATCCTCATTAGGTCCCTCATTATCTCCATTTGTTTCTACAATGTTTCTAAATGTGTCAAATAATAAGCCATCAATGTCATCATGTGACTCGTCTTCAGCATCCATCTTATTATCAATTTTTGTTGCCTTTGATCTTTGCTCCCCATGGTTTGTCCAAACTTTGTAGCCTTCAACAAATCCAAAGGCTACTAAATGATCACAAACCACATCTCTTTCTTCATAATAAATATTGCCACAATTGGCACATGGGCATAGAATTTCATTTCCTTCTGGTTTTCCTTTAGTGTAGGCAAAATCTAAGAAAGATAAAACACCTTTCTTATATTCAGGACTAAACCTTGGTTGGTTAGTCCACTCTTTGTCCATCACTATATATCAATCTAATAGAAAGAGTTGACATACAATAAGACATTATTCACTCACTTAACATGACAAGTGGAAATACTCAATCATATATTAAACTAAGAGTGAGCAAACATAACATATGAATTCATCTAGTTCCAACATAACATATGTAGGAGCCAAGTTCTCTTAATTGACACATATAAATGTGATATTATAAGCCTACTCAGAAGACCAATTAAAATGTTGGTCACTAAATTGATCACCACAAAGAACCAAATTTTTAATATAAAAATCAGTTACTAACTAACTTAATTGTTGTAGTGATAAAAAAAATATCTTGACATTTGCAGTCACAGAGAATCACATGTGACAATCATATTAATTCCCCCTAAGATTAGAGCATATATCCCACTCATACTATATAATACATATAAAGTCATACTTCAATACTTTTAGGAATATATGCAAGCATACATTAAAAACTTTTGCTTAATAATACAAGCACCTAAAAAAGGAAATTAAGGAACAGCCAATAAGTGAGAGTAAATTAAGTACCAATAACGTCTATTTCTACAGCACAATCCAACAATTAAGTACCACTAGTATTAGGGAAAATTAAACTCACCTCCCTTGTGGTCTATTTAAATAGCACAAATACCCCCTCTAATTTTAAAGTAGACACTAGGATTAATTTTCCTTGTCATGAAATCAGCTAGTGGCCATGGACATGGTCACATTATTCAATTCAACTGGTTTACAGTTTTTATATTGTCAAAAATATGGTAAAGGACAACTCACACTATGATAGTTAGAGGTTTAACACTTTCATTATAAAGGTAGGAATTCTTAATTTTTACCTAACTGTACTTACAATAACATTTTGGGTAACTTTATCCACTTCTTTTCCTTTCCGATATATAGTTAATTTAAATTGTACATCAGCTAGACATTTTTGTCAATGAATTGATATGAAAAATAATAATTGCACTAAAGTTCAAAAATAAAATACACTCATACTATAATACATATAAAGTCATACTTCAATACTTTTTGGAATATATGCAAGCATACATTAAAAACTTTTACTTAATAATACAAGAACCTAAAAAAAGTAATTAAGGAACAACCGACAAATGAGATTAAATTAAGTACCACTAGTGTCTATTTCTACAGCACAATCTAACAATTAAGTACCACTGGTATTACTGTAAAAGATGAAGGGTAGGTAGTAGGTAATTGTGAGGTGGAAAAAGTAACAAAACAATGTTGATTAATCTAAAAAGCTTTCTTTTATTGGTCCAGCTTTAATGCATAAAAGTAACAGACCCATATGTTGAGAACAGAGAAAAAAAATATGCATTATTCGTTTTCATTTTATTATTCACAATCACAAGTTGTATGTTTGGTTTGAAGAGTTGAAAGAACCATTGGTATTTTTGCTATTCATTTCAGAAAGCATAAGAAGAGTACTTGATATTGTTAATTATGAATATGATTTATATGGGAAGATGGAGATTAATTAAGAATGGATTCACGAGTGTGTCAGATATTTTAGGACACTGAGGTATCTATCTTTTTTAAGGACAAGTCGCTCATAGGGACAAATGAATGAACATATAATTTCACTGTGGTCCTTGTTCATATAGCCTAACTCATAGCCAAATTAATTTCAAGAACTGGTTCAAACAAGAAAATCTAATGTAAACCATGAACTGAAGGTGTATATTATGCTTACTAAGAAAACAAAACTGTCACAGTAGCAGCTGGAACAAGAAAAGAAATTAACAATGAACAGATCAGCTATCTAGAAGTTACTACATTTTTTTTTAAAAATCCAATGAATAGAAAGAAAGCGAATAGTCCAAGTGGCTCATTAACATAGGTCCATATTATCCTTGAGTCCTCCCAACACAATAAGAGCCTAAAATCCTTAATAAAGAAGATTAGGATGGAAATAATTTTATATGTATCAGAATCTGCCTAAAGTAGGATAGACTAAACTCTAGTTTAGCCATAATTTTCTCTTTTCATTATGGTTCAAAGTAACCAAGTTTTATTTTAAAAAATTGGCAAGTCTGGCAGTATCCATCTCAATGTATCCATATAAGAAGCATGTCCCTTTAGTCCTCAAATCTTTCACCCACTCTCACACACAATATATTAAAACAAGTTGAATATCAATCCACATAAACCATTCCAACAACAGAAAGACAATCATCACATAATTCTTATAACCACCATAATTATAGATACCTCGAACTAGTTTTTGGGTTTCTTAATAATTCTCTAATTATATTAAGGGTCCTCACATCTTTTGAGCTCATAAAGCCAAACCAAAATTCTCAATTATCTAACTAATATAAAAACTAACTAAAGTATCATTCTAGATTTGCTAAGCCTAATTGAACTCCAAAATACAAACTATATATAGTCATTGTCTAACTAATATAAAAACTAACTAATGTCCTCAAATACTCTTGTTGCAGCTAAGAAGAATTTTGATTGTAGCTAATATTTCCAATTATCATCTCTTAAACGGCAGCCTATTACAATAAGTAATTCCAATAACTATTCTCATGACTAACTAGTCATTGCTACATCAATAACCAAAGGACTCACCTAAAAATTAAACTCCACAAACACATAGACTAAGCTATGTTGTCATAACAAGTAATTCAAATAATTTCAGCACAAAAGTCACCAATAACAAGAAGTTACATGAAAGAACAACCCACAATTTACGTATGAAAACACACAAACCAAAACACACCAGCAGATAATTAATCACAAACAAACCAACAGATAACCAAAACACACAATTGTTAACAAAAATTGATTTGCAAGATAATCAAAATCAATTGGTACCAAAATCATAACCTAATTTCTTCAATAAGGAGAAATCATAGAGGATTACAGAGATTCTAACTTACCTGAAAGAATCAACGAGTGATTCAAAGAAGAAGCTTGAAGACCCACGCAAGAAGCTTGAAGATGACCAATTCACGCGAGTGATTCAGAGAGGATTTGAGAGAAGCCGCCAGGAGAAAGACCAATCGCGCCAGGAGAAGCCTGAAGAAGACCAAATCACTTGAAGAAGAAAGACCAATTCACGCATGAGAAGCTTATTCAGAGAAAGAATCTTTTTTAACCCTTTCAAAGAAATTTCATTCAAGTCCAAAAGTAACCCTTTATCTTTTTAATTTCTTTATCTTATGATTTTTTTCTATTTTGTTTGTTTTTTTACTAATCAATAATCACAAGTTGAAATTTTCTTATAAAAAAATTAACAAGTTGAATTTTCACTTTCAATTGAGGAGGACTCCCAGATATTTTTGAGCGGAGATAGATTTTCGGTTAAATTTATTTTGTCATTTAATATATTTATAGGAATGGTTTTAATAGTGCATCCAATTTATATTTATAGAAGCATTTTTAAATATGTTGCTTATACATAATTACAGGAATAATTATTCCACCGTTGCTAAAAAAAATTGTAACGGTTGCCAATAATTTGTTATAGGCATGGTTTTTTTACCATTGGTGAGAGAATTGCATACGGTGACAACACCGTTGCTTTTACCGTTTTTAGGGACGGTTTCTTCATTGTTGGTAGGAAAACAATGCAACATACACAAAACCGCTGCCTATTCCTTGTTATGGGTATGGTTTTTACACGTTGCTTAAAAAACTGTTGCCTAAGCTTAAAAATGTTGTAGTGTTTAACTTTGCTATATGGTTTTTGTTCATCAATCAATATTAGTGATATCTTTGTTTATATGATTTTCTCAAAAGATTTGAATGATATAGATATATGTTATTTGAATCAAAGATTTAGGATAATCACTTGTTAAATCTCAAAGTTTAGACATAGATTCTGGATTTAATAGTCACTTAAAGTATTAAAGCTTAATGTTATTTTATCGATTAATGATTTGAGACATCGAAAAGTTAATAGATATAATAGATTTCATGACATATTCCGGACACGGATATGATCGACGAGTAATATGTGACGATATTGATTGGTAAATGAAACATATATATCGATAGTTGACTGATACATGTGAATGATTTAATGAAATCCGATCCCAACAAGTTTTTCTATCCAAAGTTTATTACGCACTTTTATATCGCACTTCTATGTTACGAAACCAAAACTTAATCAAACCCGCACTTAAAATCATGGAATTTGTGTCTTTACAATTGATATCACACTAGTCCCTGTGGATACGATATATTGAAATATACTTGCTAAAAGAATCTCAACAGTTCCTAATGATTGCATTTTGATGCACATTCTTCTTTGAGCTGAGAGCTGAGACTGAGTTGCGTAGAAATTTCATAAATGTTTTGATACTCGGTTCTTAAAAAAAAAGTCGTGTGATATGCCAAAAAGAAAGAATTGTTTTGAGGGCGTAGAAAAAGAAAGAAAAAAAATTAGAAGAAAAAAAAAGTATGAAAAAAAACAGAGAGAAAAAGAAAAAGAGAAAAATATGCCAAAAAGTTGTTTTGTGGGCACTGTTAATCTGAAGGTGTGTAAAGAAGTTATCTTGTAGAGGTGTGAATATGTTCATCATGTTCAAAATTTAAATGAATTTTAGGGCTCTAATTCTTCATCCTCTTAGATTTTATAGCCTAGTTCCCTTAAGTTTATCCAACCTTTGCCTTGGCCCCGTTACAACCCGAATAAAGACCTTTTGATCTTTGCGTGCATGTGCTTTGTTGGAACAAAATGTGTGTTAGTACACACCCTTAAGTTTTGATGATAACAAAGTATTAAATGGACAATTGATGTTACTAATGTTTAAATTAAGTGTGCAGGAGAATCCAACATTATATCAAGAGCACACTTGATTTAGACTCTGATGAAACCTATGGAAGTCTGAATCTTTACACTCTGAAAGAGTTCAGAAGCTACAACGTGGTCAGAAGCTAAACAAAGTTCAGAAGCTCAAAAAGGATCAGAATGTCTGCAAGAGTTCAGAAGCTCAGAGAAGTTCAGAAGCTCAAAGATGTTCAGATGCCTACAAGAGTTCAGAAGCTATCTGCTAGTCATGAGTTATTCAGAAGATGAAGACGTTCAGAAGCTGAAATACGAAGGACTATCAGAGGCCATTTATTTAAGACCAATCAGACTCCAAGTTATCAAAGGTTCATCAGAAGCAAAGGAATTCCCCAAATCATCAGAAGGGCTACATCAATTACTCTTATCAAGCCTGATGATTTGTACTAAGGACAACTAATTACAACGGTCACAAAGGATGTGATCCTACTCTCTCTAGGAGCTAGTTGTACCTTATTACTGTACTTTGGACAAACAGTAAAGGTGAAGCTTAACTGCAAAAGAAGACGTGGCTTTACTCAACGGATATTCAAAGACTACAGCTGTCCAACTTACAACGGAAATTTCTCCAACGTCTCAATGTCTTTCTCAACTCATATAAATATGCAAAAGAAAGAATTGATGACTAACGAACTTCATTAGAAAATATCTCTCAGAATAAAGTGAGAAAATGAATTGTAATACAAGGGGACTGGAGTACTCTCAATTTGTGAGGGGAACCAGTATAAATTGTTGTGTGTCTTTCTCTCTCTCACTCTCTCATTTACTCCTTCATCATTCACTTAGCATTAAGTTGATTGTCTGAATTATTCCGTTGTGCTTAAAGACTCTGATAGATTTAATTATCTAGAAAAGTTTTTAAATATCTAAAACACAATTCAACCCCCCCTTCTTGTGTTTTCTCCACGCACCTTCAATTGGCATCAGATTCTGGTTCTGTTGGTAAATCACTTAACCGTGAGACAGTCAAGATCCAAAGGAAAAAAACACTATGGCTCAAAACATGGATGATTGGAAGCAGAAGTTATATCAACAAGTTGCTGATCTTATCAAGGAAATTGAAGATGGACTGAATTTAAATGAAGATCTGAGCAACAATCAAAATCCTTCCACATCAGGGGCTGAACAAACTTTTAATATTGAATCTACAACCACCAAAGTTTGCTTCATTAGTGATGATAATGAAAGCATTCAGAGAGCAAATATAAATGGTATGTTAGATCAATATGAGCAGTTTAGAATGGAAAAAAATGAGAGCATTGGAGAAATGAGCTTAAGATTTCAAGCTATCACAAGCAAGCTTGAAGACTTCAACAACAAACTCAGCAACAAAGAGCTTGTAAGCAAAATGCTGAGCAGTTTTCCTCTGAATTGGAATGAAATTTCAAAATCTCTAGAGGAAACTGAAAACATCAATTCAATGAGTCTTGAATCATTGATTGATTTACTCAGAGTCCATGAATTGGCTCTGAAAGAAGAAGAAGAGTTGAAAAGTGAAGAAGCAAAAGCAGCAAGGAAAGGAAAGCAAGCATTGGAACATGAAGGTCTTGTTGAAAAACCTGATGAAGAGTATCTTGAAAGGTTTTCAAGAAAAATTCAAAGATGGTACAACTTCAAGAAGAATGGAGGAAAACTGGCTAAAGGAATGACAACCTGGGATGTGCTAGACAACTTCTCTGAAGATGAATCTGAAAGAGCACCAGGAGCTGAAGAATCAAGTTCTAAAGATGGTTCAGACTCTGAAGATTCAAGTTCTGATGGAAAGTCAGAACCTGAGAACATAGACAATATCCAGAGAAGAATGAATCAGGTATATTCTCATCTTTCCAAAGCAAAATTGATCAAGCATCTTGAGAAGACTTTACTTAAATTCTTTAATAGTCAGCAGAAGTATAAGAAGCTTAAAGCAGACTATGAGAATTTAAGTAAGCAAGCAAATCACTCTGAAGATCTTGTACAAAAAGATTTTATCAAAACAAAAGATCTTGAGAATGATTATGATGTATGTTACAAACCCTTTGAGCACTCTCTTGCTCTCAAAGAGTATTGCAACACAAATGCTGATCAAAATAAAATTATTTTCATGCTTTGCAATATCAAAACCAACAATACTAATGGGATTGGATACTCTAGTAATAAAATACTAGAGGAACCAAGCCTATCAGTTATTGATGGAAGCTTCTCACTCCCTAATCTTTACACTACATTTGTATCTGATAGCACTCAGATGAAACAAATGAAGGATAAAGATTTGGCAACTAACAGTCTAGGACCCTCAAGCAAGTGGGTACCAAGAGACAAAATAGTTTACTTGATTGCAGGTGAAACAAAGACTCTGAACCTTCCAATCACATGGATGCATGTGAATGTGAATGGAAGAAGAGCAATTCTGCATAGAAGGCACATTTTTTTAAGAGTCAGATGGAGAAGAAGATGAAATGGAGTACATAAGCAACAGGAGGGAGTATGAAGAATTTGAAGATTGTTTTGAAAAAGACTTTGATGATAGCAACTCTCTTTGGTGGGATGAATGTTCAGAATTTGTCCTGGAGAGAGATTGATCTTGAACAAAATGTCATCAAAACAACAGAGCTTCAAAATCAGGTAAGTAACTCTCAACTCCTAAATGACAAGTCAGAGGAATAACATTCAAGGTTAAAAAAGTTTCTTAGGATATTTGATTTATTTCTCAAAAATGTTCAGAATTAAAAACCTTGAAAAATCCTGTCTGAACATATTTTTTAAATATCCTGAAAGACACATTTTCAGACTCTGAAGTATTTTGGATCTCAGCATCTGAAGTAGTCCAGACTCTGAGAAACTTTTTAACCTCTGAAGATTAAGCCTCTGAATAGGAATTGAATTAGAAACGTTTTAAGTATTTTTTACTGAAACGTTTTGGCGCTAAAAGAACAACACGTACACACGTTCTGATTGGTTTAAAACAGTTAATGATTAGTTCTTTTCTTTTTGATTTATTTTCTATGTGTGTTCTATTTGCCTTTAATCAAAATCACTTAATCACTTGCACACGTTACTTCGTCACAACCTACACTTTCATCTTCTTAACCTCAGAAAATCTTCTTTCTTCCACAAATTAGCAAAACCCAAAACCCTAAACTTCAGAAATGGCAGCATCCACACCATCTTCAGATTCTCTGTTTGCATTTTCTAAAAACTTCCCTATCAACACTACTGCTTGCGAGGAGATGTTTTCTACAGATTTGTCTCTCAAGATGGAGGGAAAATCTCTAAACCTGGTTATGGAACAACCAGTGGACTTTGATAGCTTGGAGAAGAATCACTATGATGTTCTAAAGTTCTTTATTGATCATAATGGGAGCTTTAGATACACGAAGTTGCTAAATGGTCTCATCTATCCAACGCTAGTAAAGGATTTTTGGATCAGAAGCAAGGTGAAGACGGTTGAAGATTACAACAGGGAGCTGGATGCAAAGAAGAAGGAGAAGTTGGAAAATAAGGATAAGACTCCTCAAGAATTGGGATTAAGGGTAGTCGAAGAGACTGAAGTGCATTTTGTGGTTTGTGGATTTGAAGTAATTCTCACTGCTTCAAATCTGGCTAAGGTGTTATCTATCCCCAATGAAGGCACCTACCATACCTACAGCCAAAGCGAAGCAAAGAATTCAGAGTTTCTAGTGAACATGACCAAGTTGTGCTACGCTAAAGGGAAGAGTTGTGAAAGCAACAAAGTAAGTGATTTGAAGCCCACTCAGAAAGTTTTAGCCAGAATAGTTCTAGGATCAATATTTCCAAGGAGTGGAAGTTATGATCAACTTTCATGGGATCATAGGCACTTCGTCTATTTTCTCACAAGAAAATTTAATTTGAACTGGGCAAAATACATCTTCAATCACCTCTGCAAGGCTGTGAGTGCTACTCAGAAACAATCCAAGCCAAATGTTCATGTCATCTATCCAAGAACCCTTAGTGAAATCTTCTATCAATGTGGTGTGATAGATGTAATCAAGGTTGCTGGACATGACAATCTGATTAGGGAAATCAGAGCCTTTACAATCTCTGCTCACACCCTCTCCAACATGAACTTGCTAGCAGGAAAAGAGATGCAACCTTCTGATCCATTTGAACTTCAACCTCACTCAGAAGATTCAATGGTGAAGAGATATAAGATTGACTTACCTGTTGTCTCAAATGGTATTGTCAATCAATATATACAACTGCTAGAAAGTCAAGGTGAAGGGCTTGAGATTGAAGAAGAAGAATTGAAGAAAAAGAGGAAGAGGCTGGTGAAGATAAAGATGGAAAAGAGTGAAGCTGCAAGGGCAGAGGGTAAAGGAAAGATCAAGCCCAAAGCCGTGAGTTCAACTGTGATAGTAGTGGATGATGATGAACCACTTTGTTTCAGAATGAAGAAACGTGCCAAGGAGCCAAAGAAGAAACGTGATGAAAGCTCATCCAAAGACAACTCAGGTAATGTATTTGTATCTAAACCTGCTGTTGTAAATACTCAAGAGACTCAACCAAACCCATCATCAACCCAACCCAGAAATTTACCTCTACAATTCCTTGAGGAACATTTAGGTGGTGAATTATCTCATCCAAATATAACCAAAAATCCTGTTCATAACCCATTCACCCATTCAATCTCTGACAGACTCAAAACCCCCATCCAAACACCACCCAGACAAGTCCTGAAGACCATCTCACACTAAAACAACTCATCTCAGAACCTGTCCATTCAGAACCTCCCATACCAGAAATAAATATTGAAACACACCCCTCATCAGAACCTATCCAAACACCACCTGAACAACAACCCTCTGAAAATCAAGGTTCTGATCACCAAACACAATCTGAAAACCAAACACATCCTGAACTTCAACCATCACCTGACCAAACACAACCTGAACAACAAAGTACTGAAGAACTTGAACATCACTCTGATATTTCAAAACATACTGAATTTGTTGTTTCAGAAGAAATCCAAACTTCCCCATCATCAAACCATATTGATGCTATGGTCGAAGAGCTACATATGAATGACTTTCATCTAAAAGCCTTTGATCAACAGCAACAACAACCACAATCATCACCTCAACACACCTCTTCACCCTCAAACTCTGAACCTCATCCAACCAACTCAACCAACATTGATATCTTGAGTGAATGCAATAGTTTGTTTAGACATATACATGGCCTTCATGAGCTAAGATAATCTGATATGCCCTCATCTGAATATGTTGCTCAATGGGTGAGTTTGACCGAGGATTTAGTGAAGAATCTGCATAATCTTCAAAAGGATGATGTTGAAGAACAAAGGAGGTTTGACAAGGGAAAAGCCAAAGTGGTTGAAGAGGTTATTCAGAATCAAAAGGACACAGAGAGGAATCATCCTAAATCCTCTACTGTAAGAAATAGTAATCTGAATGAACCTGTCCAAGGAAATCTAAGGAGCAATCAAGAGCACCTGAAAAATCCAGCATATGAGGCTGAAATTAAAGAAATCAAAGCCCGGATGGATAAGTATATTGGGATGATAGAGAAAGTCAATGGAAACCAAATAGAGATTATGAAAACCTTAGCTTCTCTCTGTAACCAACCCCAATAAACCCTTAGGATTTCTTTGAATGTTTATGTGTTTATCTGCAGTTTAATAGTTTTATTAAGCACATTGGTAGGGTTAAGTACATACTTCTGAAAGTTTTTTTTAATGTTATTGTTTGTCAATCTTAAATATTCATTCATTATGTGATAATCTGTTTGTTCTCTGATTATAAATTTCTAAACAAGCTTTAATTTTTACAAACAGTTTTTCAATGGGGACTTCAAAATATTGTTTTTCATTCATAAATTTGATTTTCAATGAGTACAACATTTGGATATTCCTTAAAGATTCACATTACATAACAAGAGAAGAAATATAAATAAGAAATAAAAAATAAACAAGCCAAAGTAATGAATTTTATTTCATTGAGAACATGAGTTCTGGATTACATGTTAAAATTCCTAAAGACTACTTTCTTGAAGCCTCCAAGGGATGACCTTGGAGAAGGGACTGAATATTCTTGAAGAAACCATGCATCAGTTTGGTTTCCTTCAGGAATGTCAGTTTGCCCTTCTTAGGCTGTGGACATCAGTTTGATTTTCTTCAGGAATATATGTCTTCAGAACTTAAAACAGTCAGCGTCCAAAGATTTTTCTTCAGACTCTGAACTGAGTTCTTCTGTAACAGACACTGGCTTTGTTTCTATTGGTTTCTTCTTATGTTTTCTCCTATCTTGACTGACTCTCTTTGAAACTACCTTCTTCTTCTCTGAGCGTTTCATTTTTTCTCTCAAAAGATCTATCAATCACCTAAGATTATTCTGTGTGAATAAAATGACTAGGTATCTCTCTCCTCTTATAAGCACATTTCAATTGCCGAGTCTTAAATGCGTTCAACCACTCCTGATTTGACGGCATTGAAAGTTGAAATTATTATTAATTGCTTATACTACCTTTTTGATAATGACAAAAGGGGGAGAAAGAATATTGGTAAATCAATTGTTGCAAGAAGCGAAATTACTTTGCTTTTTAGGGTTTTGTAGTGCTTTAGAGAGAGAACGTAGGAGAATGGTCAAAATAGTGGCATGAGGTACATGCCTTGATATGACAATCTGATCTTGAGGATTTCAAAATATTGTGCTAAAGAGCTCTGAACTATTTTCAAAAAGTTTTGCTTTATGCTCTGAACTGTTTTCAAGTTTTTGGTTCAGGCTCTGAACTTTTCTTTGAAAAGATTTTTTTTAAGCTCTGAACTGTTTGAAAAATATTTTGAACTCTGAAACTGTATTTCATGATAACCATCAGAACCAAGTGTGTGTGTATACGTTTCTAGTGCCTATGATCCTATTGTCATTTAATTTAAATATTTACTTCATCTTGCATCTTCATCAAGAGCATAATTTCAAGGAGAATACATTTATTAGTTGAAGTTTATTATTCATAGATAGTACTTGAGTAAGGGTGCAACTTTATTCAAAGATTATCACACTATGAAAAGAAGAAGCTTGCAAACCTTGTTCTTTATATAGTAAAATATGAATAATTTAAGTCATATAATAAAGTAATTCTGAAACTGATTAAAATTAACTATGGATACAAAATAGGGGGAGCATACCAACCTAACTCTATGGGATATCAGACTTAGGGGGAGCTTGCAAAACTCAGAAGCCTAATGTCAACATAGCTGATTTTTATCAACAACAATTGTATTTAATACTTATATTTGTCATCATCAAAAAGGGGGAGATTGTTGGAACAAAATGTGTGTTAGTACACACCCTTAAGTTTTGATGATAACAAAGTATTAAATGGACAATTGATGTTACTAATATTTAAATTAAGTGTGCAGGAGAATCCAACGTTATATCAAGAGCACACTTGATTTAGACTCTGATGAAACCTATGGAAGTCTGAATCTTTACACTCTGAAAGAGTTCAGAAGCTACAACGTGGTTAGAAGCTAAACAAAGTTCAGAAGCTCAAAAAGGATCAGAGAGTTTGCAAGAGTTCAGAAGCTCAGAGAAGTTCAGAAGCTCAAAGATGTTCAGATGCCTACAAGAGTTCAGAAGCTATCTGCTAGTCATGAGTTATTCAGAAGATGAAGACGTTCAGAAGCTGAAATACGAAGGACTATCAGAGGCCATTTATTTAAGACCAATCAGACTCCAAGTTATCAAAGGTTCATCAGAAGCAAAGGAATTCCCCCAAATCATCAAAAGGGCTACATCAACTACTCTTATCAAGTCTGATGATTTGTTCTAAGGACAACTAATTACAACGGTCACAAAGGATGTGATCCTACTCTCTCTAGGAGCTAGTTGTACTTTATTACTGTACTTTGGACAAAAAGTAAAGGTGAAGCTTAACTGCAAAAGAAGACGTGGCTTTACTCAACGGATATTCAAAGACTACAGCTGTCCAACTTACAACGGGAATTTCTCCAACGTCTCAATGTCTTTCTCAACTCATATAAATATGCAAAAGAAAGAATTGATGACTAACGAACTTCATTAGAAAATATCTCTCAGAATAAAGTGTGAAAATGAATTGTAATAGAAAACATCTCTCAAATTAAGTGAGAATAGAAACTAACTCAAGCCTCTGAAGTTATTATGATTGTAATAAGTTTAAGCTTAGAAGTTAGTATTACTCCTGCGTGAGTAATTGATAAGTCTCAATCTTAGTGATTAGAGCAAGGAAGTCTTCTGCTTAGTGTAGAAGCAAGGAAGTCTCTTGTCTTGTGTGACTTGAGCAAGGAAGTCTCATGCTTGTGTGCTTGAGCAAGGAAGTCTCTGATCTTGTGTGATTAGAGCAAGGAAGTCTCTCTATCTTGTGTGACCTAGAGCAAGGAAGTCTCATGCTTGTGTGCTTGAGCATCTGAATGTAATCTTAGTGATTATAGTGAAATCTCTTGTAAGTACAAGGGGATTGGAGTACTCTGAATTTGTGAGGGGAACCAGTATAAATTGTTGTTGTTGGAACAAAATATGTGTTAATACACACCCTTAGGTTTTTATTATAACAAAGTATTAAATGGACAATTGATGGTACTAATGTTTAAATTAAGTGCAGGAGAATTCAACGTTATATCGAGAGCACACTTAATTTAGACTCTGATGAAACCTATGGAAGTCTGAACATTTACACTCTGAAGGAGTTCACAAGCTACAACGTGGTCAGAAGCTAAACAAAGTTCAGAAGCTCAAAGAGGATCAGAATGTCTGTAAGAGTTCAGAAGCTCAGAGAAGTTCAGAAGCTCAAGGATGTTCATATGCCTACAAGAGTTCAGAAGCTATCTGCTAGTCATGAGTCATTCAGAGGATGAAGACGTTCAGAAGCTGAATTACGAAGGACTATCAGAGGCCAACCATTCAAGACCAATCAGACTCCAAGTTGTCAAAGGTTCATCAGAAGCAAAGGAATTCCCCAAATCATCAGAAGGGCTACATCAACTACAATTATCAAGCTTGATGATTTGTTTTAAGGTCAACTAATTACAACGGTCACAAAGGATGTGATCCCTCTCTTTCTAGGAGCTAGTTGTACCTTATTACTGTACTATTGGACAAACAGTAAAGGTAAAGCCTCACTGCAAAATAAGACGTGGCTTTACTCAACGGATCTTCAAAGACTACAGCTGTCCATTTTACAACGGGAATTTCTCCAACGTCTCAATGTCTTTCTCAACTCATATAAATATGCCAAAGAAAGAATTGATGACTAGCGATCTTCATTAGAAAACATCTCTCAGAAGAAAGTGAGAATCTGAATTGTAATAGAAAATATCTCTCAAATGAAGTGAGCATAGAAACTAGCTTAAGCCTCTGAAGTTATTATGTTTGTAATAAGTTTAAGCTTATAAGTTAGTAGTAAGTCTTCTGCTTAGTGTAGAAGCACGTAAGTCTTCTGCTTAGTGTAGAAGCAAGAAAGTCTTCTGCTTAGTGTAGAAGCACATAAGTCTCAATCTTAGTGATTAGAGCAAAGAAGTCTTCTGCTGAGTGTAGGAGCAAGGAAGTCTCTTTGTCTTGTGTGACTTAGAGCAGGAAGTCTTGAGCTTGTGTGCTTGAGCAAGGAAGTCTCTGATCTTGTGTGATCAGAGCAAGGAAGTCTCTCTGTCTTGTGTGACTTAGAGCAGGAAGTCTTAAGTCTTGTGTGACTTGAGCAAGGAAGTCTTGAGCTTGTGTGCTTGAGCATCTAATTGTAATCTTAGTGATTATAGTGAACTCTCTTGGAAACAAGGGGACTGGAGTACTCTCAATTTGTGAGGGGAACCAGTATAAATTGTTGTGTGTTCTTCTCTCTCTCACTCTCTCATTTACTCCTTCATCATTCACTTAGCCATAAGTTAATTGTGTGAATAATTCCGCTGTGCTTAAAGACTCTGATAGATTTTAATATCTTGAAAAGTTTTTAAATATCCAAAACACAATTCAACCCCCCTTCTTGTGTTTTCTCCACGCACCTTCAGTTGTGTGTCTTTCTCTCTCTCACTCTCTCATTTACTCCTTCATCATTCACTTAGCATTAAGTTGATTGTGTGAATTATTCCGCTGTGCTTAAAGACTCTGATAGATTTAATTATCTAGAAAAGTTTTTAAATATCTAAAACACAATTCAACCCCCCCTTCTTGTGTTTTCTCCACGCACCTTCATGCTTCATTGTGTGGATGTCCTCTATCTTTGGGGATAGAAGAGGCTTGTCAAGCCTATGGCAGTGCTAACTTTAATGATGTGCTTTGAGCGTAAACATTGTCCCTAACACTCCAATATTGAGTGATTGAGTGCACTTTATACAAATATTTCGTGAGGTTCTATCACTTTTGAAGCACTTTTTAGTCTAATAGTCATCTTGCTCTCATTGCACATGTTTAAGATGTTGTTCATGATTGTTATACTCCTTGAATCTTGGATTGTGCTGATTGCTTGTGACTTTGCATTATGCCTTCTCTTCCTTCTTCTTTTTTAAATTTTGCTCAGGAGTGCAAAAGTTCAAGTGTGGGGGAATTTGATCAGTGCATTTTGGTGCACATTCTTCTACTATTGTACTTAGGCATTTCTCTAGTTTGTTTTATTATTTTTACTATTTTATTGTGTTTTTAGATTTAAGTTTATTTTTGTCTTTATTTTATTTTCGTATTTAATTTTCAGAATTAGTAGCTATTTAATACATGTTCGCTGTGCAGATCACAACTTGAGCTCTGGGTATCAGATTGAGGCGCGGAAATATGCGTTGGAAATCTAAGAGACATAGCTACAAGTGCTGTGATGAGTGAAAGAGCTGTTTCGAAGTGCAAGAGTCTCTAATAACTCATTGAAGATTTTGGACTTCGTGGAGACTTAATTTTGGCCTTTGAATTTCACTCATTCTCCTATATATACAACTCAAACCAGAAATAGATATACACAATATATTCAGCAAAGTACTTTTCACAAATTTAGAAAAAGCTACAATGTTCATGGAGAACTAATCTCAAGGCAATTTCCATTGATCATAGGTTCCATCATACTTTGAGGTTATTCTAATTTCAATCAAGTTTTTATTCCTTCCAATGTTGTTATGTGATCATTGTTTGCTTAATTCAATTATCATATAGTAGTATTGATCCAATCCGGTTGTTGTATATGCTCCTTTACCGTGATCACGTTAGCGTAGCTTCTTCGTTATCGTGCTTGGTTAATTCGCGTTTGCTTAATTCGAGAGGGCTTAAATCCGTTTGCTTAATTCGGATATTAGGAGCTTACATCACATAAAACCAGTTGCGCTTGCCAATGAGTTTTATAATCGAATAGGAATAGATAGGAGATTGAAATTATAATCAATGATAAGTCGGAACCGAGGTCAGTGGATTAGCCGCTTCAGTTTATTTTATAATAACTTATTTTTCAATTGCTATTTCTAGTTCAGAACCTTAAACCCCCATAAATTTCCAATTTTTATTTGATTATTATTTTTACCAATTAGTAAATCAGAGGTCCTTGTGAGACGACCAAGGTTTAACTACCTTGTTACTACATTTTATAATTTTAATTATTTTTGACCGTGCACGACAGCGATCACCCAACCTAATTCTTCTAAAAATTTACATGAATGATCTATATAATATAAACTTTTAATCCAACGGTGGATTTTGTAAAATTGGTATTCATTATCGAGATATTTACAAGTGGTGCACTGTACACCACTTGTCTCACTCTTTCATATTAGAAGTGACATTATCATTTATTGTATCCTAAATCAAGTTTATGTGTGGAGTTTTACAACATTATCTTAAAGCTACACATAAATATTATTGCCTATCGAATAAAAAATGTTGTCTTTTGCTTTGAGAACAATTTTCGAATTGTGGTACCCTAAAATATATAATTTTTATCAATGGTTAGATATGTATGATTTTGTAGTCGAAGAGCTACAAACAAAGTGAATGTGTTTTTTTTAATCGAAACAAATTGAATGTGTTAACAAAAGAGATTACAAAATAAAAAAAGGAGAAACAAAGATGTTGGATACAGTAATGTCATTTGTATTCGTAAATCAGGATTTGTGTGAATTGTACTGCTTGAAGATTCGAAAACCAAAAAATTCGAGAATGTGGCCGAGAGCAATCCCCCAACAAAATTTTATCCAACACTATGTTACGTTAAATATAAAATAAATATTGAGCAAGATATAAACGAAAGAGTTTTACTTTTCGCACTCCTTGAAATACATGTGCGCCTCCTGAAATTCTGAATTTATCCCTCTCGCTATTTAGAAAGCGAATATGTAAATACCAAAAATTGAGCGGGGGTTCGCTTTCTATGATGTGAACCTTATAAAAATCAATTTTTTTCCCTCTTCACCCTTCTCTCATCTCCCATGAAATAACTTATCAACTCTTGTAGCCTTGATACATGTTTATTGCAAGTATAAATGTAAACTTGGTCATATCAAATAAAGTGGCAATTCAATATAGCTATATTTACAGGGTGTGTGTGTGATTGGTCGAAAATGTCACAACCGCTCTAGTGACAAATTAAAATATGATATAAAATAGTGACCGCATTTTTATAAGGTACACTAGTTTAAGTGTAAAACTGTAAACTGAGTTCGCATCTCTAAATAGTGAATTGAGTTTCAGTTCGCACTATACATAGCGAGTGACAATATTTTATACTAAAACTCAACGTCAACACCTCCCATAAATGAAAAAATCATGAAAAAAGAGTTTGCTTTATAGATATCAAACTACAAACTGCAAATTGAGTTCGCATTCTAGAATGCAAACTCATTTTTTCATGATTTTTTTCATTCGAGGGGGTGCATACATTGAGTTTGATTTAAAAATATTGTCAATCACTATTTAAAGTGCGAAAAAATGCTCGCATCCTAAAAAACAAGAACATTAATTTGATCATTTCAAGGGATGACCGATGAATTTTAGGAAATAACTGAGGAATTTTCTAGAGGTGCGATAAGTAGGATTCTAAACGAAAATAATCTACAAAATCCAGTTGGCTCGAGCTGCCATGGGCTTTTAATATTATGAAAAATTTGTTCCCAATCAAAGATCTATGGCAATCCAACAACAATAGTAGAATAAATTTAAAAAAGAAATAAAAACTCCTTTATCCAAGTACTAAAATCTTTAGTTCCTTTAAAGAAAATGTCATGTTTCAATCAACAACTCACACACGAGACATGAACAATGTCGCCGCATGACCATCATTGTCGGTAAAAATTATAATGTAGGATTTGGTCATGTTTAGTTAAATCATTCACTCTAATTTCACATTGAACATTTGAGTATTTGACCCACCTATAAGTGACAATAACATTTTCAAAAACGATAAAAATGATTTTTTTTTTTATATCATTTTTAAAATTAAGTTATATTTTATTTTATCAAGTAGCCTAGTGGCTAGATTCACTCTTAAGTGGGATGACCGGAGTTTGAACTCCGACCCCCTGCATATATAATGTAATGTCCTACCAACTGAACTAAGCTCACGGGACAAGTTATATTGTTTTGTTTTTGTAGTTTTAAAAAATGTTATATATTCACTCTTTAGGATTTGAATTGTTCTCCCCCCTTGCGTTTAGGTACTTTCTAAGTAAAATTCATTTAAAATAAGAATTTTTAAATATAAATTAATTTAAAAATATTAAATGTCATTAAATTTTATCTAAAGTATATCAGGTAAATTGAGTATACGAGTCCCATTATTTTATTCTACTTATAATATTACCAATTAGTTGCAATCCAGAGGAAGATATTGCAGCAAATTAAGTACATTATTGTGAATGAATAATTATATAAGTACTAATGAGATTAATTATCACTAATCATTAGAGGGAAGTAATAAAAATATAATAATGTAAACAACATGTCTACAAATTGCATCAATCCAAACAATGTAGTACCAAGAAAAAACATCCTTAATCATTTAAAACAAACAAAAAAAAAAAGCAAAAAAAAAAATACTCTAGCTCTTTCTTTAGAACCTAAGCCTCAACAACAAGAAACTTCAATCTTTGGTGTCAAATTTGATGTGTTTTGTTGCCTAAAATTCTCACCATGTTTATCATCTGAACTCAAATGCTTCCTAAACATAGTTATGAAAGCTTCAACTCTTTCATGCAACTCCTCCTTAGACAACACTTCCACATGTTCATCTTCTTCTTCCTCTTCTTCATCAATCTCATTCTCAACATGAACATGATTAGTACTAATACTTTGATTAGTACTAATATTAGCACTAGTCCAACATTGTTTTTTGTAACATGCTTTATTTTCTTCAATTTCTTGAGAAATTATTCCACATGCACTTTTCTTCAATTTGTCATCATTTTTCACATCTTCAACATTGTTTTCACTTTCTAAATTTCTACTACTCCAATAATTTGGCTTCATAGACATATAAAGAATGGCTAATAGAATAACATTGAGGATTAAGAACACATAAGAACGCCACTTTTCAACTAAGAAACTCTTTAGACACACCATTAGAAGAAATGTACCTAATGTGAACATTATAGTTTGTATGCTATCTTCATTGAAATCTTCCTCTTTGGTTTCTCTATCACATTCTCTCTTCAAATCCATATTAGAAAAATTAAATTCTTGTTTGTTTTTGCTTTGAATTGAGGAGAAGTTGAATTGAGAGGTTGAAGCTAGAAAACTTGACTATAAATCAATGTGAGAAAGTGGTTTTATGTGGAAGCAAGAATGATAGTTATGTTAGTGATGTGGGGGACTTCATAACCACAATGAAAGGGTAAAGTTGTGATGATGAGAGAATATAACAAGTTAAGATGTGAATGTGAGTGGTGTAAGGTTATGAGGAGACAAGTAAACATAATACAAACAAGGAATGTTGCTTTGTTACTTGGCTCTATTTGTTGATGATTTTTTCTTATCTAATTTAGAATCAAATAGTTTTGGAAGTTAGAGTGTGTCTAGTCTTGGCGTGCAAATACCAAATCACCAATAGTCACACTGCCCTTGAAAGAGTGATAGGCTTGAGTCATAGGCACATAGTGACCAAGATTCCTGCACACTAAGGGAATCTCGCAATCATGCAGTTGGTACATCGGAATATTAAATTGAGATTGAACGGTTTATATTATAAGTTTGGTAAATTTATATCTTATATATTATAAAAGTCGTTTAGACTAGATCAATAGTCAAGATTGTTAACTATGTAAATGTGTGACCGCGTGAAATTCATTTGTAGCTAGACCCTAATTTCTTGTTGTTAGGAAATCCCGCAGTTAACACATCTTGAACTATTAAACCAAGATTAAACAGTTCATATCAAAAGTTCGACAAACATATACATAACGTTGTATAAAAGTCATTTGGGCAAGATCAATGACCAAGATTGTCAACTACGTAAATTTGTAACCGAATAAAATCTATTTAGATTTAGATGTAGACCTGATTTCGCTATTGTCATGGAAACTCATAATCACGCGGTCAACATTTCATGAACCGTTAGATCAAGATTAAATAATTTATACTACATATTTCACTATACAAATTGTCTGATCAAAGATCAATAATCAAGATTATCAACTTCATAAATGTTTGACTGCCTATAATCCATTTAGATTATACCTCAAGTTTATCTTTGTTTTGGTTATTTCAAATCTTGGTGTATGTATATTCTCAAAACAAAATCATTGGAGTAAAAATGGGAACCAATGATGTAGAAGTAACACTACAAAAGAAGCACCTAGAGAAGTGGGGAGTTGTAGTGTCCTATTCAAAAACTGAAGAACCAGCTGGCTTATTTGTTGTGAGTAAAGAGCACTATTACTTACTAGATTTACTGTGTAAGAAAGACAAAAGAAAAAGGTTGAAACGTGATGGACAAAAGGCACGCTTGATGTACACATATAATCACACAATGTTCTTCACATGGCCACATGTCATATGATGTAATAAGCTATTTCAGCTGCTTAATGCTTTTTTACCCTTGTTTTGATTGTATAAAAAGGAACCAGCAATAGTACATAGCACAAAGTAAAGTCATTTTTTGTGTTAGAAAGTTCTGCATGTGAAGAACCATGTAGGGACTTTGCTTTGAGTAACTTTGTTCTTGTCTATGGGCCCATAATGGTGGTGGGGTATTGTCTAAACTCAATGAAATCATCTCTCAAAAGTAGGGGTGTGAATAGCAACCATTAAATTTTTATGCATTTTTACTTTGTTAACATGTGTTATATAAAGATACAATAAAGTTATGTGACTCTCAGCTTGTGATAGGAGGATTCCACAACAATAATATTGCTCTCTGGAAGTTGAGAAATAGATAAGATCATTGTTTTAATCAAGAATGTCTTTTTTGTATTCTTAGGATTCTTATATTTACCGTGTACAATAACTAATTCTCGAGTCAGTAATCAAGACATAAAGTTTGTTTTTCACACGAGGTTAAATTGCCACTCGATTGAGGGACTCCATGAATCGGACTCGGTTCTTTTCATGAGGTGTCAACACAATATTGGTTTATTTAAGTATAGTTAAACTTTATATAACTATAGATTCTTCAAGTTCTCTCAGCATTATTTTAAGGAAAATGCTAACTAGTTCCCTGAGATACTAGTTAAGGAACTAAATATGATAAACAAGTGTATTTTACTTTTTTAAAAGTATAAATAATGTTTGTTTCAATATAAAAATTACTTTTTTTGCTTCCTTAACTAGTATCTCCGGACACTAGTTAGCATGACCTTATTTTAAAACCACACATTGTCCAATATCTACTTCCAAGTTTAGACAGAAGAGATATTATGAAGGAAATGAAGACTAAAAGGGAATGGAAATACTCATTTATTGCTAATTCACATTTCACAACATTCAACTCATTAAATTGACATGAATGTATTGAGTTCCTCACACATGCCAATTCAAAATGATAGTGTTTTTAACATGACATCATTTTCACAACAAAAAGAAAAGTATGATTGATAACATGCCAAAACTTTTCAAAATGTATTCCACAAACAAAAAGGTTGAAGCATGCTGTGTTTATATCACAGCTTATGTGAGTAAGATTGGTAAGATGAGTTTGATCCTTTTCAATATCAAAAATAACATTCCACCAAAAAGGCAGTAATATTATATCTGAGGTAAACTGGTTGGTGGATCAGCTGGAACATCAGCACTTGCCTGCAATGCAATGTAAACAAACAAGTCAACTCATTTATTGTTTTTCTAAAATGAAGCTAAAAAGAAGTATTATAGCACTACCTTAACAGTTTTAATATTCTCACAAAAATATGTTCATTCTTGAATGTTAATAATATAGGCTAAATTGCTCTTTTGGCCACCTAATTTTCACAAACTTGTGATTTGTCCCCCTTAATTTTCACAAACTTGTGATTTGTCCCCCTTAATTTTCACAAACTTGCGATTTGGGCACCTTAACTTTCATAATAGAACTTTTGGCCCCTTAGTTTTCACAAACTTGCCATTTTGGCCCCCAAACTTTAGCCCCTTTTGCCAAAGGATGGCCCCCCATTGATTTTGATCAAGTCAACGCGCATGCGGCAAGTGACTCACATGCCACGTTAGCATGGCTTGCCACATATGCTGGTGTGGCATGAGTAATGGTCTACGTGACATGTGGGTCACTTACCACATGTGTGTTGACTTGGTTAGGGGGACAAAATAGCAAGTTTATGAAAGTTTGGAGGCCAAAAGTGCTATTATGAAAGTTAAGGGGCCTCGCAAGTTTGTGAAAGTTAGGGGATTAAAAGTGAAATTTAGCCTAATATCATTTTTATTTATGAGCAGGGACTAAAGATAAATATACGTAAGTTCCAAAACTAAAAACATATTTAAATCTATAATTGGTTATTGGATAAACGATCAGAAATCAAGGTTCAGTTTAATCCGCAAATGTGTAAAAAAAAAAATCTTAATTCTTGGAACAGAGTTAGGATTTGCCATACCTGAAGGTATCTTGTTATCAGAGTTGTAGTACTGAAATTAAAGCCTTGAATTGGTTCTCCTTTTGTACGAGATGCATTAAGTTGCTTTCTGACTTGAGTGGCTAATGACTAACATCATGCAACAACATCAAACAAAATGAAATTCAGAAAACAGAGGTGAAGACTAAAGTCAAATTTAAAAATGTGCATACTATTGAAGTTATAGGTTTAGATAAAAAGAGGAGTGAAATAATGAGAGGTAGAACATTATTGACAATACTTGATAATAGTTTGATACTCAGTGTCTGTTTGGATGGCTTATTTGAATTCATCTATTGGCATAAGCACTTGTGAGACAATTTCGGAGAGCTTATGGAAACAACTTTTTTTTTTTTTTTTCCAGCTTATTTTCATAAGTTCTCTGGAATAGATTATAAAAACAACTTATAGTTTATATGAAAACAATGTTTTTTTATAGAAGTCGCTCATGCATAAGCACTTGTATATGGTAAGCACTTATGCTATAAGCATTTAATTTTTTTACTCAAACAGGGTCTAACTTGACACAAAAGACCAAACACTTATTATAAGAAAATCAGAGAATAAATCATAATAATAACTATATGTAGTTTCTGTCAAAAAATAACTATATGTAGTATAAAAACTAATTTTAAGAGATAATTTAAGATGCTTCAAAATTATAAATTGATCATATGAAATAAACTAAGAAACTCTAATATAATATCAAATATATTATATACAGTAAGATATTTACTTGTATTCTAACAGCATATTTCTCGTGCAAGCAAGGCACACGAAAAGGTCACTTATCAAATACATACCTTCCCTAGTTCAACTCCCCACTGATCAAAAGAATTGATGCCCCATATGAAACCTTCTACAGCAATTCTATGTTCATAGATTGCCAACAACTGGAAAAGCAGATGGGACTGACATTAGTGCCAAGTACTCAATTTGTACGGATATCAAAGGAAAACCAATTATATAAGTTCAGTAAGGACATAATTACAAATTATTTAAAAGTTCAGGGGTCCTAATTGCAAATTAACTAAAAGCTTGGAAACTTGCTTAAAAACCTTATAGTTCAGGGACCTTATTACATTTATGTGTAAGGAAATAGTTTTAAGAATTCTTGAGATGTTTAGGTAAGTTTATTTTTAAGAATTAGAATTTCAAAATAATCAATTTCAGCAATTACTTTTTTTACACAATCTAAAAAACACTTATAAAATAAAGTAAGCATATGGATCCTTAATAAATTCGTTTCTAGTTGTTAATCATATATAAGAGGAATTGGCTCTAACCTGTCCAACATTATAAGCATTCAATGAAGGAAGAAGAATGCTGACAGAAGGCCGGTTGCCTGAGAATGTCTGCGGCAAAATAAATACATAGTTAGGGGACTGCTGAATCTATAACTCAAAAGCAGCGCATAAAGAGAATGGAAATTACCTTGTGTGACACAAGATGTGAAGGAACATTCTCATTCTGCAATTGTTCGGGGGTCTGTAGAAAAAATATTATCGATTATATCCCTCGAAACAAGTCAAAAGAGCGCATGTAAAATACAATCAAGAACTGCTAAAAACATGCCAACATAGAAAATTGGAGTACATCTCAAACTAGTCAATTAAAATTCCCTAATCGAATGGATCTCTATCTCCTAAAAGGATTTATCCCAAACAAGCTATATCCGCTATAAATAAAGGATAAAACCCTCAGGTAATGAATCTTCTCCCGTACACCCTAGCCTTTTGGTGTCACCTCTAACTTAAACATATAACTTAAAAGTTCAGAGTACATTTTGCAGATATCTTGGTTCCTAGACAAAAAAAACAAGAATTATAATCGAGATTGTGGCGATCTCAAGGGTCTCCTTCCAATAACTGTGAAGACCAGGTTCGGTTTGGTGTTTTCAATTGCGGAAAACAGAGGTCTGTTCGAATTCCACTACATAACAGTATTATAGTGCCGCTACAGCCTCTATTTACCAATATTTTGTACTAAATAGTGTATCACAGAACAATAGTCATTTGTTCGAATTCTGCTATGTTATATCCGCTATTTAACAACACTGACCAGGTTAATCTTATTACTATTTCTTAAAAAATAATCAAGAACTTGATCACAGTTGACTCACTTTCTTTTATTTTCTACTCTATATTGAGAAAGAAGAACTAGACTACTCTGAAGAAGAGCATAAATATACCTTTCGATATTCAAGGGCACCTTTGTAAACATTAAGAGCATGAATTAAGCAAGAAAGGAGAGTAAAGAATGTACCTTCCCATAGGCAAGGGCATCTGGCTGTGCAAAGAAGTTTGACATTAGCTCATCATGGTTGCTCACAACCTCACCTGCATAGAAACGCACATGATGACGAGTTTGAATTGGATATCTCAAATACAAAAAGAACCAATGTAAAATTCGAACCAAGCATCATCCATTACAAAAATTTGATCGTGGAAGTGGAGACTTTACCTTTTAAATAAACAGGTTGCTGACTTTTCACAACTCCAATAAAATCACATGGAATAACACGTCCCTAGAAATTAAGATATTTAGATATGCATGTTATTTAACAAAGTTTGTTCATACTAACTACTAATTGATAACATGTACATGAATTGATAAACAGATTGGAAGGAACATATACTAATTAAGTAAATTACAGATATCTTAATCCGCATATCACCTGGTGTATAAGTTGATAAAAACTGTGCTGGCCATTTGTTCCTGGTTCACCGAAATCAATTTCACCAGCCTCAAATGGTAGAGGAACACCATCAATTGAAACACCCTTGCCATTACTTTCCATGCTAACCTAATTTTAGACAATACAGTAACTATAAGTAACAACAGATAAGCAGCATTAAAAATTGTCTGAGGCTTCATTCACATGTAGCAGTAAGAAACATACTTGTTGAATATGTGGTGCCAACTTCTCCAGGGCTTGAGTATAAGGTAAAATGGCCTGGATGTTAACCAGAAGTTTCAGTTATTGAAATTTGTTTGTTAAGAATAAACATAAAAAAAATAAAAAATAAAACTCAATGGAACAAATTAGGTACTCACTCTGGCAGGATATCCGAGAAATGAAACATTCCATACACTCAACAATCCCAAAAGCACCTGGTGCATGAACAAAATGTTATTGAACATGTCATCTTGCACTTGGTAGGTATAGAAATATTTTAATGCCACATAGATAAATAATCCTGATACTGTATCCTGACATTTTAATGTTACCCTATATATACTGTATTTACATGATACTGTAAAAAGAGAGAATTCACGCGAATATTTCTTTCTCCAAATTGATGTTGTACTATACTATAAGACTTTATTATAGTTGCTCTAAAAATCATTATTTGGTCTCTCCCTGATAGCTTAAGCCTTTAGCATAGATGAGCTTGTTCGTGATAATTAGCCACTAGAATAAAGTAAAATAAATGGCATAAATTTGGTGTAATATGTGCACAGGAGATAAACAGCAAAGAAAACCTGAAGGACACAAACAAAGGTTATTATAGGGACTCTTACAGGTATGTTTCTTTCAAATGGTTCTGAATACATATGTTGATCAATGCTGTTAGCTCCCTTTAAAAACCTTCACAAACGAAATGCAAGATATAAAAACCAAGCATGTGAACATTAAAGGATGTTCTGTCAATCATATAGAACAAAAATTAAATAAATAAAAAGAATGGATAGATTTTTCTTTAAGTTTTGTGATTGAAGCAAGTACCTATGAGAATGCTATATTTTTTATTTGGCTAAGTGTTGCATGCAAAAAATATAGGAAAACGGAAGCATACATGAATTACTATGTATTATTTCAATATGAAGTTTGCCACATGACTTGGTTATATGTTGTATTCACAGTTATCTGAATGCATTTTCAGGGAAATATATATACCCTTTTCTAGTTTTCTTATTGTAAATCATGAAATTTGAAAGAGCAGAACATTAAGAACCCACTTCAACATTCATCATGCCACATATGAAATGGAGTTCCTTTATATTTTTTATTCAAAATATTAAGTGAAGGAGAATAAAATCTAATGCATACTTACAAAAGTTCATTAGATACCTGTTTGTTACAGATTATAAAAACTAATTTTGGCATTCAATAATTTAGAGATTACTGTATAGAAATTTGTTAGAAAAGTTTAAGCTATTTGTGTTTGTTTACCATAATGAAAATCAGTTTTTATAAGTTTAATGATTTTCAAGACAAGCTACTCAACAGTTTTCGATTTTAACCAATTTTAGATTTCTTTTCCGATTCTCATTTGTTTTAAAACTGTAACAAACGGATGAAAACTCCTAAAAGTAGGCTGAACTATAAGCTACAGCTACAACCATTATCCAGCAAAAGAAGTGCCAGCAACAGAATAATAAATCACATACTTCTCAATTACTGAGAAACCATATTGTAGGGACAAAGGAAACACTCCAACAGCACTGCACACTGTAACCAAAATATTAAAAAACAGTCAAACTAAAAAATATCCAACTATTCAAATTACTACACTTTTTTTAAATTAAAACAAGCAAAAGTACTTACCACTATATCGGCCACCAACCCAGTCCCAAAATGCAAAAGCATTATTAGGGTCAATGCCAAACTTTTCCACAAGCTGCATCAGAAATTAAAACAATAGGAAAAATTACCATAGGCTGCGTTAAATAAATTATACACACACAGAAACCAAACAACTACTTTTTAACTCAACAGGGTATAATAAGAAAAGAGAAAATAACATGGCTATACCGCGAGATTTGTACTAACTGCGACCATGTGTTTTGCAACTGCTGATGGCCTGAAGTAAAATTGAATCATAAGCAAGTCTTCATAATACTGTCAATTCCAGATAGTATTTCCCTTTTACATAAATAAATAAATACAAATATATTTTGAAGAACCCAATGGGGATATGGGGACATGACACATAATATTAGAAGTCCAAAGGTTGTTTTGAACTAACTTATTTGAGTTTAACTACTGACATAAACACTTCTGCGACTGTTTGGAAGAGTTTATGACATGTTCATAAACTGTTTTCAGCTTACTTTTATAAGCTTTCCAGGATAGCTTACAAAAATAGCTTGTAGCTTATATGAAAACAGTTTGACTTTATATATTTGTTATACAAATAGGTTATACATCATAAACACTTTTATCACAAGAGTTTATCCTACAATCATTTAATTAAATAGTTTATCCAAACAGAGCTCAAAGAATAAAATCCCCATATCCTATTGGCAAGTCTCTATATAAAATATGGAAAGAAATAGGACACCAGAACCATCATTTTACTACAATTATTGATCGAATACCTTTAATGCTTCACTTACCCTAGAGCAGATACAATCCATTCCCTGAGAGTTCGGGCATTCAACATGGTTTCAGCAGTCGTAAAAGTCTTTGACACAACCACAACTACATAAATAAGAAGAATTGCAGTCATATAATAAAATACAAGATGGACCTCAGTCTCTTAAGTCAAATACGAAGGAAAATAAGAAAAGTTACAATAAACTATTTACCTAGGGTTGTTTCAGGATTTAATCCTCTGATAGTTTTAGCAACATCAATTGGATCAACATTTGCAAGACTGCACATAGAATAAAAAGCAGTGTACAAACCGTGAGGCATAGTTTAAATAGGGCTTCAATAAAAGCTTGGTATAAATCTAAATTAGCCTAGAAATTTATTGTGTCACCACTAAGTATGAGGCACACAATAAATGAGGATCAGAAGTCTAGAAATTTTTACTTAGATGGTAATAAATCAGACTTCAGACATCAAAGCTATTTTATATACTTACAAGCGCAACTGACGTCCTTTTGCAGATTCAATTGCTTCAGGATCTGTAAGATGTAATAAATATGTATACATATTCAGCACTTGTTTAACGATAACATCCATGGTTGTATGTTCATTCGCATATGTACTAGAAAAAAGTAAAAGAAAATATGATAATAATATAAATGCCACTAAGAGACTTGAAAGTGTCAGCAACCTGTTTGAAGAGCCGTGTGCACAAATAGTGGACCTAAGAAGCTGCCACCAATCCCGATGGCAACAACATCCTTCAGTTCCTTTCCAGTAGCTCCAACCTGCGGAAATATGATTAATACTCGCAACTCAAGTTCCACAAAGTCCACATAAAAATACTGACAAGCATATTACCCAAGATCCGCTGCGGACCCTCTCAGAAAACTCCTTGATCTTGTCTAAAACATTCCAAACATCTGAGACAACATTCTTTCCATCACTCTGTATAACAGCATCCCTTGGAGCACGCAGAGCTACATGAAGTACTGCTCTATTCTCAGTGCTGTTGATCTGAAAGTCCAAGAAAAATTACAAAATAAAAATATGGCGATTCAGAATTGAAGAAATTCAATCCCCAATATATATCACAGGTACACTGCAACTTTGCAAGGTTTTCTAGATATGAGCGAGGAATTTCAGAGACCCTATGATACAGATATAATTGAGACCTAACACCTTTATTTCAGACGAAGGAAAAAATAAATTTAACCGCAGTTGAATTTGTGTTTTTCAGGCAAATGATAGTGGTTAATTTGTAAGGGATAGGAGGAAATGCTAGTCACAGAGATTGAACTCTGAACCTCTTACATATAAATCCATAAACATAGTTGAATTTGATGCATGTGTTAGGAACCCGGATATTAAATTGAAACGAACAGACTATTTTATTCAAAGAATAGGAGAGAGAGAGATCTCCTCTAAGGGTCTCCCCTTCTACTACAGAGTCACTACTCTATTACTAATACTAAATGTTTACAATGCTCAATAATCTATATATACTCAATGAATTTCCTCTGTCGTCATATCCTCCTGCTTATACAAATATTCCTCTAACTAACTAACTAACTCTTAACTACTCTAATTCCGCTTTATTCTATATACTAACAGTATATGTGGACCTCGTTGGATCAGTGTATAAGTACTTACATGCTCCCCCTTGTACATCTGGTTTATTTTTTGCTTGAGGGATGCAACCTACATCACACAACAGAATAACAGATAGAATCATTAATCATATGATCGCATTTCAGTTGGAATAACTTTTACTTTTAAAAGAAGAACATGACTGACGGACAGAAACATAACACAAGTTGTCTAAAAACCTAAATGAAGAAACTTACCTCAGCCAATCGGAAGAGTTTTTCCCTTGTTTCAAGGGTGGCCTGCTGCCTTGAGTAGTCCAATAGAATTCCATCAAATTCACTTCAAAGAATGCAAAATTCAGATTCAGAAGGTTATTACATCACACTGTAAGTGCACTATTCGGCTCAATATTTCGCGCACTAAATATTTTTAAATCCTCAAAATTGTATTTTCCTAAATTTATTGTCACTGCTGAAAAAATAAAATATCAGATTTTAAGACTATATAGCTTCATTATGAAGTGACGTACACAAGCATTGACCGGGATCTCTCTTCGTTACTCAATAAATCGCGTAAGTGAGACTTTTTAATGTCCTCAACATGGGCCTGTACAAAGGAGAAATATTTAATAAATGTTCACAATTTTTGCATTATGCATATTTAAGAAGCATTGTCAATGTCATACCTTCAAATCCTTCCATGGCTGAGTGTCGGAGATGAGAGTGGAGGAAGCCATTTCGAACTATAACTGATAGAACAATTTCCTGCAAAGAAGTTTCCCCAATTTATAATGTTATTTAGATAGTTATTTTGGAAGAATTTCCTATAACAAACAATCATACAAGTTTTCTGCATCCAATAAAACATGAAGACAAACTTACAGATGGATAAAAAGAACAGAAAAAAATTGTTTGAACATCTACTTCAATGAACTTCAGAGCACATAATAACCATAGAGATTTGTCAGAATTTTATATTGGGCCTAACTCATCCTCACAAAACCGGCTTGTAAGGTGAGGGTTGCCTAAGCTATATAAACGCTACACAAGGCCATATCTCTAAGCAATGTGGGACTAAATCCACCCCTTCACACCCAACACAATGAAGGTGTTGGAGGCTGCAATGAAGGCAACCCAAATGCCACAATTAGGCGGATGGGGGCGGACCGCAATGAAGGCGGAATTTCCAACAAGATTAAAGAGATGAATCGAGTTAACTACACATGAGTGAATTCAAGTCTTAAATTATATGTATGCATTATATGTCATTCATGGCCATTGGAAATGAAAAATAAAATGATTAACTGAATCATAAATATGAAAATTCCATATCGGCTTCATGTGTAAAAACAAAAGAAAATGTCTGAGTTTAAAACTAGTGAGAAAGTAAACAATAATACATGACATGTAACCAAATTAATGTCAGCTTCCGGCTTGGAAACTAAATAAATTCCTAGGATAGAATGCTATGGGAATTAAAAGAGACTAAAAAGACTTTTAAGTTGTTAGGATAATAGTGTACTTAAGATCCTTATTCCAAGTTTTGTCAAAAAAAAAAAAGATCCTTATTCCAAGTAATTTCTGTTCAGCAATAATGTATATATTGTATAGCAGAAACGTCGATTCATAAGAAATAAATAAACTTTCTAACAGTATGGTATCGTGTTTCTCTTTTGGTACATAAAGCTGTCATGTATGAGACTGAGCTGCAGCATAAATACACTATCCAGCAATATAAAAGAAATAACAAACGGTAAATGAGCCGAGGATTACTCGAGCACTAATCTCACTTAATAGTTAATACTGAACAAAGTTTTTTTAAACCAACATCCAACATGATAAGGTAGGCATACCGACAGCTAAAGTTTATTTCTAGCTACTAATTTAGTGAATCAACTGATATTAAATGAATGTTTGGAAATATCAATTTCCACATTAACAACTCACATCCAACCAAAAGCTACAGCTAGACACTTTTTGGCAATGCCAAATTTTGATCTTATAGCTTATGGCTTATACTGCCTCCAGTCCTATATATAAGAAAAAGTTTACTTTTAGATTCATTGTAAAGTTGATGTATATAAACTACAATGTTGTCTAGATACATCAACTTTACAATGAACCTAAAAAGTAATTTTTTTCTTATATATAGGACCGGAGGTAGTAGCTTTTCAGCTTATATGACAAAAAAAAGACTCGTTTGATAACTTCTTTCTTTCACGAACTTATAGCTTATTTTGATACGCTAGAGCTTATCATTTTTCCTCTCAATTTTATCCTATCAACTTACATGAAAAATATTAAATATTAATACCAAACACTACAAATTCAATCAGCTACCTTATCTGCTATAAGCTAGCTTATAAGTTATTTGCTACAATCACATCCGCTACAAGTTCATTCTCTATAAGCTATCCTCTCACCGCATTACCAAACATATGTCGTAAACAAATAAAAAGAGGGGCTGCAACTACAAATTTGGAATTAGGTCCATATAAGCATTTAATCAAACACTAGTTATGCAACCAACATTTGGTTTTCTGGGTGATGTTAATGATGATAGATCTCTCATATATAAATCCAAAAAAATTTATAAATCTACCATATCAAAAGCTATTCATACTAAACACGCATAAAAATCAAGCGAAACCCAACAAGGAATTTGTAAATTGTAATCAAAATCAACCATGTAAAAAGCATATTCACTGAACCCATAAGAGAAACAAAAAAACGCAGAAAAGAGAGTAATGGGTTTGAATCATTACCTGAAAAAGGAATCAACTTTGGTAAGAAGAGAAAATGGGGTGTGTGTGTGTGTCTTATTATGATTTGGAAATTGGTATTAATAATCGCAAAAAAGCAAAGATTTATAATAATTAATTATATATAAGTCATATGATAGGAGTGGAGTGGAGAAGAAGAAACAGTTGGCGGATTCAGGTTTTGTGGACGGAAAGATTATTAACCTTTTGCTACCGATGGCTCAAATATTCTATTCGGTTTTGTTATTTGAATATCAAAATATTATTACAGATATTTTTTATTTTTATCTTTGTCTTATTTTTTAAAAAAATAAATTTAAATTATTTTCATATATATATATTACACATGAATGAAAGACAAACTAGTAGTAAGTTGTGTCGTTAATTATTTTTTGGCAAAATTAATTCTACCGAAATTACATTAGGATAGACAAGTTGCTCTTTGAAACTAAACAAGTGTTTATAAACTAGAGGCAATCATCACCTTACAAGCCGGTTTTGTGAGCATGAGTTAGGCTCAAAACTCAATTCTAAGGATTGCCTCTAGTTTGTAAACACTTGTTCAGGCCATCTCGCAAGCGATGTAGGATTTCTTTAACACACCCCCTCGCGTTCAGCACTGTTGGACTTGTTGCGCGGATATAAATGGTGGAGGGCCTGATCAGAAACCTGATTGCAGGCGGCCCGACGAAGTGGCCCAACGGATCGTGGAGGAGACTCTAATACCATCCAGAAATACTGTTTTCTAATAGAAACATTTTCAAAAAATTCGTAGGACATGGTGTTAGAAAGTCAAAAGTATCAAACGCAAATGGTATAAAAGTGTCAAATTTAATATCAATTTTTTCGGTGAAGTTATCAATTTTCATCGACATTTAAATATCATTTTTCTTTACTAACGTACTGTTGTCATCATCATAAAATAAAATAGAGAGATGCATGTCACCCGCCACTTTTATTAGTATTTAATAGTTTCATTGTTATTTTAACATCAATTATTTTTCTTGACAAAAATTTTAAATTAATTATACAGGGCTATGATGCATGTCACCTGCCCAATTCGAATGTATTATACAATCCCTACTACTACATTTAACATTTGCTTTAAGTCAAAAAAATTAAAAATTTCTATTAAAAAAACTATGGTGTAACTCAAAAAAATTGATTTTTATTTTTTATTAAAGGGTGTTTATAGCATTTCATTCATAATCAATTGGTTAATATATGTTGGTACATCAATAAAAATATGAGAACTAGCTATAGATTTAGTTACTCTTGCAAGAGCTTGAGCAACTTTTGTCTCCTATTAAACTCAACACGAGAGTTTTCAAAAAATAAACCAAAAAGACGCTCACATTATACTAATACATCACCAAATCTAGTAGCTTCATTACTTCCTTTGTGGAAATAATCAAACACTCTCTTCAAATCAAGAGCAAAATCAACTCCTTCTAGTTGCAAATTATGCACTGAATGGATAGCATATAAGACGTCTAAAGCCTCTCTGATGTCCACATTACACAAAGGCGATATCCACATTGTTTTAGAAAGAACAAATTGACCTTCGTCATCTCGAATGCATATGCTAAGACCTACACTATTTAACTTTATATCTTCGATTTAAAAGCTTTGAGTTCAAACTTCATGTCTTAAAAAAATAAAAATTAATCTATTTGTGAGTGATTTTTGAACGCGAATATCTTCTCTACCTTGGGTCATGAGACGACACCATCATCTCACTCTATAATTTGTTTTTCCCTAAAATATTAATGATATATAATGATGTTGATGTTTCAATTATTTTCTTTTAAATAGTATAAAGTATAATAAAGCAGTGACATTTGCTTTTTACGCCCCCTAAAATTCCCCACTCACCCTTAAAATGACTATAATAACTCTCTCGCTTTTTAGCATACGAGCACTATTCGCACTCTATGTAGCGAGTGAGCGATATTTTTAACTCAAATCTAACGCCTGCGCACCCTAGAAAAAAATATCATAAAAAAATGGTTCGTTTTCTAGAATGCGAATTAAGTTCGTCGTTTGCATCCTAGAAAGCGAACTCTATTTTTCATGATTTTTTTCATCTAGGGGGCGCAAACGTTAGGTTTGAGTTAAAAATATCGTCACTCGCTACTTTGAGTGCGAACTAAAACACAGTTCGCTATTTATAGTGTGATCGGTTTGCACTTAAACTATTTAACCTTATAAAAAATTGGCCGCCGTCCAATACCATATTTTAATTGGCACTTTAATCATCGATCAATCACAGACACACACACGCGCGCGCGCACACCGTATAATTCTATAAATTGAAATCTCTTTTTTTTATTTTTTTTAATCAATCGCTCATACAATGTTCCATTCGAAATATTTTCTTGGGGGTGAATGAATGGTTCACACTTTAACTTGCGAACTGTGTTTCGATCAAAATTATTTCATGGGAGATGAGAGAAGGATGAAAAGAACAAAAAAATATTGATTTTTATAAGGTTCGCATCCTAGAAAGCGAACTCAATTCGTAGTTTGCATCATAGAAAGCGAACTCATATTGTAGTTTGCATCCTAAAAAGTGAACTCTTTTTTTCTCAATGTTTGCTATTTACACACTCACATTTTAAGTAGCAAGAGGGTAAATTCGGAATACTAGGACGCACATGTAAGCTGGGCGTCGAAAAATAAAACTCTAAAGTAGTTATCATTTGGATGGACTTGGGCCCCTTTCATCATAACATGGATCTAGCCCATCATGCCACAACTTGGCCCATGTTTGAAGCTCCAATACTGACCCGGCCATAAAAATGTCATGAAAAATCTAGATCACTAAACTCTAAAGTACTATTTTTTTATATTTATTTTAATAGTTGAATTGAATAGCTCAAAGTAATTTAAAAGATTCCTTACATGTGATTTTCAGTTTTCATACTACTAAGACAACATTTAAGCAAAAAAAGAAGAAGCAGTGAAGCATTTCATGTGATTGATGTTCTTAAGGGGGAAAAGGCAGAACCAAAAAGCAGTGAACTATTTGTAGCATAAAATTTGTGGTTCATATTATAGGAAAATTACATATCATGAGATTAATGATTCATTGAACGTGATCCTGATCCTTACTTATAATTATTTGAGTTCTCTTATCCTCTTGATATCTTAGTTATCAAGCTATTTGTGTTGGTCTAATAATGAGAGGTTGAATCAATTATAAACAAACAAAAAAATCTTAATTAGTTATTTTTTTCTTAATCGGTTAATTCTCAAAGAAAAAGAAAGAGTCTAATAATCTAAAATATATTTTAGTTAAAACATAAATAAAAATTGATGAATAATATTTTCAACTTGCAGAATTTTTTTATTCTTTTTATATTTATACTAGCGGGTCAGACATTCCGCGCCTGCCTGTGTCTAACTTATGTCAAAAAAAATAAGACATGTCTTGTGTTATAGTGAGTCTGTTGATTAAAAAAGAACCAATTACTTAATTAAGAGCAATTTTTTTTTTTAACTTCAAAGCATAACCGCTATAGTAGGTTGTATGATAGTTTGATGATGTAGTTTGATAACCAACCACTTAAGTGAGGGTAAAATAGGTATATCAAAAAAGTCATCCCAAACTCCTTCATCCTCTTTATATTGGTAATAGATAAGGCAGGACATACAATTATATATCAATAGAAGAATATACTGCTTCCGGTCTTTTTTGTTAAAAATAGTTAAGTTTTCGGCTTTATTGAATAACTTATATATCTAGTCATAGACCAAATACATCAGTTTTTTTTTTTTTTAACTTAATGCATTGCATTAACTAATAAATGTTCAATACATAAGGGATTAATAATCTCAAATCTATGGAAGCTAACCCAATAATTGGTCGCCCTATCAAGAGTATGAGCAACCGAATTCGCTTGTCTCCTAATAAACTTAACCTCAAACTTAAGAAAAGACGACATAAAACTAACCATATCATGAACAATTGAAAGAAACTCATAGTTGCCGCTAGACTTCATGTGAATGACATCAACCAACATCTTCGAATCACTTTCAAATTGAATTCGATCCAATCTTTTATATCTAGCTTCTTTCATAGCTAAAAGTAGAGTTCATGCTTCTCTCTCTACAATTGAAATCACAGTCTGCTGCCATTGTGTCATACCAACTATGAATTGACCACAATCATGAAAACACAATCCCACCGAAGTCTTCCCAGAGCCAGTAACGAAAGCAACATCAACGTTGCATTTTACCCAGACCTGCTTCTGGTTTTTCCCACCGTAACAGACCTGCTTCTGTTGCCATATTCACACTGTTACGTTGTAGATTATGAACTGAGTACCAAGCATCAACTGCATGTCTTCCGATTTGGCTTGACATCTGGACATTGTCATTCTAAAATTTATCATTACGATTTGCCAAATGCCCTAGAGTGACATAGTCGCTCTTCCAAATGTATCGCTACTCTCGTTGCTACACAGAGCAAAAATCTGATCCATAGCAGTAGTTTGCTGATACACATTTTTATGTAAAACTGAAGAACATATAATGGCTCATCCTCAATCTCCTCATCACACACAGGATAGTTGAGAGTACACTTCACTTGTCTCTGTAACAAACGATAATGATTCGGGAGACATCCTCTACATAAACGCCAAAGTAAATGGTGTGCCTTGTGTGGGGCCTAAGCTTTCCAAATACCATTTCAGTTGCCTCCAACATGAAACTTGTCGCTATACATATAATGTATAACCGGATTTCACTGAGTAATACCCATTTCTTTCCTCTTCCCATACCATTTTATCCTCTCTGACCGAGTCAAAAAATGGTTTTGCAAGAATCCTCTCCACTACATCCCCTGAAAACAAGTTTCGAATATTAGCAATATCTCACACTTTATAATTTTCGTGTAATAAATCTTTAACAAATAAATGATATACACCTGCTGGTTGAGGCGATGACACCTGTCTATTATCACTCCCACGCATCCAGGGGTCATACATAACACGAATATGATCACCACTCCCAATCTGCCACCTACACCCAAGAAAAAGAATTTGTCGAGCATGTCAAATACTACGCCACGCAAAGCTAGGATTATATCCCAAAGATGCTTCAAATAATGAGGACCGTTGAAAATACCTTGCTTTAATTGACTTTGTTACCAAAGAGTTCGGATTTTGAACAATAATATAAAAAATGAGTTTTTCTTATAAAATACACCAGAAGAATTCATTGTTAGCAATACATTTATTTCTATCATATTTTTTAAAAAGTCTCTTATTAGTTGATTTTCGAACGAATCCTATTGTAGTTATAAATAAATTTGTTGGAATTCATATAAATTTTAACTTATTGAAAGCAATCTATTAATCAACAATATATTATATTGGTTCAAGTGATAAGAGAATTGAGCACTAAGTAAGTGATTTGAACTTGATATTCGACTCTTGCATGTAGAGGAAATTTAGTTGGAAGAAAAAAAAACATCTTGTATGTCAGGTAAATCCTCTCACAGTAAAAATTTCATATATATAATTTATAGACTTCAAAAATGATTTCAAATCTTTTAAAAAAAAAAACCTCATTTATACACTTCAAAATTTTTTGAAAAACTTTAGTGATATAGAAAATGAAAATAATAAAAAAAATGCAGAAAATTCTAACTCTTATCTTTTGTGGGTTTCTTTCTCAAAATAGAGCTCTCAATTGAAAATATCTTAACTTCACCTCTATCATTTTCTTTTACTAAATGATGCGGTACTATTAACTTTACAATTAATATCAATATAAATAATTATTTTTTAAAAGGAGTTTAATCAAGATACAACGAAAGTATAAAATAATTTTATACGATTATTTAATAAAAAATTATTAATTTATCATATCTTAGGACTAAATTTAAAATATATTTGTGATTGAATAGAATATAAAATGCTTATTGTATATCAGTATCAAATTATTTTATATTGTCATACTGTTCTATATTTCTTGTAAAAATATAATATTTTTATGAGAGGGAGAGGTTACAAAAAATTGACACATAATTATACGTTCATCCAAAAATGACATTTTAATAGTTACTCTAAACTTTGGTGGCATACACATAAATAATGTGATACCATTAATTATCCTACTAAGCAAACAATTGTCAATCAAGGTGATAGACTAAGACCAAACTGACAAATAACTATTAGTCAAACAAAGACTCTCCACCCAATTTCATCAACAACTTCACTCAAACAAAAAGCCTCTTCTCAATTTTTTTTTTTTTTGGTCAAGACCTCTTCTCAATTTCTATTATCAAAATCAACATTAATTTATCTTCTCAATAGTATAAAAAATAAGGGAAATAAACCTACTTCATGTTTTTATGTTTTTTTTGTCAAGTAGTATAGTAGCTAGAAAATCCACCTTAAAGATGAATAAATAAAGTGTCCTGAATTTAAACTCGGGCTCCTGCATATATAGTGCGATATCCCTACCAACTTAGTTAAACTCAAACGCGATCATGTTTTTCATGTTTAACCTTTTCTTCAACCTAAATCACACACATTCTCTAGCTTCTTTCTCTCTCATAATTAAACCAATTCACACTACTCTACATAATTTCCAAAATCAAATCAAATCAACATTTCTACTCAAACACTTCATTTGCCTTTATTTGTAAGTAAGAAAATACTTTTTTTTTAATCTCAAATATATGCAAATGTAAACTAATCTATTCAAGTTTAAAGTTTTTTTTTTCTGACAATAAATTTAAAGTTATTTTCCTAAAAACATTCTTACTTAATTACTTAATATTGTGAGTAGATAATTATTAATTAGGAGTAAATGTATTTCACTTTTTCACATAAAATAAAAAAAAATGTATTTAATTATTATTCTTAATAATAAGTATTAAAATATTTTCTCTTTTGATAACTTATAAACGAAAAGATTTTTTTTTTGGCTTTAACTTCAATTCTAAAATAAATGAGATTCTGATAATTCAGAGTTCAGTTAAAATGTAAGAATCTAAAAATGAAACTTTCTTAAATAAACAAAATGGAAGGGAAAATAAAACTAAAATACTAAAAAAAATCCAAAATTTCCACATTTAACCTTCTCTATATTCCTTCCCCATTTCACACCCAAAAAAGAAAAGTCAAAAGCCACCATCACACAAATTCATCACAGCACACACAAAAAAAAAAAAACCCAAACATCAAAAACAAAAACCCCATTTCTAAAAATCAAAACTTTATCATCGTACAACAATCAATGATTCGCAAAACCATGTCTTCTTCATTCTCTTTTCTGTTCTTCACCATATTCACTTTCTGGGTATGTTTCACTTCATCTCAAGTTGAAGAAGACAGTGTAAAATGTCTCAAAGGTATACAACAAAACCTAGGAACCCCCGACAGTTCTATCTCAACATGGAGTTTCAACAACAAAACTGTCGGATTCATATGTGACTTTGTTGGTGTTACATGTTGGAATGTTAGAGAAAATCGTGTTTTGGGTTTAGAACTTAAAGGTATGAAACTTTCTGGTAAGATCCCAGAATCTTTGAAGTATTGTGGACAAAGTTTGCAAAAATTGGATCTTGGTTCAAATTCATTGACTTCAGTTATTCCAACACAGATCTGTGATTGGATGCCATTTTTGGTAACTATGGATTTATCAAGTAATGATCTTTCTGGTCCAATTCCTAATACTCTTGTTAATTGTTCATATTTGAATGAGTTAATTTTATCTGATAATCATCTTAGTGGTAGTATACCTTATGGAATTGGTAGTTTAACTCGTCTTCATAAGTTTAATGTTGCTAATAATCAACTTAGTGGTGATATTCCATCTTTTTTTAATGGTGTTGATAAGGAAGATTTTGATGGTAATAGTGGTTTATGTGGTGGTCCACTTGGATCAAAGTGTGGTGGTATGAGTAAGAAGAATCTTGCTATTATTATTGCTGCTGGTGTTTTTGGTGCTGCTGGTTCTTTGTTGTTGGCTTTTGGGTTATGGTGGTGGTATCATATTAGGTTGAGTGGGGATAGGAGGGGGAGGAGTAAGGAAGGGTATGTTGTCGGTGGGGTTGATGATTGGGCGGTTAGGTTGAGAGGTCATAAGCTTGCTCAAGTTAATCTTTTTCAGAAACCGATTGTTAAGGTTAAGCTTGGTGATTTGATGGCTGCAACGAATAATTTTAGTTCGGAGAATGTTCTTATTACGACTAGGACTGGGGCTACTTATAGGGCTGATTTACCGGATGGTTCGACGCTTGCGGTGAAGAGGTTGAGTAGTTGTAAGATTGGTGAGAAGCAGTTTCGGATGGAGATGAATCGGTTGGGACAAGTTAGGCATCCAAATTTGGCGCCTTTGTTGGGGTATTGTGTTGTGGAAGAGGAGAAGCTTTTGGTTTATAAGCATATGTCGAATGGGACGCTTTTTTCGTTGTTGCATAAGAATAGTGGTGCGTTGGATTGGTTGATGAGGTTTAGGATAGGGTTGGGTGCGGCTAGGGGACTTGCGTGGTTGCATCATGGTTGTCATCCTCCGATTATACAACAGAATATTTGTTCTAATGTGATTCTTGTTGATGAAGAATTTGATGCTCGGATTATGGACTTTGGACTTGCCAGGCTTATGACGTCTGATGCCAATGGTAGTTTTGTGAACGGTGATTTGGGGGAACTCGGTTATATAGCTCCTGAGTATTCGAGTACAATGGTTGCTTCGTTGAAAGGGGATGTGTATGGATTCGGTGTTTTACTTTTGGAGTTGGTCACCGGGTACAAACCTCTCGAGATGAACCACGGCGATGAAGAATTTAAGGGTAACTTAGTGGATTGGGTTAATGTGCATTCTAGTTCTGGTAGACTTAAGGATTGCATCGATAAGGCGATATGTGGAAAAGGTAACGATGAGGAGATTCTGCAGTTTCTGAAAATCGCATCCAATTGTGTCATTACTCGCCCGAAAGATAGGTGGTCCATGTACCAAGTTTATCATTCATTGAAGGGAATATCTAAAGATCACAGTTTCTCCGAACAAGATGACGAATTTCCCTTGATCTTTGGTAAGCCGGAAAATGAGCCAGCTTAGTTCGTGAAGCAGGTGGCAGCATATGGAAAGAAGACGTAAACCGTGTTCTTACCGAGTTTTCTAATTATGGTGGAGAGTTTTCAGAGTGATTCTAAATCCTTATGTTCATTATTGACTCTAATCAGGTATAATTGTATTTGTATGATATAATAATCTTTCTGGTATAGGTTAGGTTCTTGCGATTTTATGAAATCTAATATGGTTCGATGTCTGTTCATCTAAGTTATTTAGAATATGTTTAAGACTTGAATCCAAAAACATATGTCCCCTCTTGTTGTCTGTAAAGATGTGTTATTAAAATGATTAATCTTGTGATTTATGAAATTCTGAGGTTTTATGTTTGGTATGCCATACATATATTATAGATTATAAGGTTAGAAGTTAGAACTATGATTGATTTGTTTAATAAGTTCTCACCTGGTTGCATTTCTTTTGATTTTAAGGTTAGTCATACATTAAAAAATGATAAACTGATCTATATATTTAGACTAAAATATTCATATTTATTTATTTTTTGATAATTAAAATATTCATATTTAATCTCCTCTTGGAATGCAGTTTTGGCCCCCCAAGTTTCACAATTGTGCGATTTTAACCCTCTACGTTTCACAATTGTGCGAAAGGGGGTAAACTTGGGGGGCCAAAATCGCACAATTAAAGCATAGGGGACCAAAATCGCACAATTATGAAACGTATGGGGTTAAAATCGCACAATTGAAACTTGGGCGGCCAAAATCGCCCAATTGTGAAACTTGGGGGGCCAAAACTGCATTTTAGCCTATTTGTTATTAATTTCATTACTGATATTAAGATCTGTCTTTGAAAACAAAAATAAAATATTTGTGTGAGAAATTTCGACAAATAACATTTTTTTAATAGACAAATGTTAGTAAGTTAGTGTTTATGTTAGTTTTCGGGATAGAATATGGGACCTTGTGCTTAAAAGATAAAACTCCTTTGATGTCCCTTAGTTCACTGGCCGAGTTATGGTTATCTTCACGCGACACTAATAACATCTTTGTTGCAACAATAAGTCAAAATAACCAAAAGCCTATTCCCATTTCCCACTAGGTTGTATTGGGATTCGGATTCAGTGCAGTCAGGGATTGTGTGCAGTCTTACAATCACGGTTTAGATATAAAGACCGTAATTTTTACTTCTTATAAAATAAAAAGGAAAATGCTATTTAGTAAGAATTTTTTTATGCAAGAAAGAGAAGAATTTTATGTGGCAACTTTTGATTGGTCAAATTCTAATCACTCTCTCTCTCCCATGTATGGTTAACCAATTTTTGATTGGTCAAATTCCCTAATTTTGTGGATTCTTCTCTTTCTTGTGCAATTTTTTTCTTACTAAATAGCAATGCTCAAATAAAAATATACTTTTATTTTGGATCCGGATTTAGTTTAGTTAGTGACTGCATATAGTGCAGTCACTAACTAAACTAAATCCGGATCGGTTGTATAAGCTATTTCATAATGTCCGGTCATGAATTAAGTTTAACAATATACAATTCAATTTATCTTTAAATCTTGATTAAAAAGAACTATACAATCTCTTTTAGTAATTTGTCCTATAATTTTTCTTGGTATTTTTCCATCTCTAATGATTGGATTATTTGCTAATTAAGATATTTTCTAAACAAAGGGTTGTCTTAATCTTTTAATGATTTTGTTTCTAATTCTGTTGTATAAAATTATTCATCCATCTTTTAATGATTTTGTTTCTAATTCTTAATCTTTTTATTAGCTCTTTTTCACTTCCAAAAATAACATGTTTTTGTTGTGTTTGCCATTTTTGCATAATTCTATAAAAAGTAGAACATGGAATTAAAGTGATTTATAGTAACTATCAATGAAAACAGGATTTGTTTATGAGAGTTTCTTTTTTCACCTCATGATTCTTAAAAACCGTTATCTCTTTGTTCATTAATTAAATCAAATTATCTTAGAGAATTTCTTAAAACTAAAATAAATTAAAATTAGTTGGAGTATATTAATTATTTTAATTAAGGTTTTTTGGTTATGACTTAAACTACTTTTTAATAATCAGTATTCAATAGACAAACAATGTCACATACCTTAGTAAACTCAATTTTTTTTCCATAGTTTTTGTTGCCTAGTAATATTGAGACATGCTTAGCGTGGAAGGCAATTTGTTTATTAATTAAAATTCTCTAATTATTAATAATTGAAAATATAAACAGTCAATGTTTGCTAGCTTTGAATAGGAAAATAGTAAAAGGAAGATGGCAACTTATGTGGACCATTGCTATCAAGTCAAAGGAATGAAACATGAATCAATGACTTTGAACCTTATGTTGCGTAATGTGAGGTGTGTGGAATTTTACTTAATTATCATAGAATTTGGATCTTCAACCGGTGTTAATATTTGAATGAAGGAAATAATTAGTAATAGTAGGGTTAAATAAGCTGAATTTTAAGTGGTAAGAGTTTTGGTCTCTTTAAACAAGTGATTGAGGGTTCAATTTTCGACCCTTACATATGTAAATAAGTGGGTTGGTAGGGAGGAATTTATCTTCATACTTATATCATGGCAAAAAAAAAAAAATTCAATCAAACTCATTTGTTTAATTAAATAAATAAACTAAAACTTTTTTTAAGGGAATTCAAACTTAATATTACGCTCAACAAATGAGTTGAATTAGCAGTTACATGCAGTTTTCAATCTAACAAACGAAAGAGTCGAAGAAAATAAATTAAAGGAGAGATTGAATTTTCTTTGCTTTAGGATGGCAGGAAAACCCAAATCCAGAAGACCCGCCCGAACCCAAACCCAAGTCAACGGGCGAAACCCGAGTTGACTGGGTTTGAGTGTGGGTTTGGGTGACACCCGAAACTATGGGTGTGGGTTTGAGATCACTCAAACCCACACCCGAAACCCATACACCCACCCGAATATATGTGAAATTATCTAATTAACCCTAAATATATATATATATTATGTTGAACTTTGATATTATTTTATTGTATTTTGTCATTTGCAAACTATGTTAAACTATGTTATTTTGTCATTTGCTTGTATTTGTACTTTGTCATTTTATCAAAATGAATTCGGGCCGAATTTTGGTAGGTAATTAATTAATTATGCGTGTTAGCTATGTGTTTTGATTTGTCAATTGGGTGGAAAAACCCGAACCCAATGGGCGTGGGCGTGAGTTTTGATTTGCCACCCAAACAACATTTGAGTTTGGGTTTGGGTGTTTGTTTTGGGCGTAGATTTGGGTATTGCAAAACCCTCACCCATGGGCACTCATTGTCATGTCCTCCCAACAAATAACTTATTGACAGTCCCATTTTGATGTAAAAATGGTTGGATGTTAAATATTTTGGTCACTCTTGAAATGCATCTTTTGTACTCAATTATTGGGCCAGTGCACTCATTTTTTTGTGAACTAATAATTGGATTGTTGTGGAAAAATGTACAATTAACAATAAGGGAAATTTAGATTATCTGTAATTTAGGTCGAACTTGTCCATCATTTGGGTCAATTATTTACTTATTTAATTTAATTATGTTGTCTATTTCTATAAATATTTTAAACTCAAGAATTTAATGTACTAATTATTTGTCTATAAAATATAGCAGAACCTTAAGAAATATTAAGCATCACTCAAAATAATAGCTTTAAGTCTTACATTATGTTCAATCGACCTTGTTAATGAGTTAATGACTCGTGAATATCCTTTAGTTTGGCTCGACAAAAGGCAATGAAGGAGAGTTGGGTTGAAGAAGGCTTCTATCACAACTCTTCCTTGTGGTGTTATGTGGAGCGTATTTTATTATTTTAGGACTAATTTGTAGTTAATAAATCTACATTTGAATTTAGATCTAACTCAACTCCACAAACAAGTTAACAAATTGAAAGTTAACCTCTGTGTCTATTTAGACGTGCATAGTGACAACAAAAGTAGATGTGCGTTTGGAGGTATAAATACATATATAATATAAAGTATAAATAAATTTGTCAAAATCATGGCGAAAAACCATAGCAACATAGAAATTTAGTATTATAGCGTATCAAAAATCATAGTCACAACAAAAGTAGATGTGTGTTTAGAGGTGCATACGCTCAACCAAACAAACACTATTTATAATCACTATTTTACCATATCACAATTCAATATGGAATTTCCAACACTTTAAGTACAATTAAATGGTCATAATTCAATTTTAATAATTAATCAATGATAGTATCAAATCAACGGTTATGATTTGCTAGAGCATGAAACTGTGTCAAAACTTGACACCAGTAAATCCAGATCCATTGTATTGAATCTATATCTACCCTTTTGCTACTATGTTACACAAAACAGTAAGAAGACAAAAAAGAATATGGGGGGGCCTAAAAGAAAATAGACATGTATGAGTATGACACAATTTGTGATCCGATTGAGCAGAGTCATCTGTTTTAGCATCAGTCAATACATATTCAATAAAGAGAAACATAAAACTGCAATAAGATGAGAATCTGTCTCCCATGCAATGGATGAATGAAAAAAATAAAAAAAATTTGAAGAAAAATCATAAGATTCATTATTTGAATATATCTCAGTTACTTTGGACCAAGTCACATCCTTCTCGAATCTATAGAAATCAGTCTTTGAAAGAAAAAGCAAAGATAAAGAAAAAGTAGTAACCAGAGATTGCTCCTTTGCTGATTTGGCTTTAGTGATTTGGAACCTCCCCCCTTAATTAACATAATCATATGTTTAGGATTTGCCAAAGATGGAGTGGTTTAACTAACATAACCTTATTCTAGTAATATAAAAAACATAATCTTAATATAAACAAACATAATCATAGTAAAGACTATATTACCTATTTGAGGCCTATAAGCCTATATAAAATTGGACTTGCTAAATATATGTGTGGTATATATTGTGGCAATAGGGAAAAGGGTTACATGTTATAGTCATTTTTGACAATATAAAATTGGCTAGACTAATCAATAATAAATGGTTGAAATTAGAAAATGTTTTTTTTTTTACAATCCGAAACTTAAAACATTTCATTAATCAAAATAGTCTCAATACAAGTAGGTAACATCTCAAGATAGTAGCGACTAATCCAAGAAATGACTGCTCTAATAAGCTTATGGGCAACTATGTTCACTTGTTGCTTCAAATTGTATTTAAACTACACCGATCAATCAAAATCATCTAATTGTTTTTGGATGGCCGAAATTGTTTATTGCATGTAACTGCAGGAAACAATTATAACATGCAACCTAGATTCATGTCAATAACCTTTGTAATTTGATACGTTCAAGAATAATTGTTACGTATTTAACTATCAAAATAATTATTTATCCTAATTTATTTAAGTAATAATTGCTTAACTAATAGCCAAGTGGGACCACAATAGGTCCACATGGCACAAGAAAGGTTGGTTTAGTGTAGTTTAATCAATGAAAAATGAAAATAAAATGTTAACACTAGTGTAACCTTTAAATTAAGGAAAGTGCTTTGTTGAACACTAGGCACTTAAAAGAAGGTGCCACCATAAAGGAATTCCCAAAGATTACTAGTAAAATTAAAGCCTAATTATATGATGCATGAAGACATAGCCTTTTTCTTGCTTATCGAGCCAAATTATATAAATCCAATATGGTTAGTGTGTTCCTATCCATAAATCTCAATCTCTATTTGAGTAGTGGAAAAGTACATAGCATAAGGTGTAGCCTTAAAAAATGTAGTCTTTCTCAAAGGTAATTTGCACGTGTAATTTGTAAGGTAATTAGCACTATATCACTTGGAGAAATAGTAGCAAAAAAATTTATTTATTGGATGATACATTTTCTTTAGTTTTTCAAACAATTTATTTATTTTTAATAATTATTTATTTGGTAGTAATTCGATTCAATTGTTGTTCAACTCTAATTTAACCTATTGAAACAATTAAACCAGTATTTAGAAGTCTCTCGATTTTCAGTTTGATTTTTAAAACATTGATTAGTATATTTTTTTGAGAGTATTATTTAGTATATTTTTACTTTGAGGACTTAATTTGAATCCAAAATTTTGGTTAATTAATTACCTAAGGACTTGATTTACATTTTACAACAACAAAAAGGTACATTCCAAGAGAAGAAAAACAAAAAACAAAAAAGAGAGAGAGCATTAAGATCACACTTTAGCCTTAAAAATAGTTGCAATACTATGTAACAACAATATCTTATAGAACACACTAAATTCTTCCACACACAAAAATAATGATTTCTTCTATGATTTTTGCTCAAACTAGTTGTGGAACTTCACAAAGTTCATGCTTGATTAGGTGGCTGTCTATATTTCCTTGCTCTCCTGAATTCATATATCACAAAAAAAGATATTTAGAATATGAAAAAGATGTAGAAAAATGGTGAGATAAACTATATGAATAGAAATGAAATGACATGACATGAGAATAAACTTTATTTTTGAAATCCAATTTGACATAACTATTTGGTTCAACCAGTTGAATCGAATCGTTTGTCGGTTGATTTGATCTCGATATAATATTGCAGTCTAGTTGAAACAAATTAAATCGAGTTGAATTGCAGTTGGTTCTACGTATTTAATTTTTTTAAATATTTTTTATTTATTAATTTGCCATCCGATTTAACAGTTATCGAACCAAATGCACCAACCGAACTATGAATCGAAGGTCTCACCGATTCCGTGAACCAATTTTTAAAACATTGCATCAAAATGAAATTCTATGGTAGGACATCATGTGCAGTGCTTGGTTTCTTATGCTACAATGATGGTAATCATCACAAATGGGCCCTAAAATTTAGAGTACTTAATTAATTAACATCAATAAGCAGCAAATTCTATATTGATTTTGAAATAATAACTCTTGAATAGGATTTTGAATTCAAATGTGGTTAAAAGTTGTTCATGATCTTACAATAAATTAATCAAGCTTTCCAAAGAAAGGAAAAAGAGCTACCTAATTCTTTTTTTTTTCTTCTTTTCCCTCCAATAACTAAAGTGATACAGTTCTTCACCCAATGTCTTTTTTTTATTTCTCATGAAAATAAGAGAAAGATTGTTTAGTTAAAGAAGCTTTTGATAAAGAGTGAAAACAATCACTCTTTCTTGAATGTGTTCAAGTATTAGTACATTATGTTTCAGCTTTCTTTTAGCCAAGTAGCAAAAGAAAAATTGTGCAAGCCTAGGCCTAATGAAAATAATTAAATGGATTTCAACATTGCATATACTTCATTCAAGTTTAACCTTTTTTATGCTAATAAGAAAACACATTAACATGTACAAAAGCGCGATTTAACGATGGTTGAAACCGACGCCAATTAAATTAATCCTAATTTCAAGTAGCTTAAAATACGGCGCAAAGTTTGGTATTGTTAAGAACTTTAGAGGTGGTTGCATATAATGGCCCACATATGATACACTGTCATCGTCAGTTACAACCAACACTAATTTTGGTCGATGTTGCAATCAACTTGTAAAAACCAAATTTACACGGCCGTCCAACCATATTTAACAATATTGTCACTTTGTTGTATTACATCCTAAAATATCTTAACAAATATTTACATATTGAAATATGATTGGAAGACCGTGCATATTTATTAAACTTAATTTAAAATAAAATAACATATTGAATTATGTCATATAATCTTGTGTGTACATTGACCCTTTAGCTTTATGAAAACACTTAATGACCCTTAATTCCTTTTTTCCTTTTAAAGTACTACGCCATGCAAATTATAAGAACAAAAGTATATAAAAAAAAAGTATATGATATAAATGTGTGTACTTACCTGTTATGTATTGGATCAGGTCCATTAGGTACTCTTCTCTTGCTAACAAAGACAAGTCTAGAATCTGAATGCAAGACATGTCTTTGCATGCCAACCAACTTTAATTGCTTGGAGATAACATTCACATTCATTGGAACATGAATTGTTCTTTTTGTTTGAAGATTCATTGATGAAATTGCAAGGAACATAAACCACATGATTCCTAAAGATAACAAAGCTCCAAGAAACAACTTTTTATAACTAAAACCAAAACCAACATCCATATTTTGATTTCTCTTATGATTTTCCATACAATGGTAGTGACTTGAAGTTGAAGGTAATGGCATGAGAGTGTTTCAACAACATTGTGGCATTGAAAAAATGTTATATGAGAAGCTAAGAGAGAAAACTTGGAATGGAAAGAAAAAGGAAAGGACAAAGTAATGAAGTAGAGTGTGTGAGAGAGAGAGATATTTGAAAGAGTGAAATGTGAGAAAGTGTGAAGTGAAGAGAGCATGGACAAACATAAAAGGCCAATGAATCAGAAAAGTTAGTTATTTGAGACTCTTTAGGTGTTTAAAAAAGGGTCCACTTGAACTCTCTTTTTATTGAGTTTGTGCATTTTCATGCAACAAGGAAAGGGGATCTCACTATGACATCTCTAACTCACAAATATTCTTTTATAGTACTTTGAAGTTTGTATGAGTTAAAATAATTGCAAGTTATGTGAATTTCTGAGGAAAATTGTTGTAGAGTACAGAGAGTTTAGACTTAACATCTGGAACATGACCTGAGTGGTCCGATACGGTTGAGCCTAATATTTCTTGAATAGATTCTGATATCATCATAAAATTTGAGCTTGACCTAACTCAACTACTAGAAAATTGGTTTGCAAGAATTGTCAGATACTTATTGTGCTGGATTGGACCAAAGCTCACCTGCGAATTGAACTGAATTATCTGAACCAGACCTAACTGGACAGACCACACGATAGACACATCCTAAAATGCATTCAATTACATTCCAAAACTCCTTAGGTTTTACTCAAAATTAAGGAACAAAGGTTACATAAACAACATGGATTATGGCCCATTTGTTATAGATTTTTTGAAAATAGATTCTTATAGTATAATATAATTTTGTGTAAAAAAAAATTACAAAGAATTTTTTTACAAAAGTTTCAAATGAAAATTTGGTTTGAATAGTTATTCTTAAAACCTTATTTTAGGTATTTCATCATTTTATTGAAAAAAATTTGCATATCAAAATTTCAAAAAAATCACTTTTTTTGAAGCTATTTCAAATAGATTTTCATAAAAATCATTTTTGAAATACAACTTTTTATAAAAATTGAGATTTTGACTATTTTTTGTTCTTCAATTATTTACGTCTATGTTATATGAAGTCAAAATTAGTGTTTGAATTTAGAAAAAACGAATATAAAAAACTTGTAATATTTTAAAAAATAGTTTTATAAAATCTATTTTAAAAAATATAAAGAAAAAAACTATTTTTTTAAATCTGAAACAAACATGCCGATGACAATTATAAAGATACTAAAATAATTATGACAGTGAGGATCTAGTTTCCTTGAAGTACATTAATATGTTATATGGTGTGCAGAGGAAATCTTAAAACTTTTTTGTTGATATAACAGAGGAAATCTTTATCTAACACTTCCTCACCAAGTAGTTAATTTTTTTTATCAGTGTCATAATGTGGCATCATTTATAAAATCAAAATTTGATACATAGTTTTGTAACACTTTATTTTCTTCACACGTGTTCAATGCTATGTTCAACTCAAGGTGTTCAATGCTATGCTAGGTTCAACTCAAGTTTTATTTTATATAAACATAATTTATCAAAGTACTTTTATTTTGGAAATTTAATTTATATACACACAAATATTTGAAGAAACAAAAGCATCCTATGAATCCACACTAGCTCTCTAAAAAATATTCAATAATTAATTTAATTTAATTTGATTATCAAATGATTAAAGACAACAAACGGGCCCTAAAGTAATAATGTTTTGTCATTGCATGACATCAAGGACCAAATTGGGGTCACATTTGTTTTTACATATTTGTACAACCATTCAGGAATTCCTGGAAATAGATTCCAAAATTAGGGATATTTCTGATTATTGCTAAAGTTAGAAGGGTAGATAATAGAGACTATATATAGGACAATTATAATATAATTTTTTTAGAGTGGATGCTATTTTTGTTGAGCATGATCATTAATTGTACAATTGTTAAAAAATAAAAAAGTAAAAATAAAATAAGATTCGACATGTAAGCAAGCAATGTGTAATTTGGGTTGTCATTCGATGATTGTTATAAATTGACAAAAAAATTTGGCAAAAAACGAGTTAAACTATTCCTTCTAGCTACATTTATAAGCAAAAGTTTATTTTTTAGATTTATCGAATAAGTCATGTATTTAATCCAAAAAGTGCATTTAATCTATAAATAATTAAATTCTCCCCTATCTTCGCCTCCAAAACACTATCCAAACATAGAAAAACTTTCCTTCCACCCCAACAATTATGCCTTCACCCCTACAAGTACTTATTTTTTTCCAATTTTACCCTTTTTATTATTTGACTTCACCCTACAAATTTTTTCTAGAAAATTATCACTAAAGGAATGAAAAATTAGTTTATGGACATTGTTACATCATCACTGAATTGTGAATAATTAATTTAGTATGCTATAAGTCCTTAATTTTCAGGTAACAAAATCCTGCTAACTCCTATATAACAGTATAATCATTCCAACAACAAGTTTATCAGCCTTTTTACTTCAGTTGTAGTGTTTTATGAATGTTTGATTTCTTCTTCTTTTGAGCCCATGTTGGTCCATAAATTGCCAAAAGTGTCCGGCCGAACCGTCTATCAGTTATCTGTAGTTTGAAACAATCGCTTACACAGCTCACAATGTGGACATATTATCAAACAATGTATATTAAGTTCATGAAAGTAGGTTAGAAGAATTTTCAATGTTTTAAAAACCGAACCAGATGGTTCCTATGATAATTCCGGATAGAGGTTTACTCCGAAAGTGAGGTAGCCGGATACCGTGTAGCGGAATGGCCGGTATTTGATATTGTTTGGACAAATTTCATGAATATAACTTCGAAAAATATCAAAACAGTGGGGTTTGGGAGGAAAATCACGACATGATTTGTTCTTTGCGAAAGTGTCTGGAGCAGCTGCACCTGCAGTATTTCACTGCGGCGGCCAGCAGCCGCTATTGGCAGCGATTGACTAGGATAGCATCACGGTTTTCATAGTGGATTCATCAAAATTTGCTATTTTATAGCAGCTATGGCACAACACTAGATGGTTCAACTGATAGAACTGTGAACCGGCATTGATCGAGGTTTGACCCCAGTTCGAACGGTTAAAAGTAGTTCAACCATGACTCGGAGGTCTCACCGGTTCAGTGACGAGTTCGGTTTTAAAAACAATGAGAATTTCAAGAAAATTTCATGGTTGGCAATTCATTTATATACGGTGCAACAAAAATAAAAAATAAAAAAATGTATATTTTGTGAAATTGCAAACACGTTGATTACTTGAATTACCTTAACAAGGTGTCCGCAAGACTCAAGCATGTCGGTTTTTAAAGGATACTCAACTACCTACATAAAAAAAAATGAGAGTTCAATGTAAAATTAGTACCAAGAATAATATTCAGACCACGTATAAAGAAAGTAAGAAAATACTACATACGATAAAAGTGTCCTTTCCAAGAAAGGGTGATTCTGAAATCAGCCTCATCAGCACTGCATAATCCACTACTTCATACGGAGGGGTGACACTAATGTAATCAAATGTGCCACTGTTTCCTGCATGTGAACATTTCATATTTACAACCGCAGATATTTCCAGACACGAATTGTAAGAAATTTCCAAACGCTGCTATAGTTCTATGGCGTAGCAAGGTTTGTAAAAATTGCTAATATCCATGAAAAGCTATATAGTATGAAGTATTTGTAAATAGCGGTTATAGAAGCGCTATAGCACTTGCATACCGTAATTTGAACAAGCCACTATTTTTCATGATCTGCGATTGACAGCACTGATTTCAAGCCCATAAATGTTTTTAAATTTAGGCAGGTAAAGCTGAAGTTTTTCATCATTATCTGACCCTGTAATTCTACGCCACCACGGACCCTATTCCAGTAGAATCTACTCGAATTAAGGTTGTGGACTAAAGAAACAATGTGGATATTTACAAAATGAAGACAAAAGGAAAAAAGATGTACATGCCTACAAAATGCTCGGCACGTTCGAAGAATTTCTCAACGCGGACAGTGTGTATGATGGATTCATCAACAAATCCAGTCACCTCTAAGTTTGGACGTAAAACATCTGATACAACCCAAGGATCCATCTCAACAAAATGCACCTGGAATGTTAGCTTTTTGTCAAAATCACATAATCGAAAGATTTTAGGCCAAAAACTACATGATGCATGGGTATGTTCTATCACTCAGGAGAGAGCTCGGATAGAATGGCAAATGATAAACACGGGATAGAGATTGAAACTGTCGATTGAAAACATTATACCTCAGAACAACCTCGGCTAAGTGCTTCAATTCCAACAGAACCAGTACCACTATACAAGTCTAACCAACGTCCAGGTCTCAAGGTTGCAGGAGAGCCCCCAGCCGCCTTGGCATTATAAAATAAAATTATTATGGTAAACAACAAAGTTGCAGCAAGAAAATTGACAAACTAGATGAAACTCGATATAGTTAATAAGCAAACAAGTGTACTACGAGTTTGTTTGGATTGACTTATTTAAACTTATCTCCTGGCATAAGTGATTGTGAGACAGTTTACGAGAGCTTATCTACTAATAGTTTATAGCTTATATGAAAATGATTTGACTTTATTTTATCTTTTGTTATAAAAGTAGCTTTTACAAATTACATAAACACTTACATGATAAGTGCTTAATTAAGTTTTTATCCAAACAGGACCTAAGTAATATAGGAGATAACACTTCCAATTAGTACCTGTAATATATCAAAGGCTGCACCTTTCACAACCTCCATCATGGGACGAACATCCATACTGTTTGGTGACAGTAGCTTCGTTCTTCGAACTGTTCCTCCAATAACCTATGTAGTCATTGGAAATAAATGCCCGACATAATGTCATTGTGTCCAAAAACAAATTTCTATAAAGTTAAAAGCCAGTAAATCAAGATGGTCAATACTTAATTATCAGAAAGCCGTAGGTAATATGATAAATCTGGTATGAATATATGAAAATGATGAGCTATGAAGCACAGACATAAGACGCGGACACCAGATACAACACATACACTGACACGTCAACATCGATAATAATTTGAGAAAATGACATAACTCAATGTAATCATATGTGTCAGTGTTGGACACCGATGTTTTTCCGACACTGGGACACTCCTAACCCCTGACCTCCTTATCACTCTACTCCCTAACTGATCCACCCCCAGCCACCAAATCATCCTTATAACTCCCAAAATCATCAAAAATTCCGTGGCCGGGACAAAAAATACCAATCTGTGCATAGAGGGAATCAAACCCAGGACAATGACATACTACTGCACAACCTAACCACTTGGCTAAGTCAATTCTTTTTTAGTTGCCAACAACCTCCTAAGAGCTACGCTCACTACTCAGAGAATAACCCTATTCCATGCATCTAACTGTCAAAACACTTCTTCATACCCTCTCTCCTCACCTACCTGCTTCATATAACGGAAAATGATCCGAGCATTATCCCTTTTCTTACTGCCAGCTCATCACTCCCTCCCTTCTTATTTCTCCTCACATACACCCTCAATATTTTGGGAACACCCTGTGGATGACTAGACACGCCATCACCCTCCAAACTCTCCTCTCCAGCTCTACCAGAGAGCCTAGTCTCTCCCTACCAAACTAAGATAATGGCAACTAACTAATGTCATTCATTTCATTTCACTTCATTCTATCAATTTCCATCAATTCAAATATAACCTAAGTTCGCAAAAGAAGCAGAAAGAAAGAAAGAAAAAGTCTAAAAGTGCATAACAAAATGTATAATCATTATCAGATTCAATTCCATCTCTTTCATCTTCATTTAATAAATGACCAAATATTTGTACTCATCAACAACAAAAACTACTTTGTCTGTCTCAATTTGAAAATCAAGAAAACCATGTCGTGGAAAAGATGTGAAAATATGTGAAATTATGAAGCTCATAAACAAAGGAGAGTGTTATAAACCTATAATGTAAAAAGTACAAAACTCTAAAAATATATCTGTCATCTTAAACCTATAGATATATTGGCAATTCATCATGCACATAAAATGCTGCCACCTAACTGATATTTGCAAGACAAGTACAGGAAAAATGTGACTGAGCTCAATGTAGCACCGACATTTCAGATTGAAAATGTGTTTTGTCTATGACACGTGTCAGTGTTGGACACCAACATGACACGACACCGACACATGTGGTTACAATCAATCACTTGCAATTTCTCAAGTTATTATTATATCTAAGTGCTAGTATCATGTACAGCATCCATGTCAGTGCTTCATAGACTAAGTTAGTCTAGAAAGTAAGGCATGCTATAGTTGAAATGCATCACTTTAACGGTTTTTTTTTAACAAAGTTTAAGCAACTTGCAACCTCACAACAATATATCCATAAACACGCCAAAAAAAAATTCTTATTTTCCTCATCAGTTAGCACTTCCAAGTCCAAAAATGAGATTACCTGAAGTAATTTATGCGTAGTACGAGGACGCTGCTTAGATTCCTCGGGTGGATCCTGCACTTGCTTCCCTCCTCGTGTCTTTTGTTGATCCTTTTTCCTCTTGGACTAATTGCATTCACAACAAAAACACACCAAAATTCACAAAACAAAATATTTAGACAGTTTTCACAAACATTTATGAAACAAAAAGTATTAAAACAAAAAACCTGTTTGGTAACATTTTTTCCTCACAAGCTTATAGCTTATTTTTACTAGCTTAAAGCTTATAGCTTACCATTTGTTCTTTCAATTTTACCTCGTCATCTTACTTTAAAAATTTAATCTTAATTAAAGATATCTTTTTTATATCATTCTTATTTATAAGCTTTAACTACTAATTTTACCAAACATTACAAATTTAATCAACTAACTTATCAGTTATCCGTTATATTTTGCCAAACACAGCATAAACTTATTCAAATTGAAAAAATAAGCAGAAACTCAATTCAAACAGAGCTCAAAAAACATTAATTGACAGATGATACATAAAAAAAAAAATGAAAAACCTTTGGTGAAGATTGAGAAAAATAGTCATCAGCATCAACATCATAACCATACTTTTCAAGTAAGATTTTTTTCTCTTCACTAGCCAACCCATTTTCTGATTCTACAAACAATTGAAGAAACACAAAATTCCCATCATTATAAACCACAAAAATTGATTAAAAAATAAGTTTTTTTTTCCTTAAGAAAAAGCAAACAAATGATGAACTTACTGGTAGAAGAGAAAAGGGTTAGTGAAGAAGAACGTTTAGAAGTGAAAGTAAGAAGAGGAAGAAAAAGAGAAGAAGATGAAGATGAAGAAAGATTGGTTTTTGTGTTTAGAAGAAGTGGTGAATGTGTTTGAGGGGATAGAACAGACATTGTTGTAGAATGAATGGTGTTTTTAAGGTTTTGGTTTTATGAGTTTGAGTGTGAAATTTTGGTTGGATTAGAAAGAGAAGAAATTGAGATTGTTGAAGTTTGTGGAAGAGAGTTAGAAAATGTAAGAGGAACAAGAACACGACAGTCGTGAGAAAGCAGTTCGGTTGAGTTATGGATAAAACAACCTCAGCAGGGTTCGAATCGTTATGCATATTACCAGTATTTCTACTAAGTTAGTTATATACTTACATGTATGGGTGCTCGCGGTTCGGTTCGGTTTTGAGCCAAAAAGTCATCCTAACCGCAAGATAAAAATACATGCGGTTCGGTTTGGTTCGGTTGGTTTTTTAAAAGTCATCCAATCCAAACCAAACCAAACCAACGCGGTTATGATCGGTTCGGTTGGTGCGGTTTATCGCGATATAAAAAATATGACGATATTACCAACTTGTTACGAAATAAACATAGGAAGTTTTAATTTATTTATTGTTTACGTGATATAATATGCATATACAGAAATTGCATATACGTAAGAACTTGTTTTTAATACCAATAATATAGTTTTGGATTGCGTTAAATGATATGTTTTCACAGCGTACTGTTTTGTGGACTCAATTTGGGTTGAGCTTGCTAAGTTGGACTAGGTAATATGTTGATTCATTAATTGATATAGTTAAGTTAAATATTGCGGTTTGGTTCGGTTTGGTTCGGTTTTCTAAAATGAAAACCGCAAACCTAACCAAACCGCGCGGTTTAGATGAAAAACTATCCGTGCGGTTTAAACTAAATGCGGTTTTTTGCGGTTTCGGTTTGAATTGGTTCGGTTTGCGGTTTTACTTTTGGATTGGTTCGGATATGATCACCCCTACTTACATGAATTATAAGATTGAAATTTTTACTATTTTAACAATGATTGATCTCTATCGAGAAATATATGAGACATAAGTTGGATTATTCTCTTTTAATCGAATTTTTCTAGTACACACGAATCAATAATTGAATTTCATATTGCCTACTTAGGGTTCGTTTAGATTAGCTTATTTTTAAGCTTATGTAATTTTTATATATTTTTATAAGTTTGTTGAGGTAGTTTATGATAAAATAGCTTATAAAAATATAATTTTCACTATTATTAACTTATAAAATAATAAAAAACCTAATTTATAGTGCATAAGTTGTTTACATACGATAAAAAATATGCTAATTCAAACGGGCACTTAAACTTACTTAATTAAGAAGTACATTTAAACCAATTTGTTTATAAATTTACACTTTGGTTCCTACCACCCATACAAGTCGTTTTAGTAAATGACAAATTTTCTTTGAGTAGAAACTCATTTTGGTCCATCACAATTTTTGTATGGGACAATTTAGTGTTTGTCAAAAATAAAATTCAAATTAGTCTCTAATATTTTTATACTTGGAACAAATTAGGCCCCAATTTATTATAGCAGATGGACTAATTTGTTCCCGATATAAAAATGTCAGGAATTAATTTGGCTTTTATTTTTGTGAGAGACTAAATTGTCCAGTTAAAAATTTGTGAGAGACTAAAATAGGTCTTTATGAATATACTTTAAAAATAAAAGAGACCAATAACCTCCTATACGTACTATTTTCATGAATTAAAAATATTTATGTACTAATGATGATTATCTACTTATAATTTAGGGACTAAATTAAAGAAGTATTTTTATTGGGCGGTTGAGTGTTTATCTACACCATTCATTTATTTTTTAAAATTTAAAGCTACAATGATTAAAATAGATGAAAGATATAAATTCCACTACACTATAATGTGACAGGCGAAAATCTTTGTCCAAATTAGAGATATAGGCGATAATTTCAGACATGATGATAGTTATTTCAATATCTTATTACATGTTGATTTGAACGAATCATCTTGTCGCTGAAGTAATTGTCTACTAGACAAGAGGATAACAAATTACAAATTCTCTGACATTACCATTATGCTTTTTGTAGTTATGAATCTTCAATGCGTTCCCAAGAAAAAAATTTGTCCGTTTTTCGAGGTATACTTTTCTTTCTTCTCAGTCTATTAAATTGTTTTCTTGAAATTTAGATATCTTTAATTTATCATATATGTTGTTATTCCAAACGAGAGATGATTGTCTCATATGAGATATCCACGAAAGGTAGTCCAATGTAAATCTCCACTATCCTCCAAATTGCTTTTGATTGACTTTAACCTCAGACAATAAACATAGTTAATTGTTGAGATTTCACTGCAGATTAGTATCTATTTGATGGTGATTTGTTGTGAGTTGTGACCATCATTTATACAAGGTAACATACTGTACTATTTTCTAGTGTACATGTCATGGATTTTCTTAAACATCAACATGAAAGCCCTTTAATGAGGGTTCCTTGAATTGAGACATCTATATTTTGTGGGGGTCTCGATAACAACTCAAAACCCAATTTACATGACATTTGTTTCCAAGTAGACAATATCAATAAAAATTGGGTTTGCTAAACTGTGAGCTTCCAATATTATGTTAGAACAATTGTCTATGACCTTGATGTTGACTTGCTACTAAATTTGTCAACAAAAAAATTGAGCTCAATGATAAGAGTTTAATTTTGTGATTTCAAGCGACAAAGTTTAAATTTCATCTATAAGAGTTGTAAAATGTTTGGTACTAGATTTGGAGGTGTCGATCTCGAACTCTTGAAGTTGTAGGTCATGCATATTTTTGGTGAATTTCTTGTAATAATCAAATTTTAACACACAACATTTATGCTTTGTCCAGCATACAAATTGACGTGGGCCTATATAGAATTATTCTCTTAAATAAACTTTTAAAGTCTAAAGGGTTTTATATTATATGTCACTCTTACTTTTTACCATAAAAAAATAAAATAGTAATATTAATGATAGTAAATGAAAATGCAAAAAGAGAAAATAAAACGGAATATATGTTTTGTTTTATTTTTTAAAACAAACAATACTAGTGTTAGTAATAAATATTGTTATTCGATATTTATATTTTTTGTTGCGTAGATTTGATTTATTTTTTTTTGGTGCTCAGATTTGATATTTTATTATGTTGGAACAAAGTTCACATTAGTGTGTGAATTGAAAATAAAATTTTAAGTCTCGCATCGGAAACTAAGCACACCAGTGTGTTGTAGCATACTAGTGTGTATTTTGAGGAAATAAATAAATTAAGTCTCATATTTATTTATTTAATTTAATTGTGGTTTATTTTCCATTAATTTGTAACCGACAATTTTATGGGAGTATAACTCTAATTGATGGCTATACAAAAGAAAAAATAAGCATTGTTTTTTTGGCTGAGAAATATAAACGTATGCTCTATTCACATTGGTCGGTGTGTGGAAAATACATAACTGCACAAATAGAAATTTGTGGTATCTGCCTGAGCATTTTGATATCTATGTCCTTCATAAGGTTAGTAAGGATTTTATCTTTCAAAAGGTAATCTTGCTATATATTATCATTCTTAAACTGTTGAAAAGAACCAAACAAGTTGTTTGTTGAAAAGTATAGCGTATATAAGATATGGTATTTTTCTTCTTCTGTGTTTGGAATATTAGTAGTGGAAATATATGATCTAATGAATCACGTGATGTTTTTTTTTTCTTCTCTACATTAATTGCAAGGAAATTTTATCTAAGCTCTAGGATTATGAGATGATCCAGACTATTAGTGATGCAATATATATTTGATGAATATATATCTGCAATTGTTTTTTATCTTAAGAGAATAAAAAATTCTTTGGATTTTATTTGGTTAAGACCCTTTACATTGTTGTTTTAACTAACAAGGATAATATTATTAAACATTCATTTTCTTTTATTTGATTTTGCAAATTAGAAAGATTTGCATTATGTTTTGTTTTTAATTGTTTAGAGAAAATTAATATTTATTCTATGTATCATGTGATACTAATATTACTATTAGTATCTATTTTTAAGAGTGATAATATAGTATCACTAGTTCCTTCAAATAAAGAACAGTCATAGAACCATAATCCCTTTGAATTGAGATTGGTCTTAGTACCATATTAGAATGACCTCAGCGTTATTATATTGATTGATATCGTAGTATCAATATGGTGGTATCGTAGTACCGATGAATCATAGATTGATATTGTAGTATCAATATGGTGGTATCGTAGTATCAATTCGAGTGATATCGTAGTACCATTCAAGAAGGTGTATTCTTTGACCGATTTCTACCGTGCAGTAGCAAATCGGTATATAGTTGTAACTGAGCTGTTTTATCCTGGGGACTTCGTGGTTGATAGTCTGCTTGCACAATTTTGGGCAGTGCCGCGAAACGTCTTAAAGAGAGCGACCTAGTCCGCGACTCAACCCAGTAATATATTCGGTGACTGAAAATTATTTTTAATGATTTTTTAACTCCGGTAACAACATATTATAACTTTTTTCTTTTTACGAGATATTCGATTATAACCTAAACTTTTACTGTAAATAAGAATAATAGCTTAAGGACTTGGCATGAAGAATATAAGGTAGCAGACACTGTAAAACTCCAAGATTTGGTACACTACACTTTTCTCTATTTTTTTTTTATACTTAATTAGGTGTTACTATTTATTTTTATTATTTTTACTCTTGTTGTTTTGTTTAGTTGAGATTATCTATGTGCATTGTGCTCTTCTTCGATGTGTGAATATAGGAATTTATATTAACAAATTATTTTAAGGGTGTGTTGACTTATTTTTAAGCTTATAAGAAATAGTCTATGCAAATAAATAAGATTTTATGTGAACTTGTAAGTTCTTATTAACAAAAATTTCATCATCATAAGTTGTATTTTATAAACTATCTTGACAAACTTATAATAACATATAAAAACTTATTTATTTGCATAAGCAGTTTCACATAAGCTCAAAAATAAGTCAATCCAAACGGACGAAAAGTATATATAAAATAATAATGATAATAGGCCACTATGTCTTCAGCCCTTAAAAATATTATATCAACTCCCTTTTATTTATTTTATGATATTAGCCATTTTTTTATTCATTTTTATTTTTAACCTATTTTGTTTTGACACTATTTTTTTTTAAGAAAATTATATTTGTTGATATGAAGATGAACATTATCATATGTCTCTCGATGTTCAGTTTCTTCCTGATTGTGGCGGGAAGAAACTTGTCATCTCTATCATCTCCTAATGTTAACTTTGATGCTCCACCAGTTCAACCCACCTTACCTCCGTCGCTATATAATGTTAACGTTGATGCTCCACCGGTTGAACCGACCTTACCTCCTCCATTTCCTATTGTGGTTCATGATATAAACAATCTTAAAAGTGAAATAGAGGATTTGAACTCCATTATTGGATTCATAATTGGGGAGATTGCTCTTCTCTTACTGTGTCTCATGCGGTGTCTCATAGGGCGTCTCATACTGTGTAGCTAGGATCACATATAGGGAAATTGTATTGCTTATCTCGTAGTGTATTTAAGACTCTTATTTATGTCTTTTATTATGTATGTTTTTATTTTATTTCATTAAGTTTTTGTCAAGTAATTTCATATATCATAGATTTTGTTAATATGCATAAAAAACACCAAGAGGTGTTTAATAAGGGACGACGGGAGTATATACTAAATTAATTTTTGAATATGATGCGGGGTGAACATGTTGAGCGTCTATTAACTCGACAATGAATTACTAGTTAGAGATATGAGTAATTAGAGACGAAACTTACACATCTAAAACGCATAAAAATCACTATTGCAAATTCGAACTCGTAACTCAACACAGCATAATCATAATAATTTACTAAAACCTTTTATCATTTGAGGTGGAACAACAAATAAACATTTTAGTGGGTGATAAAAAGTCTTTAGAATAGCATATTCATCAATGGAACATAGTACCTATATAATGATGTCTAGAAGGGGACATATCAGACTACCCACAATGGTGGGATTTGTGTGTGTTGAAAGAGCTCTTCAACAGCTTAAACCATTGCATGAATGGTGTTGAATCCTTGCCTGCGGAGAGAGAAGTTGAAGATCTTCAACACCCATTGAATGCTGACACAGGGGACGCGTGGAGCATCCCGGTTCGTCCAATCCAGGCGCGTGCGGCACACGCGGAGACAACGCGCGTGTGGAGCTGTTCCGCGGAGAGAGAAGATGTTTTTGGATAAAAAGGCAGCCACGTGGCTGCTTCTGATTGGCCCCGTGGATTTTTTTGATTTTTATCCTTTAAACTCAATTATCTCATTGAAAATTAATTTTTTATTTTTTTACCAAAATTCGTGATTTTTTTTTCTCTATAAATAGAGACTTGGTTCATTTCATTTGGTCACAGAAAAAAAAATCAAGTTTTTCACTATCTTAATCTATTATTATCTTTCTAATTAGTCTTTCTTTTCAAGTTTTAATCTTTTTTTAGTGAAATGGATCCCAATAATTCTTCTAATAATCCCAACAATTATCAAAATCCCAACAATTATCAAAACCCCAACAATTATCAAAATCCTAACAATTATCAAAATCTCAACAATTATCAAAATCCAAATCCATTTTACAACCAATTTCCTCAAAACATTCCTAATTTTGGTCTTGCACCAAATTTCAACCAGTCATCAGTTCCAAACTTGCATCCAAATTTCAACAATTATCAAAATCCATTTTATAACCAATTTCCTCAAAACATACCTAATTTTAAGTTAATTTGTATCGTACTAATTACGTTATTTGTATGATGTATTGCATTTTAAATTAAGAAAATAAAAAAATTTATTTAAATAAATTTTGTTAAGTTTATTATTTTATTTTAATTTTAATCGATAATTATAATTTTATTTAATCATAAAAACAAAAATTTAAATTTAAATAAGAATATGAAATATAAAGTGGTGGGGTAGAGAAAGTGGTGGGGTAGGGTGTTGAATATAAAAAACATTGGAGAGGGTAAAAGTTGAATGTGTGTTGAATGATTAGGTGGAAGAAAGAAAAAATGATGTGGAGTGTAAAAGTTGATGTTAAATGTGTTTAAGGTGTTTACACCCTCGTATATCACAATACAGGCTTTGATGACCATGTCCTAACCTATAGATTTAATTTAGGTATTGGGTTGGTATTATAAGTACTATTAAAATTTAGACACACTAAGATCATAAATTTGAATTTGAATAAAAACGTCCAAATTATAATATTTGTCGGTTAAGGTAATTCTTGTTGACTAAACTCATATCATGTTAATATTATTCTTTATAAAAGTAGTTTTTTTATCAAATCTTTATGGATATTTATCATTGATATATTATATTTATTTATATATAACAGTCACTTAGATAAATAAAAAATAAGGAAGAATTGCACATATAATAAGAGTATATTACACACCAATGTTGCTTTGATCTGAGTGGAACTAAACGCAGATCACTCAAGTAATATCTTAAGTTCGAGCTCTATACATAGAGAAAATGTACTTTAAAGAAAAGAATTTTTTTTAGGGTAAAAGAAAAACATGTTACATATAGTTAATTAAAAGGTTATTTTATAATAATTAATTAATGATCAAGAAAGTTGATGGATACACTGAACCAATAACATTAAATAAAAAAAGTGTATTACGCTTTTATCATCTTAAATTAAAACACTTTTTTTTTACACAATTAAATTAAATTAAAACACTTGAATCATACTTTAATTATACCTCTAATTTATATGATATAAAATCTACAAGCTTTTTGTGTTAAATATATATTCTTTGACCATATGAAGCAAACTAACCTTTTACTGGGATATATGACTTGTGACAAATTTTATATATTTTATTGTTGATTTTAAGATTTTAAAAAAGAACAGTTATATATATTTTGGTCAATTGATTTGAAAAAATACTGTTGTAGAATCTCATCTTTTAAACAGAAAATGAATATAATTTATTCCTTTTAGCATGAAAGTGGTCTCAGATAGGACATGACAATTGACAAAATATAGTTCTAACTACCTCTAGTTAGTTAGTTAGTTAGGGAGCTGTTACTTGCAATAGAAGAAGTGTATCTAGTTAGTTACATACAGTATAGTTAGTTTCTTATGTTTAACTATATATACTTGTGTAACTCACATTGTAACAAATTGAAATTTTTATTCAATAAAAGATTTCATTCCTTCTTCTCTAAGCTCTTGAATATGGCTCATCTTCTTGTTTGTTCTTGTATTTCTATGGAGATTTACTTTATTGTTATGGTATCAGAGCTCAACGCTTGAGCTTTGCTGCGTATACCTCTTCACGTCTCCATTTATCCTTCTTGTTCTGGTTATCTTGTCATTTTCTTTTCCTCTTTTTTTTCGCTTCTGATTCTTGTTTTCACCATGACTTGTACTCAAACTCGTGCTACATCGGCGGAGATTCCTCCCATCCCAGCCCACACCAATGTTTCCCAGAACCCGTACTACATTCATCCCAATGAGAGTGCTACGTCGGCGTTGGTTGCACCACCTCTTGACGGCAAAAACTACCATGCTTGGTCTCGTTCTATGATGAAAGTTGTCGTCATGAAGAATAAGTTACGTTTTCTTGATGGTTCTTGCCCCATGCCAGATCCCTTTGATCCCATGTTTGAGCCATGGATTCAGTGCAATAATCTCGTGCTATCTTGGTTGATCAATTCGGTTGTTCCTTCCATTTCCCAGAGTTTGGTGTACACTGATGATGCTTCACAGGCTTGGAGTGATCTCAAAGCTCATTTTTCACGCACTGATCGGGTTCGTGTCTCTACCCTACAACGGGAACTCTATGCTCTTCATCAAGAATCAATGACTGTAATTGAATATTTCACTAAACTAAAGGGTTTATGGGAAGAATTGGAGCTCTCTCGACCAATTCCAGCTTGTGCTTGTCCTATTCCATGTACTTGTGCAGCTATGCGCAATGCCAAGAAATTTAGAGAAGAAGATCTTGTTCTTCTCTTCCTCACATGATTGACCGATAGCTATGCAATGGTACGTTCTCAAATTCTGCTCATGGAATCTTTTTCTCCATTAAATTCTGCTTTTGGAATGGTCATTCAACATGAGAGTCTCAATAGTTTAGATGTGTCTGATTCTTCATCATCATCCTCTCTTGTTAGTCTTGCTAAGAAATCGTATCCTAGTGGTAATGGTAAAGGGAATTCCACAAAACTTGCACTTATTGTGGCAAAAGGGGTCATATAATTGATGGTTGCTTTAAGAAACATGGATATCCGCCCGGCTTTAGGTTCATAGATGGTACTGTTGTTGGTAAGAATCATGTTGGCTCTAGCTCTCGCATCAACAACATTGACACTGAAGAGAATGATCCTAAGCCTAATGTAGATTCCACCAATCATGCACTCTCTCTCAGTGCTGAAGACTATCAAGCTCTTATGGCTTTGTTGAAGAATAGCAGGTCTGAGGCTTCCTCGTCTCATCAGGTCAATAGCTTCAGCAAATATGGTGCTTCATCTTCAAGACATGATCAACAAGGTACAGTGATATCTGCATCTTGTTTCTCAATTACTAGTTCTTTAGATACTTGGATTTTAGACAGTGGTGCTACAGATCATGTATGTTCTTCCTTGAGTTTATTCACAAAATTTCACAAAGTTATGTCTATCCCTGTAAAATTGCCAAATGGAAGTCTAGTTACCACAGATATTGTGGGGATGTGGAAGTCACACCACATATCACTCTACACAATGTTCTCTACATGCCAAAATTCAGTTCAACCTTATATTTATTTCAAGAGTTGCTCAGGACCTTAATTGTGCCTTTGTGTTCACTGACAACATATGTTACATACAAAATTCCATGCAGAAGATGATTGGTTCGGGTAGAATGTTGGATGGGTTGTATTATCTTGAAGGTACAAAGTTTGAATCACCAAGTTCTTCTACTGGTAAGCTTTGCAATTCAGTTGTAATTCCTGTATCTGCCTTATGGCATTTTCGCTTTGGACATACTTCTAATGATAGGTTAGAAATTATGCAAAAATTGTACACAAATATTGTGGTTAATAAAGAAGGTTTTTGTTGTGATATATGTCATTTAGCAAAGCAAAGAAAACCGTCTTATAAGTTAAGCACTAGTAGAGCTACAAAATGTTTTGAGTTACTTCATATGGACCTGTGGGGTCCATTCTCAGTCACAACTTCACAAGGACATAAATATTTCTTAACAATAGTGGATGACTTTAGTAGGTTCACTTGGATTATTTTGTTAAAAGGAAAACTTGAAACTGCTCTCAAAATACAAGAATTCATCAATAATGTAGAGGTACAGTTTGAAACAAAGGTAAAAACTCTCAGAAGTGATAATGGACCAGAATTTTTGTCTCTTTCATCTTACTATAATAGCAAGGGTATATTACATCAAACCAACTGTGTGGCTACTCCACAGCAAAATGGAAGAGTCGAGCGCAAGCATCAATGTATACTGAATATTGCTAGAGCCTTACTCATCCAATCTCACCTTCCTCCTAAATATTGGGGATATGCTGTCTTACATGTCGTTTTCATTATGAATAGAGTCCCATCAAGAGCTATTGAAGGTAAGATTCCATATGATGTCTTGTACGACAAGCTACCTGGCCTGTCATTCCTCAAGGTTTTTGGATCTCTATGCTATGTGTCTTCTCAAGATATTCACAAGTCAAAATTTGATCACAGCGCCCGAAAATGTGTTTTTCTTGGCCTTAAAGCTGGTATGAAGGGTTACATTGCTTTGGATCTCAACAATTTTGAAGTCATCATCTCTAGAAATGTCCAATTCGAAGAAACAGTCTTCCCTTATCTTATCAGCTCCAATCAACATTCTTGGGAATTTCTATCCTACTCCTTACCTACCATCAACCCTAAAATCACAGATGACCGTCAAACCACAAATCAAACCTCATCTTCATCACATATCTTACCTACATTATCACCAAATGCAGATGACATAATGCCTGCAACTCCCATTCCTAAAGACATTTCCATTTCTGATAACACTCATACTACCTCCACTAGTGATGTATCTGTCACTAGTGATATCCCTTCCACTTCTATAAATATTGATCATGTCCCTAACCATTCATCACCTACTATACAACCACTTAGACGATCCATCAGACAAAGAAAAACACATTGATCAGTGCATTTTAATGCACATTCTTCTACTATTGTACTAGAGTATTCCTATGGTTTAATTTACTATTTTCACTATTTTGGTTTGTTTTTATATTTTAGTTTATCTCTAGCTTTATTTTATTTTCGCACTTAATTTATGAACAAATAGCACTTTGACACCTTTTCAGTCCACATGTCATAACTAGAGCTATGAATATCGGAATGAGGCACAGAAAGATGCGTTGGAAAGCTGAGATCAAGAGCTACAACTTTCATGTTGAGGCCAAAATCCAGTTCGGAGCACAAATGTGTCAAATAATCGCGTTAATGTCCCAGACGTGATAAACTTAATTATTTTCGACCCAAACTTATGTTTTCGGCCCGTATCTTTTGGAGCCCATGATATTTAAATCCGAAAATGAAGCTAGGGCTGCCTCATTCTGTCACTTTCTCGAAATCAGAACCTTGACAGCTACTTTTGCTATGGATAACTAAACCTTGTATTGATCTATCGGTGTAAGGAACTTTGTTCTTGATTCTTGAGGTTCGGTTTTAATATCAATTCGTATGTTTATGCTTATCATATATCAATTTTTGTGTCTCCCTTTTGTGTATGAGTTTGATACAAGTGATGCTTAATTGTTCTGTTTCATATTCATACCAATTGAGATCATTCGAATTAATTCATCGCTTGTTTAAATTAATTTGAATAGAAAATTGTTATATGCTTTTTCGCTTGCAAAAGGGCTGTCGAATTATTGTTAGGATGTTAACTATGTTATTGGTGACGCTTGTTCATAGCCATAGTTAATTGAACACGTTGATGCTTAATCAACGAATTCCTTATAAAACTGATTTTTGCTTGTTAAATTAGTTATATAATCAGCCGGAGCATAAACTAAATGAACACTTTTATGAGAACCTGTGATAGATGATAAACAAAGTTTCGTAAACCGATGGATTGATTGCTTTCATATTAATTAATTTCATTATCTCTGTTTTTGTTTTGACAAACCAAAAACCCCCTATAAATTACAGTTTTTATTGATTCTAATATTCGTTATTGGTTGAGAATCCTTGTGAGACGATACTCGAGTTGTTGCTTCCAAAACTACACTTTTATAAACTCGTTTTTTACCCCGTGCGCGACAGCGGATCACACATGCTCATCTTATGGATTACCATATCCAATTACTAACTTCCTTAGTCACTCACATTTATCACCTTCTTACTCTTCATACTGCTTATCTCTACTCAATGAACAAGAACCTTCATCTTACTCTGAGGCTACAAAGAGTGACCATTGGATCAAGGCAATGCAAGCTAAAATCAGAGCTCTTGAATCAAATAAGACTTGGCAGATCACTGAATTACCTAAGCACACTAAAGCCATAGGTAGTAAATGGGTCTACAAAATCAAGAGAAAACCAGATGGAACCATTAATAGATATAAGGCACGACTGGTTGCAAAGGGATACAACCTTTGTCCAACACATTGGCTACACACACATAACCTTTAACCCTACCTTGTTCACTAAGAAAACTACCTCTTCATTCACAACACTCCTTGTGTATGTGGAATGGATGACATTGTGCTTATTGGTTACAGTTTGAATGAATTAATTACAATTGGTCAAGACCAAACTACATGAAGCTTTTGGAATTAAGGACTTGAGTGTGACCAAATTCTTTCTGGGATTAGAAGTTGCTCACTCAGATAAAGGTCCCACATTATATCAAAGAAAATATTGCTTAAATCTTCTCACTAGCACAGGTACCTTGGGCTACAAGCCATCAAGTATACCTATGGATCCAAGCAACAGGCTTCACAATGATGATAGTGAACCATATGAGGACATATCAGAGTATAGAGCTCTAATGGGAAAGCTACTATATTTGACATCTACAAGACCTGACATTGCTTTTCCAGTACAACAGCTTAGTCAATTTCTTGACAAACCTACTGAAGTAGCAATAAATGTCACAAGAAAGGGGGGGTTTGAATTGTGACCCTTTTTAAAATTCTTTTTCTAATTAACAACTTAACACACTATTTCTTTTATGGATTAGTGAACAAGTAATCAAAGAAATAATGTTAAGATAATAATGATTGCAAAAACATAAGTGAAGGACCAGAGAACTCTGGAGTTATATAGTTGGTTTTAGTTGAGTTGTATTTTAAGAGATTAAGAGATTAGAGAAAATACAACACCAAGAAGTTATCCTGGTTCAACCAAACTTGGGCTAGTCCAGTCCTCACAACCTTGTGAGATTATCCACTAAAATGCTCAGATCAGAACCTTCTGCTTGGCACCAACTTTTGATCAACCCTTGATCAAAATACAATCTGCTTTTCTTCACTCGAAAAGACTTTTACAAACTGCTCTTCCTAACTGGAAAAGACTTTCTCACAATGCTTTTCTTTTACTAGAAAAGACTTTCTCACAATCACTCAATCTAACTTAAAAGATAGATTTGAGAGGTTACAAAGTGTTTGGTAATTTGTGAGCATCAACTCATAAAAGAGGTGATAGAAATAACAAGCGTATGAACAATGTAAGGATGAGAACTTTTGTGATTAGCTTGCTTTGTGAAGAGTTTGAAACTTTGTTGATTTTTGCTTCAACAATGTATGATTAATTCTTTGTGTAAACTCTTGAGTTTTTCTTCATGTAGCTCCTTGGTATTTATAGACCTTTCATTTGCTGAAGAGGAGCGTATGAGAGAGATTTTGAAAATCAAAATCTGTCAAAGATACGTTGTGATCTTTGTTACCATGTTCTGTGAATAGTGCGTTATCGTCAGTTCACTTGTGCATTACCGTCTGTTGAAAAACTGCTGTAATGTTTTGCATGGTTTTTGAAGCTTTTACGTGGCTTCTAACTTGTCCATATGAGAGGATCAATTTGAAATTTTGATGACAGTGCATCAGACATTTGAGAATGTTTGAGGAGCCTTTGTCTCTCATGAGGGGACCAACCTATGTAGCATGTTTGATGACTCTTGTCCTTTTCACATAAGGCAAGATGTGCTTGAAGCATGTCCACAAAAACTATACCCATGTGTTGTAAATAACTTCTTGTTACAAAGCCTTTTACGTGGAGACATCATTTTCATTGATTCAAATTCCTTTTGTTTTTATGATAATGCCTTAAGAACTAAAGTACAAAAGAAGCTTGGTCCATGGTATCATTCATGTCATGTTTGGCATAAATACATCATTAATGTTTCCTTAAAAACTACCACATTTGATAAGGAAAAGGAATATTTTCATGTGGAGATTTTCATCATTAAAACCAAGAATTTAAGTTGCTTCAATTAATTCTTGTTTGCTACAAATGACTTTCCATTGTTTTACTTGTGTATGTGTTCTTCTGGTGCATTACCGTTGTCAGACGATAACATTATCGTTGAAACATTTCTCACAAAACACATTAGCAAATAACAAGATAATCAATATTATAATTTAATTTATATGTTTGTTATCTTTAAAACATCAAATAAGGATTTTGTTCCCAACAATCTCCCCCTTTTTGATGATGACAAACATTTAAATTAATTTTGATTTTGAGAGTTTTGATAAAAAGATTTTTGATAATCTTATGCATTTGATTTGTCAACTACTCCCCCTCAATTTAAGCATTCCTTTTTAAATTGAGTTTTGATCTTTTTCTTTTGAGATTGAATTAAAACTGAGTTTAAATTCTAAGTAACTAAGTGACTATCATGTTTTTAACAATTTTTGCAAAAACTTAGCATTTTTTAGCGCAGGAAAAAAAAAACTTCCAGTTTTGACAGTAAAAAAAAATTGATTATAGGATCATTATAAACATCACAGATTTGCGTAAACCTAACAGATGATCCAAACATGATTAATAGACATTGCATATAACAAATAAAAGCATTGCATAGTATCACACTGGATTACTAGCAAATCAAAGTACTTAATCAAAACATATTATAAAGAGGTTCATAGCAGTAGCAAAACAAAACCAAAAAACAGATGCAATCAAATAGCAACACATAATTATGGCAAGTTTTTAAAATAAACAAAATACGCCATAAGCAGCATAAAACATGTTTTGCTAGCATCTGAAGCTTGCTCTGCAACTATCTTCCAGCAGCTATTTCTTCTTCCTTTCTCCCCCTTTGTCTCATCAAAAAGACACTCAGGGCTCCTTATTTGGAGTGGAATCACCAGAGGATGATGAAGGAGAAGGCTGGGGCATAACATGAACAGGAGGTGGGTAGGGGTTATGTTCTGGACAAGGCAGATTGTACAAATAACATACCACATTCCTAAACCAAGCTCTCATAATAGAATTCTCCATCGTGATGTATGAGAGATGATTATCAATGAGTTGTTGCCCTTGAAATAATTTCTTAATGTCTCTCTTAATCCTTTCTGTATTTCTCTCAGTCTTAGACCTTGGTACGTTAGGCATAGGCTGAGGCTGTGGTTGAGGATTAGAAGGACCAGCATCATTCATAAATGGCATAGCTTGCATGGGTGGAATAGTAGTAACATGAGGAGGATTCAGAATGTCATTAAAGAAAGGTTGATCAAATATATTCTGAGATGATGAGTTGAAGAAATTACCTTGAGGATTTTCATTAAACAAGGGTGAGAAATTGAAATTTTGTGGTGATGAGAAGAGTGGAGATATGGTTTGTTCAGATAGCAAGGGTTCCAACACTGTGTTGGGGTCAAGCTGTGTGGTAGCTTGTGTAACACCCAACTGTGGAACCACCTGTGGTGATTCAGTTTGTGGAGAAGAGAATGCAGGAGTATTGATTTGAGAATTGGATGGTGGTACATTCAGATTAATCTCATTTCTTGGTTCAGCCAGTGGGGGTGAAGAGTGAGTGTTAAGATTTTCTTCCTCAAGAATGGGATCAGAGGGAATAAAAGGATCATTTTGGTCAGACAGGTTTGGTGGTTCAGGTTCAGACACAACTTGATCAGCTTGCACAGACTGTGCAGTGTTATCCAAATTACTTCTTTTTCTCTTATAGGTTCTGATAGGGACATTAGGAGTAGGGTCAGGTTTGAAATGTTTCAAGTTTTTGAGGTCAAATTTTTTGACTTTGGTCTCAGCAGTTTCACCCTTGAGTGAGACTTCAAAATGTTTGAAAATTTGGGTTAAAACCATGCCATAAGAAACACAGAATTTTTTGTTATTCCAGTTTGCAACTTCCATCATGAATTTGATAATGATAAATGGAAGGTTTAGGCGTTTTCTCTCAAAGAGGTGATGAATGACCATGAGGTCATTGTCACCTAAGGCATCATATTTGCCTTGCCTAGGCATAATGTTTCCTTTGCTGATAATGTTGAAAATTTTTGGTAGAAGTTTGAGGTGAGGTGTGATGAACTGATCTTTTGGAGTGGTAGGTTTAAAAAGAGATTCCCTAACCTCATCAATTGTCACATTGGCTTGGCTATACCAGTTACTACCATAGGCTTGGAGACCATCAGTTGGAAGTTTGAAAAACTTAGCAATAAACTCAACATCTAAGACAATTTCTACTCCTTTGACTATGGACCTAATGGTATTGGTATCATTATCACAGTGAGCTTGATAAAAGAAAGCTTGTACTAACCTAGGGTAGTAAGTTTCTTTAATTTGAAGAAAGTGAGACCAACCTTGATAGTCTGTATAGTACTTGAGATCTAGCTCGTGTTTCTCCAATGCTTGAAGATTAAAGAACCGTCCAGCAGCAATTGGTCTTGTTCTCCATTTCTTTAAGAATCTTTTCTCATCAGCTTTTCCAAACAGAGGGGTTTTGTCTTTCACTAACTCATTAATTGATTTTTGTCTAAAGCGTTTCTTTGGCTGAGCTTCTGCTTCTTGAGGGACATTCTTTCCTTTGTCTTTGTCAGAAAAAGGTTTGGCAGTTTTTGGAGAGGAAGTTTTTTCAGACGAGGAAGAGGAGTTTGGTGAAGACTCAGAAAGAGTTTCTGAAGATTTTGGGGTTGAGCTAGAAGACGATTTTTTAGGATCATTTTCTTCTTCATCAGTAGTCTCACAAGTAATGTAGATGCGTTCAGCATTGCTTTGAGATTTGCCAACTCCAGACAAGATCCTTTGAGAACGACGGGTTGGTAACGAGCTTGAAGGTTGTTTCTTCTTGGTTTTAGGTTTGAGATGAGGTGGAGTTTGATTAAGGTTTGGTGGCTGGTGTTGTTGAAAATGTGGAGGAAAGATAGTTTGGAGAGCTGGAAGGTTTAAGGGTTCATCAGAGGGATTGTTCTGGCGGAAGCTTGGGTGAATTGGTGATGGATTATGAAATGGTGGAGCTCTTCTGGCGGTTTGTTTAGTACGAACCATGGTTGAGGGTTTGAGAGGAAGAAGATGAACAGTGATGATCAGAGTGAGAGAGAGAGAGATATACGGTTTTTAGAGAGTGAAGAATGGAAGTGAAAGGTTTTGATGTTGATAACCGTGAGAAAGACAAGGGAAGTGAATGGAGAAGTGTTCTTGGAAAGTGAAAAATGAGAAAGTGTAATGATAGCAAATCATAAAGTGGGTTTAAAAAAGAAAATGAAAAGTTGTTTACCACACTTTTCTTCTTCTCCTACGTGTAAGTATAGAGTGAATAGGGAACATAACCCTTTTAACCACACAATTAAAGTAGACTAGTTATCCTAAAGTGGGTTTTTGAATAATACTTAGTTTTATTTTTAACAGATTAAAACGATCTTCTACCAATGGTTTAGTAAAGATATCAGCTAGTTGATTTTCAGTGTCAACAAATATTAATTCAAAATCCTTTTTGTTTATGTGATCCCTAATAAAATGATGTTTTATCTCAATATGCTTTGATCTTGAGTGTTGAATGGGATTTTTTGACAAATTAATTGCACTAGTATTATCACAAAAAATAGGTACATTTGTGTACCTTATTGAATAATCTTCAAGCTGATTTTTGATCCATAGGATTTGAGAGCAGCAGCTTGCAGCTGACACATATTCAGCTTCAGTAGTGGATAATGCTATCGTGTTTTGTTTTCTGCATGACCAGCTTATGAGTGCTTTTCCAAGAAATTGACACGCACCACTAGTACTTTTTCTTTCAATTTTGTCACCAGCGTAGTCAGCGTCACAAAAAGCTGTTAAGTCAAAAATAGAATCTTTGCTATACCAAAGACCAATGTTAGTAGTACCGACAAGATATCTGAAAATTCTCTTTACTGCTGTAAGATGAGATTCCCTAGGGGAAACTTGAAAACGTGCACATAGACCTACTGCAAAAACAATATCTGGTCTACTGGCAGTTAAGTACAACAGAGATCCAATCATACCTCTGTACTCTTTTTCAGAGACAATTTTACCCTTTTCATCTTTGTCTAAAAATGACGATGGATGCATGGGAGTTGCCATTAGTTTGGCTTCATTCATTTTATATTTTTTGAGAAGATCTTTAATATATTTTTCTTGACAAATAAAAATACCATGTGTTTCTTGTTTGATTTGTAAACCAAGAAAATATCTTAATTCTCCCATCATACTCATTTCAAATTCACTTTGCATGAGATGGGAAAAGTCTTCACACATTTTTTCATTTGTTGATCCAAAAATGATATCATCAACATATACTTGCACAATAAGTAAATCATTTTGGTCAAGCTTTCTAAAAAGAGTTGTATCAATTTTTCCTCTAGAAAAATTGTTCTTAATCAAGAATGCACTTAATCTATCATACCAAGCTCGAGGAGCTTGTTTTAGACCATATAAAGCTTTTGAAAGTTTAAACACATGATCTTGTTTTTGTTTATTTTCAAAACCAGGAGGTTGATGAACATAAACTTCTTCATTAAGAAAACCATTTAAAAAAGCACTTTTAACATCCATTTGAAATAGTTTGATATTTTTATGAGATGCATATGCTAAAAGAATTCTTATTGCTTCTAACCTTGCAACTGGAGCAAAAGTTTCATCATAATCAATACCTTCTTGTTGATTGTAGCCTTGAGCAACAAGTCTAGCTTTGTTTCTAATAACTTTACCTTCTTCATTTAGTTTGTTCCTGAACACCCATCTTGTTCCTATTATTGAGTGATTTGCAGGAGATGGAACAAGTGACCATACTTGATTTTTTTCAAATTGAAGAAGTTCTTCTTCCATTGCTTCTACCCATGATTTGTCACTAATAGCTTCTCCAATGGATTTTGGCTCTATCTGAGAGATCAATGCCAAGTTGCTTTCGTTTTCTTTAAATGAGAACCTTGTTCTTACTCCATCCGTTGGTTTTCCAATGATTTGATCTGGAGGATGACTCCCAACAATTCTTAAGGTTTTTGGAGGAAGTAATGGATCTTCTTCTTCCTTTTGAGTTGGAGTTTCTTGAGTAGTTTGAATTTCTTGTTCTTCTTCGTTGGAAGGTATTATGAGATCATCAAATTCATCAAAGACAATGTGCATGCTTATCTCCATAGTTTGAGTTCTTAAATTATAAATTCTATAACCTTTAGAGTTAGTAGAATATCCTAGAAAAATAGCTTTGTCTGATTTTGAATCAAACTTACCAAGATTTTCTTTAGTGTTTAAAATATAACAAAAACAACCAAAAATATGAAAATATGAAATGTTTGGTTTTCTATTTTTCCAAAGTTCATAAGGTGTTTTGTTTAAAATCTTTCTAATTGAAACACGATTCAAAATATAGCAGGATGTATTTATGGCTTCAGCCCAAAAATATTTTTCAACATTTGATTCATGTAACAAAGTTCTTGCCATTTCTTGTAAGGTTCTATTTTTTCTTTCAACTACTCCATTTTGTTGAGGAGTTCTTGCACAAGAGAAGTTGTGAGAAATTCCATTTTCATCAAAGAATGATTTAAAAGAAGAATTCTCAAATTCTCCCCCATGATCACTTCTGACAGAAATGATATTTGAGCCTTGTTCATTTTGAACTAGTTTACAAAAGTTTTTGAAGGCATCACAAGATTCATCTTTATTTTTCAAAAATAATACCCATGTGAATCTAGAGTAGTCATCAACTATAACAAAACCATATTGTTTTCCACCAAGACTAGTAGTGTTGACAGGACCAAATAAATCAATGTGAAGAAGTTCCAAAGGTTTTTTAGTTGAAATAAAATCTTTTAGATGAAAACTACTTTTGACTTGTTTTCCTCTTACACAAGCTTCACATACTTTATCTTTGTCAAACTTTATTTTTGGAAGACCTCTTACTAAATCAAGTTGAGATATTTTTGAAATTGTTTTCATGCTTACATGACCAGCTCTTTTGTGCCAAATCCACTTATCTTTTTCAATAGACATAAAACATGATTCAGCTGGAATGTCATCTAAGTATAAAACATATAAGTTTTTCTTTCTTGATCCAGAAAAGAAAACTTTTCCTGAGGAGGTTTGTTTAACTTCACAAATGTTTGGTTTAAAAGAGACTTCAAAACCACTATCACAAAGTTGACTAATACTAAGCAAATTATGTTTAAGACCTTCAACATATTGAACATTTTCTATTTTTGCAGAATTATTTTTACCTATAATACCTTTTCCTTTTATTTGTGCAGTATTATTATTTCCAAACGTAACTGATCCTCCTTCCTTTTGTACGAAGGAGAGGAAGCATCTTCTATCTCCTGTCATGTGTTTTGAACAGCCACTGTCCAAAAACCATGGCTTTTTCTTTACCCCTTGATAATGTTCCTGCAATTTGATTCTTTGATGCTTTAGGTACCCATATCATCTTGGGTCCTTGATGGTTAGTTCTAACAAACTGACATTCATTTTCTTTATGATTATTTTCATACCAACCTTGTTTAAATATTTTTTCTGTATGACGATAACGTTTTGGTTCTTTGTAAAATTTAAGTTCTAATTTTTTCTTTTGAAAACAAATGGATTCTAGGTGACCAAACTTTTTGCAGAAAGAACATTTAACCTTAATTTCCTTTTTGTCAGGAATAAAATGGTTTTTGTATAATTTCTTAGTTTCAAAACCTAAACCTGATTTATTGAAGAAATTTGATTGTGATCCCATAATGTTTTGAAGAGTTTCTGTGGATTTTATGAACACTGTCAGATCAGTTCTAAGTTTTTTCATTTCAGTTTTTAGTAAAGAATTTTCCTTTTCTTGATCAGAAGTATCTAGAGGCAGATTTTGTTTTTGATTAAGTTCTTGAATCGTTTTCTTGAGTTCATTATTTGAACACAGAAGTCTTTCTTTTTCCTCTTTGATTTCTGAATTTTCTTTTTGAAGCAAAAGACATTGTTTAGATAAAAACTCAGAATCAAGCAGTAAACTATCAAAGTTAGTTTCTAATTCATTAAATAAATGAGTTTTATCAAAAAGGAATACCTCTTCATTGTCTGAGTTTGCCATTAGACAGATGTTGGCTTCTTCTTCTTCATTTGTTTCAGATTCATCATCATCTTCCCAGGTAGCCATCATTGATTTTTTCTTAAAAGGAAATTTCCTAGGAGTTTTGCTCAAAGGACATTCTGATTTATAATGGCCAAGTTTGTTGCATCCAAAACAAGTAACTTGACTTTTGTCAAAGTCATTTTTTGAGTTATCTTTTCCTATTGAGAAATTCTTTCTAATTTGATCTCTTCTTCTCAACATTCTCTGAATTTTACTAGAAATAAAAGCTAACTCACTTTCAGCTTCCTCATGTGTTGAATCTGTGTTTTCAGTTTCAACTTCTAAAGAACATGTATTATTTATTTCTTTTTGAGAGGCTTTTAAAGCAATAGTTTTATCTTTCTTTAAAGGTTTATCCCCTTGAAGAACAACCTCATGAGCTCTTAGAGATCCAATAAGATCTTCTATGGGAAGAATTTTTAAATCTTTGGTTTGAGTAATGGCAGTAACCATGGGTCTCCAAGAAATTGGAAGACATCTTAAGATTTTTCTAATTCTATCATGTGTTGTGAGAGATTTCCCAAGTGATCTTAATTCATTTATTATAGAAGTAAATCTTGAGAACATTTCATCAATGCTTTCATTTTCACCCATTTCAAAGGTTTCAAATTTATTTACTCCTATGTCTATTCTAGTTTCTTTTACATGATTAGTTCCTTCATGATGAATTCTTAAAGTGTCCCAAACTTGTTTGGCCGTGACACATTCATCTACTCTTTCACTTTCTTCCATGCTTAAGGCACAAGATAAAAATAAGTGAGCTTTAGAGTTTAGGAGTACCTTTGTTTGTTCAACTGTAGTCCAAGCTTCTTCTGGTTTTTCAGAGATGACTCCTTCTGGTGAAGTTGCTGTAGGAACATAATCTCCTTCTGTAACTATGCGCCACATACCTACTTCCTGGGATTTAAGAAACAATTGCATTTTGTTTTTCCAGAAGTAATAGTTCTTCCCTGTGAACAATGGTGGCCTTGAAGCAGAACCTCCTTCTGCAATGTATCTTTCTTTTGACATTTTTCTTCCTGAATCTTTTTCCTCTAGCACTGGTTAGGTGCTCAAACCTTTAGAGGCAGTGCTCTGATGCCAATTGAAGTAGCAATAAATGTCACAAGAAAGGGGGGGTTTGAATTGTGACCCTTTTTAAAATTCTTTTTCTAATTAACAACTTAACACACTATTTCTTTTATGGATTAGTGAACAAGTAATCAAAGAAATAATGTTAAGATAATAATGATTGCAAAAACATAAGTGAAGGACCAGAGAACTCTGGAGTTATATAGTTGGTTTTAGTTGAGTTGTATTTTAAGAGATTAAGAGATTAGAGAAAATACAACACCAAGAAGTTATCCTGGTTCACCCAAACTTGGGCTAGTCCAGTCCTCACAACCTTGTGAGATTATCCACTAAAATGCTCAGATCAGAACCTTCTGCTTGGCACCAACTTTTGATCAACCCTTGATCAAAATACAATCTGCTTTTCTTCACTCGAAAAGACTTTTACAAACTGCTCTTCCTAACTGGAAAAGACTTTCTCACAATGCTTTTCTTTTACTAGAAAAGACTTTCTCACAATCACTCAATCTAACTTAAAAGATAGATTTGAGAGGTTACAAAGTGTTTGGTAATTTGTGAGCATCAACTCATAAAAGAGGTGATAGAAATAACAAGCGTATGAACAATGTAAGGATGAGAACTTTTGTGATTAGCTTGCTTTGTGAAGAGTTTGAAACTTTGTTGATTTTTGCTTCAACAATGTATGATTAATTCTTTGTGTAAACTCTTGAGTTTTTCTTCATGTAGCTCCTTGGTATTTATAGACCTTTCATTTGCTGAAGAGGAGCGTATGAGAGAGATTTTGAAAATCAAAATCTGTCAAAGATACGTTGTGATCTTTGTTACCATGTTCTGTGAATAGTGCGTTATCGTCAGTTCACTTGTGCATTACCGTCTGTTGAAAAACTGCTGTAATGTTTTGCATGGTTTTTGAAGCTTTTACGTGGCTTCTAACTTGTCCATATGAGAGGATCAATTTGAAATTTTGATGACAGTGCATCAGACATTTGAGAATGTTTGAGGAGCCTTTGTCTCTCATGAGGGGACCAACCTATGTAGCATGTTTGATGACTCTTGTCCTTTTCACATAAGGCAAGATGTGCTTGAAGCATGTCCACAAAAACTATACCCATGTGTTGTAAATAACTTCTTGTTACAAAGCCTTTTACGTGGAGACATCATTTTCATTGATTCAAATTCCTTTTGTTTTTATGATAATGCCTTAAGAACTAAAGTACAAAAGAAGCTTGGTCCATGGTATCATTCATGTCATGTTTGGCATAAATACATCATTAATGTTTCCTTAAAAACTACCACATTTGATAAGGAAAAGGAATATTTTCATGTGGAGATTTTCATCATTAAAACCAAGAATTTAAGTTGCTTCAATTAATTCTTGTTTGCTACAAATGACTTTCCATTGTTTTACTTGTGTATGTGTTCTTCTGGTGCATTACCGTTGTCAGACGATAACATTATCGTTGAAACATTTCTCACAAAACACATTAGCAAATAACAAGATAATCAATATTATAATTTAATTTATATGTTTGTTATCTTTAAAACATCAAATAAGGATTTTGTTCCCAACACCTACTACTGCTCATTTCAAAGCTGCACACAAGGTATTGAGATACCTCAAAGGCACATCAGGACTTGGTCTATTTTTTCCTAGAGACTCATCACTAAACTACTTGATTTTAGTGATGCAGACTAGGGAGGGTGTCCTGACAGTAGAAGGTCCATCACTGGCTATTGCTTCTTCATAGGCCAGTCATTGGTTTGTTGGAGATCAAAGAAGCAACTCACAGTTTCAAAATCCTCCTCTGAAGCAGAATATCGTGCCCTTGCTTCAGCTACTTGTGAGCTGCAATGGATCACCTTCTTGTTAACTGATTTACAAATCAAATCTGACAAGTTGCCAGCACTTTACTGTGACAGCCAAAGTGCTCTACACATAGCATTTAATCCCGTGTTCCATGAGAGGACAAAACACTTGGACATAGATTGCCACATTGTCAGAGAGAGATTGCAAGGAGGACTCATGAAGCTCATGCCTATAACAGGATATGATCAGACTACTGACATCTTGACAAAAGCTTTGCAGCCAGCCAATTTCCATCGATTCATCTCCAAGTTTGGACTTCTAAACATCTTCCAGCTCAGCTTGAGGGGGTGTGACAAAATATAGCTCTAACTACCTCTAGTTAGTTAGTTAGTTAGTTAGGAAGATGTTAGCTCTAACTACCTCTAGTTAGTTAGGGAGCTGTTACTTGCAACAAAAGAAGTGTATCTAGTTAGTTACATACAGTATAGTTAGTTTCTTATGTTTAGCTATATATACTTGTGTAACTCACATTGTAACAGATTGAAATTTTTATTCAATAAAAGATTTCATTCATTCTTCTCTAAGCTCTTGAATATGGCTTATCTTCTTGTTTGTTCTTGTGTTTCTATGGAGATTTACTTTGTTGTTAGCAATGTTCATCAAACTTCAATATTTTATTTTATTTATTTGTTTATTACAATATGCATGTTAATAGGGTCTTGAAAATTATTTAACATATTAGATTTGAAATTCAAACATATGGATTGTTTGATTTTTCTGGGGGTGCTACAGAAGTTCTTTGGGTGCTACTATGCACACACACACATATATATATATATATATATATATATATATATATATATGTTTATGGATATGAATGAATCAATGAAACTTCATCACATATGATATCAATAAAAAAAATAGTAGTTAATTAATTAATTAAGGAAAATTCTATTTAGTAATTTTTTTTATAAAAAAACTACCTTCATGCATGATACTGTAAAAATAATTAAAATGTATTAATAAATTATATCTAAAATGTACCATAAATTATATCTAAATATAATTTCTCTACTTTCCTATCTTCCTCGCTACCAATGAGGTCGATAATGATAGCTGGACTACCTTCGGTTCATATGTCCTTATGATTTAAATTCAAAATTCTCTGATTAATACGGCCTCTCATGTCTTTGTTATAAGAAACATATGGATGAATAATAGTTAATATATTTACTTATTTAGTGATTCTTCTCTCTAACTTTACAACAATATATATTGTACATCTTTTTGGGGTCCGCAAATAAATTGTGTGGTTCCGAATTTATCGTATTCAACTTAACAATATCAATATTGTCACTTGAATTAAAAATTTATAGACAAAAATATATATCTCTAATTCATAGTTATTTATATATAAAAATCTCCTATTTCTCCTAAAATATTTTCATATTTATATGTTTGTCGCTCCTTTTATTTTTTATTTACTAAAATAAATAAATTATAATCTCCGTAAAAATAACTCAGTTGACATTAATCTACTTTTTTTTTAATCAAACAAACTTAATAGATTTCGTTAACTATTAAATCTTTAATATATAAGGGAACAATCTCAAATATATCTATGGAAGTTAGTCCAAGAATTGACCGCCCTAGCAAGACTATGAACAATCGAATTCGCTTGCCTCATAACAAACTTAATCTCAAAGTTTAGAAAATACAACATAAAAATAACAATATCATGAACAATTGAAAGAAACTCATAATTGTCTCTACGCTTCATGTAGCATCAACCAACACATACGAATCACTTTCAAATAATTGAACTTGATCCAATCCTCTATGTAGCTTCTTTCATAACTAAAAGCAAGCTCATGCTTCTCCCTCTAAAGTTGAAATCACAGATTGCTGTCATTGTGTCATATCAGTCAACCATGAACTGATCATTACTATCACGAAAACACAATCCCAACGAAATTTTCCCGGAGTCACTAACGAAAGCAACATCAACGTTGCATTTTACACGATCCAATAATATTTAGATGATATAACTCATATCATTATTTGTTAAAAAAAAAACACATATCATTATAATTTAGGCTTAATTACACTTTTAATTCCTTATCTTTATTTTAGATTTCAAGTTGATACCTTATCTTTTAAAAGTTTCAAGTTGATACCTTATCTTTTCTGCAGGTTTCAAGTTGGTACCGTCCGTCAATTTTTTAACTATTACTGTTAAATTTGGACACGTGTCATTGATTCATAGGTCCAAAAAAAATTGCCACGTGTCCAAATTTAACGGCAATAGTTAAAAAATTGACGGAATGTACCAACTTGAAACCTGCAGAAAAGATAAGGTACTAACTTGAAAGTTTTAAAAGATAAGGTACCAACTTAAAACCTAAAATAAAGATAAGGAACAAAAAATGTAATTAAACCTTATAATTTAAGTGATGTTTTGAGTTTAAATCTTAATTTTTGTGTGCAACACAATATTAAAACTCCTATATAAATTACGTGTGAAGGTGTCTACAAGTCATAATTCAATTGACAAAATTATATTAAAATTGTTAAATCGGACGCCATGATCAAAATTTAAATTCTGATCTTTCACCTGTACTTGTGAATTTATAATAATTTTGTCATTCTATTTATGTACCAATAAAAAATTAGGATGCTTGATGACCCAAAAAAAATGTAGAAGTGGAAAAAACAAATTAAGCATGGTACGTTGCTCCCCATAAAGATTTGTGTTTGAAATATTGTTTCTGAAATTTAAGATTTTTTTAAAATAGATTATCATGTTAGTCAAACTTTGTAAAAAGATATCGATCCTAACAATAGTAGTTATCAAATAAACAATATATAGACTTAGATCTTATGAAAATTCAGTTGTAATATTTTTATGTAGACCAACCTTAAAACATGCAAGATCATACTTAAAAGTCTATGAAAAATAGTTTTTATACTCCTTAGTATAAAAAAGTCAATATCATAACCCTTGGTATCTTTGATAAATTAGACTATTTTTAATTCTATAGATTCATTTCACTTTAATTAATTAAATTTAAAATATGTTGAACAATAAACATATTTTCAAAGTTATGTTTGGTCAAATGATGAAGAATTTGAGTAATATGCATGATATTCTATATTCACTCATTTGCGCCGTTGTAAAAGAAAATCATTTTTCAAAGTTGGAGTACTATAATTATGATGACAATCTACTATCTTCAGTTATACTCAACCCTATTGATGATAAAGTTTTGCTCAAGTTAAGACTATTACAGTCTCTAATCTAATCAACAAGCCTTTGAATTTCAATTTTTCTTAAACGATGCCGTTTTGAAACAATGAGAAAACCGTATGTCGGCATTCACATATTAGGATATTCCTTTGTGCGGTAATCCATCACTGTTTGACTTCTTTTTGTGGTACACCAACACTATCTTATTATTCTTCATAAAAAATCATTCTCTTTTTTGATATATTGGAGTATCATTTTTTACATGTAGAAAAAAACATTTCATCACACACCGATATTTTAGAAAATATTATCCAAAGAAATATTAATTTTAAGTGCAATTCACACATATATTATATATTTGGTAACTATTTTATACTCTTACAATGTTTTCACACATGTATTTGGCTCGAACGGGCCGTTATACGTGCTTGTGTTTTATAGTTTGAACCGTTTTTGTGTTGACAATTGATTCATTTTAGTATTGTATTGTTGGTGGGATCTGTGTGTCCTATTTTGATGAAAGCTGATAAGATGTTAGATGTTGATTTAATGATAGCTGGAAAGCTAGTAGATTAAAATTAAGGGGTGTAGTCAATTAGGATTTTAAGAGATTTTCAAAGACTTTTTTATGATGACAAAATCTTATGGTATTCAATTAGGATTTTAAAAGACTTTAAAAAAGTTTTATGATAGTCAATCAAGACTTTTAACAACTTATAAAAAATCTTGTGGTATTCAATCAAGACTTTTTACAACTAATAAAAAGTTTTGTGGTATTCAAAAGTATTATAATTTCGACGGATTGTTTACAAAATGGGATTTTAATGAATTTTGTGAGACATTTTAACTAAAAATACAAAGAACACATTCATTCAACAATCTCACCAAAATTGATGAGATTTCATGAGACTTTTTTTCTTTTCTTTTTATGTCATCCTTTATCAATTATCATCACCATGTTCATCAATCTTCCACGTAAAAACTCAAAAGCAAAACACAAATCAAAAGAAAAACTATTGTAGTGCAATCGTACTGTAACGCAAATATCACATGTTCATCAATCTTCCAGGAAAAGAACAAAAGAAAACACAAATCAAAAGAAAATTTCATATTGTTACTATGACATGGTATACGTAAATCAAAAGAAAAAATTTCATAGTTTTTTTTTCTTCCGTTTCATCAATTTGTGTTAACATTGCTTATAATTATTACTACTAATTTCTTATGGATTTAATTGATATTAATAAGTGCCAAAAAGCAGTTAAATTACATATTAAATCAAGGCACGTATTAACTTATTTTGTAAGAAATCTTTGAAAAACCCCAAAAATTATGTAAATATTAGTTTTACAGTTAAGTACGTATAGTTTGTCTAAATCCCAACCATTTTTTGAAAGTATTTGAAGACAAAAGCAGAATTGGAACAAAGAAGAATGAATTTGAAGTTTCAGAATTTTGCTCAATCTCGCCCGGCGAGACCCGGCGAAAACAAAACAGAAAAATATTGAAAGTTGAGCGAAATCCGGCGAGTTCCAGCGAAACACCAAAATCAATATATCCTTTTTATATATAGTATAAATGTTATTATTATAATTTTAATTGTTAATAATGACCCCGAAATAAAAAAAGGAATTATTCAACCTTTAATATGTATTTTTAAGGAATTTCATTGAAAAGATACCTGATGTTTTTAATTGCGGTTCAAACATTCAAAATGTTAAAAATCCACAAAATACTTTGAAAATCTTAAAAATCTACGTTAGAAATCCATCAAAATCATGTGTTAACAATCTTGATTATAAAAAGTCATCTTTTAGAATCCAACAAAATCAATACAATCCCACCAAATCTTTTCAAATCTTCAAGATTTTTTTTTGTCAAAATAGTCTTTCAAAATCTCAATTCAATACACCCCCTTAAAGTGTTTGTCAAATTTAGCAGTTTTAAGGACAAAATAACATAAAAATACATTATATTTTTAAAGAATAATAAAATAAAAATAACGAGGGTAAAAATGTAATAAAAATATAAAAAGTTATAAGCTTATATGCAACTTAAATTAGCATGTCAAAAAATACTATAAGTAAATTAAAAAAATTGTTACCAAACATGTTCGTTTTTATCAAACTATAATCTAGCTTAAAGATATAATCTAGCTTATTGAACTTATCAATTTTACGGGGTTTGAGTTACCTTCATTTATTATTCCTCCATTTGTCTTTTATTTAGAGAGAGATGGACACAAGTAAAAATTAGTGGGACCTACCAATTAGTGAGACCCACTTTTAATTTTAATTTTATTTGTGCTTATCTCTCTAAATGGAGAACAAATATAGGGATAGTAAATGGAGTAAACCTAAATTGAATGAATTCTATATATTACAGTAGGTTGAAATCGAGAAACTAATTTAAAATGAAAAAAAAAAAGTGACGTGGTTGTGCGTGCACGATTTGATGAAGAAGACGTGTGTTAGTATTTAGTAATGGAGCGTGTCGGTAACTGAGACTGAAACAGACTGACAGTATCAGAAACAACATTAACTAACGTATTCATTCATTCATTCAACACGAACCTACCTGCACTACTACGCTACTACTACCTTTGTTTGTGTACTAATGTTATGGTGAAGGTAACGACAACACATAGAACCATTTCAAATTGCACACGGTTTCTTCTTATCTTTCTCAATCTATATATATCCATCCATTAACAAAAACTACTGCTACTACTACTACTTTATGAAAATAAATAAATGTTAATTTTATTTTATGCGGAGAAGAGCCAACGCAAGCTCAATTTTAATCCAGTTAATATCTTTATGAAAAGAACAATTTTTCAATGCAAAAGTTGAATAGGAAGATGACAAAAAAATACACTTAAATAATAATATAACATGATAAGAGTTTAATTGTTGTATACCGTTGGTGTAACATTTTTTTACACATGCATTTAATGATATGTTGCCACATAATTTAATGAATATGACACATCATGTGTTTTTATACACAATACATGATGTTTATATTATTGGATACATGTGTAAAATAACTTTACACTGACAGTGTATATAAATTAAATTCAACATGATAATCTTTTTTTTTAACAAGCCAAAATGATATATATATTTACGAACAAAAGTCCCCCTCAGCACAAGACGTACTAAGGAAGAATCAAAGAGTTACACGAGAGTGACAAAACAAAAACCACATAAGTCATACAAGGCTCAAACAAAACATAAGACTAGACCACCAGCTATGACAGTTGAAAGCTAAAGTACTACTATTCACTTGCAACCACCGATAGGAAAATGTATTGATCTTGTCCAACATATGAGATAAAGAATCTGCTGAGCCTCGGAATAAACGATGATGGAACTCATAAGTGTTGATGATGGAACTCGGATATAGATTTCATGCAGTCAAGATATAGTGTAAAAATTACTCCATCTATTCCAAAATGTAAGTCGTATTGACCATATTAAACAAATTAAGAAATGTGATTAATGTTGTATGGAAAAGAGGAATTATGAGTTACTCACTCTGGTCTCAAATATAAAAAATTTAAAAATCTCAAATATAAGCAAAAGTTTACTTCAATCATTATGTTTTATGTCATTATTCCAATTTTACTCTTAAATTAAATATTGATTCAACCAATAAATGCAATGTTCTACACTTTCCAAGAATGATAGAATTGAAAATAAAATATTTTTTCTCTTCAATCAATACAATTAATCTACTTTCTTAAAGGGTGTGTTTTTTTTTGAATTTTTGCTTATATGTAAGACTAGAGGGAGTAGTTTACAAAATTGTCCTTCATTAATGGTATGAGAAAAATAAATTGAAGAATTGAAAGAAAAAAGATAAATAAATAGTTAAGGGTATAATAGGAAAAAGAGCATTATATGTTTCATTGGTAATGTAAAGTGACTTATAATTTGGTACAAATTTTACTTTCAAAATGACTTACATTTTAGAAAGAAGGGAGTAATAATCAATTGATCGGATGATAAATGAGTGCAGCTTTGCTCCTTTTCTTCCTTTTCTTTTCATAGATTGAAGACATGTGGCAAAATTATATCTAATGGCTGGGAACTAAAAAAGGTTACATTATTTTTTATTTGATGAAAAACAACAAACAATTGACATCTTTCTCTGATACAACAAAATACAAGGTTGTACTATATTATTTGTGTACTATATTATTGTTCAGTGAAAAAAAAAATTGAAATCTTTTTTCATCTTTTTCACTCGTTGTCTGCTCTTCTCCTAACTTCCAGCGCCGGTCGAAACCTACTGCTGCATCTCCCTCGCCTTGCCACTGGAGCAAATATCTCGCCGTCGGAGCAAGTCTCGTGTCGATGTCACAATAGAACATGCTTCTAAATCAGTCTCAATAGGGTCATCAAAATCATTGGAAGAATAATTTAAGAATCTTATAGAAGAATTATTGTTGCATTGAAACAAATCAAATTGCTGCAGTATTCTAAATCACAGAAAATCAAATTCCCCTTTGCTACCGAATTCTAAATCACAGAAAATCAAATTCCCCTTGAAGTGCGCTTCAACTGTGACAAAAGGTGAGACAGTGGCGACGGTGGCAATAGTGGCGGCGATTGGAAGAACAGAGGAAGGAAGATGGAAACTAGGGTGTCGTTTCAATTTTTTTGTTGTTGTTACTGTGTTGTTTCAATTCTTTTTTTTTTTTTTATTGAGGATGACTTCCATGAGTGATGGGAGGTAGAAGATGAAAGGATATTACGTGTTCCAATTTCTTTTCTTTTGTTTTTTTAATTAAAATAAATACTTAATTCTACCTTTTAATTCACAGTCATTAGATATAATTTTGCCACATATCTTCAATCTATAAAAAGAAAAGGAAGAAAATGAGCCTTAAGAAAAGGAGCAAAGCTGCACTCATGATAAAGAGATAATAGAAAACAAATATTAAAAGCTCAGTTGGTAGAAATATCGCACTATATGTGTAGGAGCCAGGTTCGAACCCGGAACACTCCACTTATTCACCTTTAAGGTGGATTTTCTAGCCATTAAGCTACTTGACCAAAAAAAATAAAAGATAAATAATATATTAAAGATAATTAATTGAAATTCATTTTTGCTTAGTTCAAAAAAAAATTAAAGATAATTAAAGTAATTATTATTTTAGTAATATATTTATTTTTTTTAAATATATATGCATTAGAAATTATTTATCTATTGATTAAATGGGAATTTCTTTTATAGAAACAATATATTTAAAAGATGAATAAAATATTTAAAAAAATGAAAACTTTTTTTTTTTGACTCAAAAAATGAAAATTTGTTAAATATACAAATATGATCAAATACAAAGACACGCTTACTAAACAAAAATATTTTTTTTATAAAATAAAGCTTAAGAGATAAATACAATACCTCTTAGATGAAATGAAAAATAAACAACTTTTTGTTTATACCAAAATTTAAACACTTTTTTGAAAAAGAAATTTGAAAAAAAGGGATGATGTCGTGATATAAGATAGAAAAAAATATAAAGCTAAAAAAATAATTATAAAAATATTCATATTTATCTTCTCCGGAGACGTTATTAAAGTCAGAACGAAATATCTCCGATCTAAATATTGAAATTTTTAGATTGAATGTTATTGTATTTTGAGTTTATAATGTCTTATCATTTTGTCTAAATAAAAAAGGGCATGCTCCATATTTGTTAAACATACTAAAAAATAAAATAAAAATAAAATAAATTAATGTTGATAAAATTAATCTTTTTCAGATATTGAATATACAAAATTCAAAATAGAATTTTCACATTGATAATGATTAGGGCACCGTTTAACATTTTCTTTTAAAAAATTAAAAAATAATAACTAATGATAATGAAATTTATACCTCTTAAATGAAATGAAAAATAAACAAAGCTTTATTAATGCCAAAAATTAAACACCACTACTTTAAGAACTAAAGAAGAGAGTAAAGTTATTTATCTTTTATCTTGGATCTCATCAAAAAACCTCAATGTCAAAATCTCAACCGTTGGATCAAATCCTCAATAAAACAAACAAAAAAAAACACATTTTCATATTTTTCGTATAAAAATTTATAATTAAATTTCATCATCATTATGAATGACCCTTCACCAGCTCAACAAAGAAGCTGGTGATGAGAAGAAAAACCCATTGATTTTCCGAATACCCTTTTAAAAAAAGCATCGATTTTTATCAACAAGAACAAGAATCATTAACTGGGTTGTGAAGAAAAATTGAAGAAAAATAATGGGTACTTGTGGGTCTAAACCTAAAGTTTCTGATGATCTTAAAGTGAAAAAGATTAATAATAATCATAATCATCGGAGAAAAAGAAGAAGAATTCTTAGAAGACGTGTTTCTTCTCATAAGATTGAAGCTAATGTTGCTCATACAAATTCTGGTTTACAAACTTCAAATCGTGCTTCAGGTATTTACTTCAAATTTTTCAATTTTTTTGATCCAATGATACCCTTTATTTTAATTATTGGGTTTAATTATTTTTGTTATATTTAATTGGGTTTAAAAAAAATTGAGTTGAAATTTATGATTTTGGAAGAAAAAAAATTAATGTGGATTTATTTGATTGAGATTGAAGTTATGCTAATTTTATGTTTTATTTTTTCAGATGCTGCTTGGTTTGATTCTACTTCAGCCTTAGATTCTGAATGTGATGATGAATTTTATAGTGTTTATGATGGTATGCAGTTTTTCTTATTTTTTATTTTTTATGAAATGTATTTATTTGAGAATATGTGATGAATTTGTTTAATTTTTATTTTATTACTTGCATGACTGTAGATTTATGATATTTTTGTTTTATTTTATTTTATTACTAGCATGACTGTAGATTTATGATATTTGTATAAAATATATATTTATTTGAGCATCATGGTTTGAGTTTATTTAAGTTTCATGGTATGAGTTTATTAGTCTAATTCATGTCATGATCCTTGGTATTGTGGATATCGCGGAGAATTATAATCAAATACGGCTGATCTGGCCTCTATTACAAAGGCGACATCCAAAGCTTGATGTCCAAATCTTCGATGCAAACATTTTTATAAAAATCCTAATTTTTTATGTTGATTTTGTATTATGGTAGAAATTATGCTTTGAAGATTACTAAGAGTAAAGTTAAAAAATATATAATTTTCTGCATTGAAATCAAATAGTTCTTGAGCTGAGTTAATTGTGTTTTCGGCAGGAGAAATTTCTGCAAGTCATGCTGATGAAATTGGAGAGGAAAGAAGACTAACTCCTGATCATTGTGGGATTCTTCCGAATAATTGTTTGCCTTGCCTTTCTTCTTCTAATGCCCCTATGGTTGAGAAGAAACGGCCATCGAGTCCTGACACTCTGAGTTCCCGGAGAAAGTCGCTTTCTAAACTGTCATTCAAGTGGAGGGAAGGGCCTTCTGACATGGCATCACGTGAGTGAAATCAATATTTTTTTCGTCTTCGAGTGTTTCTTTATGCCTCTATTCTTTTTGGTATTGTCAAATTGAAGCTATAGTGTAGCGGAATTTGAACAAATCACTATTGTCCCGCGTTACTCTATTTTTTTTTTTGACAACCGCGTTACTCTATTTAGTACATAGTGTTGTTGAATAGTGACTATAGCAGCGTTATAGCCATGTTTTGTAGCATAGTGGAATTTGAACAATTTGCTATTTTTCACAATCCATGATTGACATAACTGGTTCTTTTGTATTTTAGCGTAATTATTACAATTTACTTTAGAATGACTTTGAAAGTGATGATACTATGCTGTCTTATGATTGAGCTCGTTTTACTTCTCAGGCCGAGTTGACAACAAAGTAAAGCTCTTCGTGTTAAGCTTGTTGTAATTTTTATCACGAACCCTTGAGTTTTTAGATGTTTGGTACTAGTTCTGTTTATGCTTTTTCTTGTTACTAATTAATGACTTATCTTTTGTTTCAGTTTCCCCTAAGGCATTCAAACAAAAATTAGTAGCAGGTTCGACTATTCCATTTTGTACAATAGAGAAACAAACCCCTGGTTCTTGGTCACCACTTGAGCCAAGTTCCTTCAGAGTCAGAGGAAAAAATTACTTGAGGTATGCACTGAATGCTTACTTTGAACGAACTTTCTTTCGCTTATTGAACCTGTTGTCGGCAATGTTTCAAAAACCGAGCAGTCAGTTCAACTGGTTGATTTAGCCAGTTCTCTGATTGGTTTGATCCTGGTTGTATTACAGTTTGGTTGAATCGAGGTTGAACTAGGTTGAACCGCGGTTGGTTCATCGGTTCCACCTGTTTTTATTTTTTATCTGTCCCGGTTGAACCAATTGAATCGTGACATGGAAGTCTCTCCGGTCCGGTCTTTAAAAACATTAATCACTTATCATTAAATAATCAAACATTGTTCTATTTTTTATAGTTTATATATAATTTCTTGTTGCGTGGTTTGCAGGGATAAGAAGAAAGAGTTTGCTCCAAGCGGTGCTGCTTTCTATCCCCTCGGTGCTGACCTATTTTTGTCTCCGCGAAAAATTGATCATATAGCTCGCTTTGTACAAATTCCTGCAATAAATGTACCAGGGGACATCCCTTCTATTCTCGTTGTAAATATTCAGGTAATTGCACATTTTCTTGTTCAGATTAAATTTGAACTTGAAAGTGGGTTTCTCATCCTTATATGAGTAGCTACTTTTTATTGACAATTTTGTATCTTATGCACTGAAAATTGTAAAGGTGGAATAAACATCTTCACAATGTCGACTTTTTTCATGACGGTTTTCACATATTTATGTTCTTTGAAATGCAGATACCATTATATCCTGCCACAATCTTCCAGAGTGAAAATGACGGTGAAGGAATGAATGTGGTTTTGTACTTTAAATTATCTGAAAAATATTCTAAAGATCTTTCAGATCAATTTCGGGAAAATATCACTGTAAGTAGTTTGCAGAATATGCTCGTGCCTTTTTTACTCGATTATTCTACCTCATTATGTTACAGAAGATATTGCCTCTATAACGGTATGATTAATTTGTGTTTATTCTTTTGTTTCTTAACAGAAAATGATCAACGATGAAGTGGAGAGAGTTAAAGGCTTTCCTATGGATTCGATTGCGCCGTTTAGAGATAGATTAAAAATTTTAGGCAGAGTGGTGAACGTGGAGAATCTTAATTTAAGCGCAACCGAAAAGAAGCTGATGAATGCTTACAATGAAAAACCTGTTCTTTCACGTCCTCAACATGAGTTTTACTTGGTAAATACACCAACTCATGCTAGTTTCATTGAATTATTGTCAGAACCATATCATCAAATATATTTCACTTATTGTTTTAAAAGGTCATATAGATATTGGTTTACGCATTCATTTTCATATGCAAATTTGCTTATATGGTGCCGTTTGGGGTGCACCCGTCTTTAATTGGTGCATTGGTATGCCATATGTTATGTTTGATGGACAATTTTTAAGTTTGATTAAAAAATTTATCAATCTGACGATCATAACATGTTATGAAGTACTGACACAAACACCAAACACAAAATTGGCACGTCTGCACTAGTAATAATTTGAGAAAATGGAATAATTGGATGTGTCAGCAGTGTTGTCAAATAGTGGCTATAGCAGCACTACAGTGTTATAGCGTAGCAGAATTTTAACAAACCTTCATTGTTCCGCGATATGCAATTTAGTATGACTGCGTCGTAGCGGAATTTGAAAAAACTGCTACTTTTTGTGATCCACGATTAGCAACACTTTGTCAGTGTTGGACGCCAGGCACACTTTTAATTTGAAGTTGTCGGTGCTACACATGAAGTATACCAGTGCACTTAGTGGTACCTTGTTAGTAAATTAACTTTCTCCATCTCTAGTGTGCTTGAGTTATCTTGGAAATTTTTAACCTGTCAAAAAGTTTCTTATTCTGAAGCTCATTATTTTCACAGGGAGAAAACTATCTTGAGATAGATTTGGATGTGCACAGATTTAGCTATATTGCAAGAAAAGGATTTGAGGGCTTCATAGAAAGACTGAAGCTATGTAACCTGGATTTTGGTCTGACAATTCAGGTAAATTATCTCATCATTTTATTGCCAACATTGAACTTGTTGGTGTGTGAGTTAGAAGTCCCACGTTTGGTGGGAAAGTGGATATCGAGTAACATATAAGAGGACCTATAAACCTAACGCCTTAAGGTATTAGCCTATTAGGTGAAGATGTGGTGTCAAATTTTGTGTAGTTGCTCTTGGTCCAATGCAATGATCCCCCGGACTCCTCTCGTGACCCAACCAAACTCAACATAATCTTTCTCCTTTTATAACCACAAGTTTTAGACTTGTATACCATGTATATTCTCTATTGCATGCTTCCCTTTCAGGCTGCGTTTGAATCAGCTTATAAATATTTTATTTATTCTTATATATTGACATAAGCATTTGTCAGAGTATTTGAAAGAACTTATGAAAATAGTTTACAACTTACATGAAGCAGTCTAACAATATTTTCCCTTTGATTATAGAAATAATTGATGCATAAGTGCTTTTATGATAAGCACTTATGGCCTGTTTGGATTGGCTTATTTGAGCTCATCAACTTATGACATGTCCACAAGTTTTTTTCAACTTATTTTCATAAGCTCTCAAGGATACCTTATGAAAACAACTTGTAGCATTTATAAAAACAATTTTGACTTTATCTTATCTTTTGTTATACAAATACTACCTCCAGTCTTTTTTATAAGAAACAATTGACATTTTAGGCTCATTTAATAACTGATGTATCTGGTCTTATGATATATACCAGATACAACAATTATTTAATATATCTAAAAAGTGAGTTGTTTCTTATAAAAAGAGTCGGAGGGGGTGTAGTTTATACATAAGTACTACTATGATAAGCGTTTATGCTATAAGTACTAATTGAAGATTCAAGTTTTAGTGTATGATGATATACTTTTTTGATACAGGGAAACAAGCCAGAAGACTTGCCAGAGCATTTATTATGTGCAATTCGGTTGAATAAAATTGACCACAGCAGTTTCAACCAAATTGGCCTTTAAGTTAAGGCTTAAATATAAAAGAGCTTTAAGCTTAATGCAATTTTTATAATCATTATATTATAAGGATAAGGATGTTAATCATAGAATATTTTGAGATGAGATTCTGTGGCTAACTGCCATGTATGTATGTATCTTTGAATTTTCTTGATTCATTGATGTAAAAGTTGTAGAATGTATAGTGATGAGAATGAGAATAATAATTAGAAAACAAAATATTAAATTAAATTACTCAATAATCTGATTTTATTAGCCAACATTCAAGTGACACAAGCAAACTTTGCAGTTTAAAAATATAAATTAAATATAGTGATAAATATTCCAATTGACTGAGTCAGAACATATACAAATCTAGTGATTATATCTTCACAATGCACTTACTCTTTTCTTTTTTTTCTTTCTTTTTCTTCCTTTTTTTTTCATTTTCCATTCATCCATGTTCATAGCTAAAGGTTTTAATGTAATCCATTCAGAATTTGGTCAATTTCTTGGGGCAACCAACTCAATTAATTTTGAATTTATTTATGTCAGGTTTTTTTATTATAAATATTCTAAGATGTAAATATATAAAATCCTTTAATAAAAACAAAATTCCTAGGACTACATTAACACTTTTTTAGCCTTTTATGCTCAAGAGCTAATCCTACTTATATCTGGTTCATACTCTTGGCATTGACCATTGGATGAATCTAATGACCGAGTATCTTCGATTCATTGAATTAATCCAATGGCCAAAAGTTGTATGTTTATATCTAAAAAGCCTAACACATTATGTCGTCTGAAAATATACTTTTGAAATATGTTTTGTAAATGTGGAGGGTTAAAAATAGTCTCAAAACCAAATCATTTGGAAATTGCTCTTCTTCTCACGTGTTCTCAGAATCTCCCAAATCCTACCGAAAGTTATCTTCGATAATGTATTTTGTTTGTTTTGAGCAACATAAAGAGTTAGAAAAAGAATCATAATTTTTTTACTTTTGACCCATCTTTGTTGATCTAAATCTACTCACATTCTTGTAATTTCTTCGATATTTATGAAGCAGGTCATTTCGACCAAAATAAATAAATAAAAAATAAAGTAAGTCTTCATTCATTCTTTTTACATTTATTTGTTCTCCTTTTTTTTGTTGTCTTTTTCTATAAAAAAATAAATAAATAGAGTTTTAGTCTTTATTCATTCTTTTGCATTTATTTGTTCTCCTTTTCTTCTCAGCTCATGCTCCAAATTCTTTTTACATATATTATCACTATTTTATGCCCCTAGAAGCATTGCAACATCTCTTTTATTCCTTTGTGAATTGATGCTTGATTTTTCCAAATGGGGTATATTTGAATTTTTCACATTTTTTTCTTCTTATTTATTTTTTTTTTTCCTTTGTGGCCATTTTGAACAGTGCCTTTTGATGAATCTAGATAAAAACATAAGCAGAAAGAACAACAACAATAAGATCATGTAAGAAAATGTATATTAAATTAAAATAATGAAAAAACATTGTTCATTAAAAAAGGAACAATGGGTGACATATATTTATATAACATGATAATTAAAGCTAAAATAAAATGACAAAATGTACCTTAAATTTATAGTAGATATAATTATAATCAATTCTTAATTGTTGGAGAACTCATACATCTTCCAAAGATGGAAGATAGAAAACTTCTTTGTACCTTATTTTGATTTTTTGATGAAGGTGGTGAATGTGTTATAATTTCATTTTCATAAATTCTTCTTCCTACCACAATGTTACTTCCAATTTGTGACACATTTTCTTCCTTGAGTTGACTCTTCCTTGGTGAAGGATTTACATTTCCTTTTGGTTCCATGAATATGCTACTATCTTGCCATATCCGACCGGACGATCCTTGTCGTCGAAATGAACATGAAGATCTTTGTAATGTGTTCATTGTTGATGAATAATTTTTTTCCTTGTTATTCTTGATTTGTTTGTGTAACAATTTTCCTTCAATAAGTATTTTGAATTGATTGTTTCAAAAAAATGTATTTTCAATTGATCATATAAGTCTTTTTGATTTGGAGAGAGAAATTGGGTAAAGTTGTGGACAGATAATTTTTTTGCTTGGTTATAAGAATATGTTTAGCTTGTTAATCCAAATATAGTAAATAGATTCCTATAATTAAGTTTAATTTGTAGAATTTGATTGATTCATGATAGTTGCAACCGTTGGAATGCAACAATGATGCTATATTTCAGGATGTTGAATATTAACACAAACCAATCATAACCACAAATTTAGATCTTAGCTCACTTAAAATCAAATTTGACACATGCTTAAGACCACTCAATTATCAATTGTGTCACATCATATTGATAAATAATATTTAATACTATTTTCTTTGAATTAAGTGGAACTAAATTACTAACTATTAATATTCTCATTTTTTTTTGGGTACAATATTCTCATCTTTATTTACCATGGAATATTGGGTTTTGTAAATTTATTAGATTTTTAGTATTAAGAAAAATATATAGTTATATTTACTTTTCTATTGTTAGAGAGCAACTAAGGATTTGGGTAAGTTATATTGAAAAAATAAAATGTTTTGTTTAATAATATTCTATTATTAAAATTGCCAAAGATTTTTGGGTTTGTAGGTTTGTTGTTGTTTCTCCCCATAGTTTTCAAGTGGTATCAGAGCTTTGACTCGGCTTAATTGAAGAGCAGTGGTACATCCAAATGTAATGGAACATGTATCGTACATGATACGAGAGACTCACATTTAAAGAGAAGATCTCTGGAGTTCAAATTTGAGCGATTATTCTCACATTGGTTATGAATGAGCCAAATGAACAATATATAAAATAGGTGGCTCATATACATAATGCCTTAAATTTGAGTGAAGATATAGTGTCAAAGTCCCTTAAGAATCGTGATCATTAGTTCATTCTTACTCTTAGTGTTCCCTAAGTCACATAAAATTATTATGCCTTAAAATTATTTTTAGTTATTTGGAAAACAAAACATGAAATGAAATAAGATTAAAAGAACTAATACATTTTGGTTCCACAATAAAGCTTCTAATGCAACCAAAGAGAAATCAGAGGTACATTTTATTCCACAAAGAAAATCACACAAAAAAATGTTTAAGTTAAATATTGAACTAAGTTCAATTTCTCTAACTTAAAAATCACAACCCCACATCAAAAATAAAATTAAAATCACACCTTCAAATAATTATTCACCACCAAGAAACACCCTTATAAGGAAACTAAATCATAACAAAAATAAATTGCAACACCTAATTGAGTCCAACAATGTGACATAATCGCTTAATAATCAAAAGAATTATCCAATAATTCAGGAAATGCAGCCCTTATCTCACTATCTTTGTCCAAAATGCCATCCACAAATGAATTCCCTGAAAATGATTTTCCTTCACATTGCTTATTAACTTTATATTCTTTGCTTGCAACACAAGTAACATTCTCAAAACCTTCACTTGAACCACCTTGTTTATCATTTCCATTACCATTGAAATTATTATTATTATTATTATTGGAAATTTCACCTTCATTTTGCATTAAACCCTTAGAGATGCTCAATGACGACATTACCCTTTGTATGTCACGTTGTTGAATATTTTGAATCTCTTGCCACGCGAAAGGGTCATCGTTTTGAAGAAACTCACTCCAATCAAAATTAGAATTAATTTGAGCTAACGAAATCGGCGAACTTAACCTTGTTAAATTAGATGAACATGAAGATGAACTTGAAGATGCAACTTCACTTAACACATTTTGTTGGAAATTCTCTTGGTTTGTGAATTGGTGATATTGGACTTGTTCATTTTGCAATGAATATTGAATTTGTTCCTCTTTTGTGTGTTCCATAATTGAATTATTATTGACATAATTCATTTGGCATTGAGTGGTTGTTGATGTGAGACTACTAATGCTTCCTAAGTCAGAAAGCACTTGTGAAACTGGCTTATGAGTTACTGGATCAATTCCCATTTTCATAAGCTTCTTTCTTAATTTTGTGTTCCAATAATTCTTGACATCATTATCTGTTCTTCCAGGCAGCCTTTTTGCAATTAAAGACCATCTACATTAATTAAAAAAAATTATTGTAATGAGATTTTAAATTAGGTGATGGATTTTTTATCTTAAAAGGAATGCATAGAAAGAAAAAAGTGTTTATAGTTGGCTATAGCAAGTTTGAAATTCATGTCAAAGTTAATATAAAATCAACAATTGCATAAAGTTTTATCATGCAAAATTTTAGAGTTTCTTTTCTCACCCCCACGTTTCTAAAAAGTCATACAGCGAGAAAATGTTATTTTTTTTGTTTGGAAGTATATTTTCGAATGACATAAAAATTGTGGTTTTTTTTTTAAGTATACTTTTGAAGTGACTTTAGAGGGTAGGAATAGAAATTTCTAAATTTTATTTGGTGTCGGTCCAAGGATAAGGTTAAACAAATCCTAATTTTAAACCCTGAACTCGTCATACTTAGCTCCCCTTATTATCTCTATTAATTTACGCATTACCTTCATTTTGATACTAACACAAATTGTACATTTTAAATCTCCTTTCATGATTTCTTCACTCAGAAAATCTCACCTAACTTTAGGCCTCACATTCTGCGGAACCCGATTTTAATATTTTACCAAGACTATACTAGCTATATCTAAAAACTGAATCAAAAAGTTGCATATTGTTTTTTAATGTGATCATATGGCTATAAACAATCTAGATATTAAATCTCATTTCCAAATGAAGCAAATATGTACATGAGAAATGTAGTTAAAACATACAAATTTGATGTAAGATTCTTGCACAACATGTATGTGTAAGTTTGTTACACTAAAATACATAGATCTTACTTGAAAGCCATTTTGAATCATACATTTTTAGTTACTATCACATTTCATATTTATTCTATAAAAAAAAATAAAAAAAAATATTGGTTGCATAAAGTGGAACATGAACAAGAATATGAACAATTGAAAAAACCTGCTTCCTATAGCTGCATGAAGGGTAATAATAAGCTCTTCTTCTTGAGTTGTGAAACTATCATGCTTCAGATCAGGTCTTAAGTAATTAGTCCATCTTAGCCTACAACTCTTGCCACACCTATTCAGCCCTGAAAACAAATTCAAGAAACAAAAATTTAAATTACAGCACACAAACGCATTATAAAAGATTTTGAAATCTTCGGAATGGCATCACAATCACAATTTAATCGCATCGGGTGCATTTTACTGCAATGTATAGGTTTGCAACATAACATTTACTGCAGTATGAATTTTTTTTTTGTCAAGAAACTAGTATGAATTTACTTCATCAAAATAATATTTAGGTAATACGCTAATAAATGTATTAATAATTCAAAATTTCAACTAAATTATAATAATAAACTAAGATGAACAATATCAAGTTAACAAAGAAGAAAAGTAGCCAAATATGAAAAATGAATGAAAAAAAAAAAATTTAAAAAAAGCTTTTAAAAAATTTCTACGAGTTAACACGAATTTACCTAGTAAACTCGGGTTCATTTCCAAATTTATTAAAATTTGAGTTTACAATCAAGTCAATTCAAAATTGATATCTAGACTCTACGAATTAACTCGCGATTTTAACAATTTTGTTTAAAATTATGTTTCTAAATAAATTTAAAATCATGTTTTCTAAATTGAGGAAAAAGAAACCTGCTATCTTTGGAACCAATGTCCAATTTCCAATTCCATGTTTGGCTACATAAGCAAGAATTTTAGCATCTTCCTCAGGAGTCCATAAACCCCTTTTCACATTGGATTTATCACAACAAGGAGGCCTTCCCATTTTTATGAAATGAGAATGAAAAAAATGACAAAAAAATAAAAGCAAAGATGAAAATATTTTGAGAAGAAAGAGTTAGTGAATTATGAATTGTTGATGCAAAGTGCATTGAAATGAAAGCTAAGTTTTAAAGTAGTGAAATGAGACTAATGTTTAAGATATGAAGAGGTAAGAAAAGCATGCAGATTTTGGATCCATATAACAACAATTGCATGATTATATTCATCTTTATGATAACAAAAAATTAAAAACCAAACCATTTGTATGACATCAGAATCATAATGCAAGTGACTTAAATTCATTCATTCATTCATAGACTCTCTCTCTCTCATATGCTTTTAGGTCCTATGAACAATTTATATTTCAGGTACAATTTGAATGACCAATTTTGTTAAAACTGAATATGTTTAACTAATTATGATATACTATTTAATGACTATATAATCAAAATTATTTCACTATTATGTTGCTTGGTTCATATGCATGATGATGCTTCTTTTTAATTGTACAAGTTCTTAGTTCTAGTAGTAGTAACTCTTAATTCAAACCATGCATTTTCATATAACTAAACAATAATATGAAAGTGATTGGACCATGCTTCTACATGTCACACATTTGATATATTTATAAATGTTGGATCCAGATCAGATCGTCAATATTTTAAATGTAGTAATTTTTTTAAAAGAAAATGTCAAAATCTATCTATATTAAAATTTGAATTTTTAGATATCAATTCAACCACTACAAATATATCGAAAGAGTAAATGCGTCAAAACTTTGACTATAGAGAATCCGACTTCAAAATGAAAACTACTTAAGCATTCTATTAATATTATATGAAAAATAAATCCTATGGATAAGAGACCCGGCCCAATAGGCCCATATCCACAGGGTTTGTTACTTCCTTCTTTCACAAACAAAACACAAAATTCGCTCACAAATCTCAAAATTGTTCATTCAACATTTCCATTTCTCTTCGTCGTATTTGTGATTCATCACCGATTAGTTTCATCTTTATTATAATGTTAGTTTCAATTTGATCACAATTTCATTCTATTTAAGCGGTTAAAAATTGTTAAGCCATGGTATCAGAATTCATTGTAAAGGAAAAACCATTAAGAGTGTGTTTGGATGAAGTAATTAGAAATTTTAGAAAACTTAGAATTCTAAGTAATTCAAATGATTATCCTTGAATTGTCTTTATTTATAAATTTGTGTTTGAATAGTGTAAAAGAAAAATTCATTGTTAATATTTTGAGCCAATTTTATAAATTGAGTCGAATTTTAAATTACAGATCAATTTACAATTTTCAAAAATTTAAAGACCAATTTGAGAAAAATTTAGGAATCAATTTACAATTTTTCTAAAGTTTATAAAATTTGAAAATTTTAAAACATATGGAAGGAAGAAATTTTAAATTCCTAACTTTTACGTGTCATTTAAAATTTCTTAAATTTAGCTTAGACAAAATATTCATAAATTCCCATCATTTTGAAAATTCTCTAAAAATTAATCATCCAAACAATGAAATTTAGATAGAAGAATTTAAGTTCCCTCAAAATATTATTTTACCTCAAAACATTCTCCCATCCAAACATACTTGGCGAATTATTTTCTTAATTTCTATTCATTTTTCAATAATACACTTTCTATTCTTTTAAATTCTTTCTGTAATTCATTACAATTTCTAGTTTATAACATAAATCATGATAACTTCCCTAAGAAGAAGAAGAGCAAACATTGCAACTCTTCATACATTTTCCTTTAACTCCATCCTTACCAACCATATAAAGTGGATTCTTCTCACATTCACCAACTTTAGCCCATCTAGCACAACTCACATTCTCATCAACACACTCTCCATCGTCGTCAGATGGTAGCCTTATCGGTTTCAAAAAGTCTGAGACGTGAATCCACTTTGTTGCAGACCACTTCTCGCCTTCAATCACTGGACAACTTCCATGCAAACTACTACTATCTGTAGATGCATTCAGATGAAGACTGAAGAACAACAATGCGTCACCCTTACGAGGTTTTACTGAAATGACAGAAACCGAATGTGTTAGAATCAAGATCCTATGCCAAAAAAATCGACAGAAAACTTATGTTTCAAGTTTATAAACATTTATATTAGTCTATGTTGTTAATCTCGGATAGCGGCGCTACGCGCCGACCCTAGAAAATGCTATAGCGGTATAGCGGGTAGCGGGATGACCGCTATTGTGAAGACCAAAAATCCATGTACAAATTAAACATAAATTCCAACAACATACATAAATACTAAAAAATAGAGAAATATACAAAATTAAAGGGACTTTCATACTTAATAATTATACTAAATATTATCATTTACCATCAAAATAGGTTCTAAATAAAAGACTAAATAACATTTCATCAAGTTCTAGAAGTACTTAAAATGACATCCATCAAAATAAAGCATAAGCAAGTTCTATAAGTACACAAAATGACAAGCCATTAAATGACAAGTTCTAAATGTATGTAAATTCATACTTTCAAAGCGAGCATTGAAGGAGAAGAGCGTTGAAGTATTTGAGAAACGTTGGAAGAATCGGAGCAAAGAGAAAAGTAATCACGTGATATGAGAACTTAGGGCACCAAAGGGGTGAGGAAAAGACCAAACTACCCCTAACTTTAAGATTTATTTAAAAAAAATTAAGGTTCTCATCAAAATATTTCCCCCAAAAGGCAAAAGCGGTCAGATAGCGCTATAAATCCGCTACGAAAACGCTATTCGCCTGCAAATAGCGGCCGCTATTTCCGCTACTCTAAATAGCGGAAAGCGGACCTATAGCATAGCGGGGAGGGGGTTTACCGCTACGCTATCCCGCTATAGCGCCGCTATTAACATCATAGATATTAGTGTCAGTCAGAAAACTTATTTTTATATACTTACTTCCTAGAATAGCTTATTGAATAATCTAAAGTAAGCTCCCTAAAATAGCTTATTGAATAAATACTTATTTAAGTGTGTTTGGTTTTGCGGTGACAAAAACTGATTTTGAATGAATTGATCCTCTAAATTAGAATGTAAAGTGATATATGTTTTTGAATACAATCATGTAAAAGTGAGTTGAAAAATAAAATTCAAAGCTAAAAATCAAATGTCAAGGCAAAAGTTACAAATTGTAGCTTCAAGTTATAATCAATTTTGGAGGCAAAATCAATTCTACTTAAGAACATCCAAACATGTCAAAATCAATCCTACATCACAATATTAAATAATCGTAACACTAAGACATAAAAAAAATAGTAGCATATTCAAAATAAAGGCAAAATGCACACCAAGAATCTAAAAAAAAAATTAGTTAATAGCTTATAAAACCATTATGAAATGCATACCTGCATATCCTTTGTGAGCACATTCAGACCAACTCTCATCTTTTGGCTGCGAAAACTGGCCCTGAAAAAGCGAACCAATAACTCGTGTATCATGATTTTATTTTCTTTCTTTTGTTAGATAGAATCAAAGATATGAGAAAGTCTTTACCGCAGCATTAGGAAAAATTGTTTCTCCACCCTTCTCAACATTAGACAAATACATCAGCACCGTTGCAACACGATGGCCACCAAGTCGTTGATTTTCCTTGTCATGGAAGAAATCAAAATGTGGTTCATATTTCTCACCATTCTTGTAGTGCAATACTTGTATAGACTCGCCATTCTCTGATGCATAAGAGACGGATCATAAAATTTAAGTGAACAAAAAAGGAAGCTATAATGGACCAAAGAAAGATGATGTCTACTTACCTATAGGAAGGAATGTCCATGCGGCAAGTCGGTCTTCAATGCCAGCAACTACTTCATCCTTAAAGATTGAACAAAAGAAAGAGGAACTACAAAAGTAAATATCCAAACTCGAGAAATAAAAGCACATAAACCAAGTAGCTTTAGAAGACTAAACATCCAAATTCAACACATAAAAAGCATATTTGTCAAAAGTAAAAGTTAGATATGGACAGTAAACACGACACAGACACAGACACATTGACACCGGTAACAATTTGAGAAAATGAATTAACTGAATGCAATCACGTGTCGGTGTCTTGTTGGACATACACGGCTTCAATTTGAAGTATCGGTGCTACAAAGATTTGTAGAGAAAGGGTTATTGCGTAAAGGGTTATTGTTACCATTAGATTCAACTTGACACTATATATAATACTACAATTAAAATGCATCACGTTATAGCATGCAAGATGAGGATAAAAAGTTGCATAAATATGAAAATTTGAGAGAAAAATAGAAGATCAACAGGATGAAGAACAAAAACGTCATCAAGACGATGTGAAAAAATAGGAGCCAATCAAGTTACAATGATAATTCAATGCGTTCTTTGCAACTACAAAGGAAGAATCTAGATATGAAAATCTTACTAATGTAGTAATGTAAAGCAAGAACTGTTCTGAAATCAGGGATTCTTTGACAGCTTGAGAATTTTTGGATTTAAAAACATGTGAATATGGTCATTGATTATTTAAAACTCTTGATATTCGGCTATAATTCAATCTACGTTTTACATAAAATTTCATTCACAAGTTAAACAAGTCACTCATCACCGTGGATCAAACTCACAAAAACATTGAAACACCAAACTAATTTCTGTAGCACATTTCTCGTCATCAAAATGCATGCCTATCGATATAACAAGAACCATGTGTTCAAATGAAACACAATCAAAAAGCAGAACAAAAACTTGTATGATAGATATTATAGTCACATGAAGTACCTATGAGTTTTGACATGGAAAGAAAATAAATTGTCGCTTTTTATACCTGTGCCTTGCCGAGAAACATCCCAGAACTTGTTCTGACTTCACTTTGTATACTTTTACCAGATTCATTGTCCGCCACCATAGACTTCTCTAGCTTATCCTTGGCCTAATATCACAAAAATTCAGGTATGAAATCTTAGAATTTGAAATGGACCTAACTCAATCCTACAAAACTGGCTTGTAATGTAAACATCCCCTTATAAACATCGTAAGGCAATGTGAGACTCTCAAAACACCTTGTCACATCAAAGAATCAACATTTAGAGCATAACTAAGGTAGCCCGATAGCAAAGCCTAACTCAAACCCACAAAACTAGCTTGCAAGGTGAGGAATGTCTCCCACAAATAAACATGTTTTCAGGCAATGTGAGACTCTCAACACACCTGGTTACACCCAATACTGAACATTTGGAGCATGACTTGAGTGGCCCCAATAGAAGCGTCTATCTCAAGTCTCAACCGTAGAAAATCGGCATGTAAGGTGAGCCTCACACATATAAACATATTTTCAGACAATGTGAGACCCTCGACACACCTTGTCACACCTAGTACTTAACATCTAGAGCATGACCTAAGTGACCCTAATAGAAGGGTCTAAGTCGACCCTACAAAATCAGCTTGTAAGGCAAATTTAACATATGCTTGCCACTTATAAGCATATTTTCAGGCAACACTCAACTCTCAACACATTATCACACATAGTACTGATCATCTAGAGCTTAACCTCAATGGCCTGACAGTCGAGTCTAACTCAACCTTACAAAACCGAACTGATTTAAGACGAGGGATACCTCTGACTTGAAGGACTCTCAACATGAGCATAATATATACTATTAATTACATTCCAACACATACACAAGGGGAAAAAAATCCAAAACCAATGATGATTACTGAAAAATAAAAATGCTAACCAGAAGTTTAAGATGATCACATTCTTCATCAGTTAAAAAATTCTTGTACAGAAAAGCCCTGCATAACACAATTCACAAAACAAAAATTACAAAAAGTCAAAAAATAAAAACTTTTGTAGAATAGAAGAAAAGGGTTAGTACCTTGGACTCCATGAGAGCTGAATGACACGTGTGGGATCAAACTTCACTTTTTTTACTCCAAAAACCGATCCATGCCTAAAAACAGTGAAACAAAAAAAATCAAAATTGAAAACCCCCAACAAAAAAAGATAAGATTTTTTCAACATTATCAAACACAGAAATAAAAAAGAAGAAAAGGGTATGCGGTATTTTACGTTGGTTTATCTTCTTCTAAACCGGGTAATCGAATTGAAGAAACGAAAAAAACAGAGAAAAAACAGGGGAGAAAGAGTAACAATGGAAGAAAACGAGGATGGAACATGATGATGTTGAAATTGACACGGAAATAGAAGCAGAATCAGAAGAAGAATCAAAACAAGAATTAAGAATGAATGTTAGTCTTTATAATGAGAGAGAGAGAGAGAGAGAGAGAGAGAGAGAGAGAGAGAGAGAGAGAGAGGGGTTTTGTTTTTCTTAATAATAATTAAGAATTAATTAATTAATTGTTGTTTTTGGAACCCACAGATTTGAGTTTGGCGTCTCTCGTTTGTGTTGTGTCTGTTTTACTTTTCTGAAAACCTCCCTCAATCTGTTTTTCTAGAATGTTCCTCACAATTTCTTTTATTGTTACAGTATTTTTTTATTTTTTTTAAGTCAATCTTTTATTTTAATAGTGAATAAAATAAAATCAGATTTAAATCTTTGAAATTATGATATAGGTCAGTTTTTTTTTTTTTAACGAATAATATACTGTAGGTCAGTTTAGACTCTTGAATAACATTATTCAATTTAATCTCTTTTTCTAAATATAGTACCACAATTATTATTTTTTTTATTTTCATTAGCCTCTAATTCTCAGAGAATCGACCCGGTAATTTAAAGTTCGGCAATGAGGTTAGGAAAGTCTGGTAAAAAATTATTTTTACTAGGAATCGAACTCGGATTTTTCTGAATGATCAGTTTTAAGGGGATCTCATTAATCATGTGAGCTCAATGTCTTGGTTTAAAATTTAGTACCAAAATTTTATTTTAATTTTTGGCTTTCACCACCAATTTAATCTGGTTTGAGCATTTCTGACATCAAGTGGTTTCACCCCCTCTCAATCGCAGTTGCGAGAAATCGAATGGTAATCCTCACTTGATTATATATATTTGGGATCAAAATTTGTTGCAGGAATTAATATACGTTAATATGAAATTGGACGGTTAAGATAAAAATCTGTATTGTTTGAGTTAAAACAATCTTAGTCCTACAGGAGCTGCAGATTACATCCATTTATGTTGATGTAATGAGACATTAGGCAAGGTAATATGTTCGTTTTTTTAACGGCAAATATAATATTATTAATAATCCGATTTCCGCCGCACAAGATGAACAGAAACCGATAAAAAAAGAGCTACAAAAACAATGTTGGTCTTTTATCATTATCCTTTTGACCTATAGGTAAAACTACAATAGGTGACACAGTTTTCTCTCGAGAGTTTTATAACATTGTTGTATTTTTATGATTGAATTCGTACCAAAAATATTTAGTTTAGCCGAAATAGTTATTTAAAAAATTCTAAATTGAAAGAGATTTCTTACCTCTCATTCAAGTATTCTTGTGTGGACTTTCATTGGTTTTGACTCATCTTTTATCAAACACATATTTTGGTGGATAAGCTAAATTAATTGATGTTATTATAATTTGAGGGATTACTTTTCTATTTTTGTAAATGGATCAAATGATATGCATAGTTGGTGTAATTTCAATTTTACTATGACATTCAATAATAGAAAATATAATATTTTTTTGCATGATCTCCTTTGTTTCTAAGAATAGTTAGAAATTCAGAATTAGTTGTATGACGTGAAAAACATGTTGATTTTTTATTAGATATTTGTGTTAAAAAATACTTTAACTACCAATAATGGTTATTAAGTTTTTTCACAAATTTGAAGGGCTAATTTTTTTTTTATAATGAAGGGCTAAATATTTGACTCATATAGTTTTAATGACTAAAATGATGACTTTTTTCGTTGGAAAATCAGAAATAACATCTGAACCTTAATTTGGGATAGAAAATAATTAAAGAAAGAAAAATTAGAATTTTGAACAATAAAATTTTAAAATGGATAATGGGTTAATATAGTAATTATAAATGCATGGAATAGATATTTTAATCATATTATCCATTTATTTAGTAACAAAAAAATATCCATTTAATAATTTTATTTATAAAGAATTTAAATATGATTAATTGCCTATAGTTTAAATAAAAAGCAGTCAAAGAAGTTAAATAAATTAATATGAATAATAAATTTTTATCCTATTTGTTCACTATTATTTAATAATATTTATGGCTTTAGCTATCGTGAAGCATTTAATTCAAAATAAAAAATATTTGGCTGGTTAGTTTAAGATTTTATAGAAAGAAATCAAAGATTGTACCAAAAAATAAAATAGAAGTCAAAGAAATTAAATAATTGAACATGATAGAAAAATATATTTATTTATCTAATATTTCATTATTATTTATGGCTTTAGCTATCGGGAATCACTTGATCATAATCGGGGTTTGAACCCTGACACTTGCATATATAATGCAATGTCCTGTCAACTGAGTTAAGCTCATTCCAACTGGGTTAAACTTGCGGGACTATGGATCCGTTTGATCTGTAAAATGTTAGTACTTGACAGAACAATACATGACAATACAAGACAAAACAACACAGTACAAACGTTTAAAGTATTGAATAAATTTTGTGTTTGTATGATATTTGGTGGGAATCAAAAAGTTATTTTAGTACTTTAGACAACTTGTGCAAAGGACAAAAAATTGTCTTGTGGTTTAGTGGGGGACAAGAATTTCAATTTTTGTCCTGTCGCTTGCCTCCTAGTTTGTCCAGTACCAGGAACAGTTTTAAAATCAAACACAGTATAACTGAAGTTGTCTTATCGTGCCCGTTTTTGTTTAGCAGATCAAACATATATTTTTTATTTATTTATAGATAGATTGTATAATGTGAATTAACATTATTTGTTGCTAAATGCTACTAATATTTAAATAAATAGATGACATTTGTCAAAAAAAAAAAATTGTTCAGATTCGACCTCAAGTCAACATCTCCGAGAGATTGTCCGCTTTGGGGTTAACCCGTCACGGTTTTGTCCTTTGTAGAAAAGGCGCCTCGATGGTTTGAAAGGTGTGGGTGTTGTATATAAACTACCCTTTGCCTCGAGTACCAAGCGATGTGGGACTATTTGGTGTATCCAGAACAAAAGCTCCCCAGTCGAGGCTAAGGGGCTAACGGGTGTCGACCACGGGCATGCGCGGGGCACCCACAAGTCGTTTCCCACAGACGGCGCCACTGTTCAGATTCGACCTCAAGTCCACATCTCCGAGAGATTCTCCGCTTTGGGGTTAACCCGTCACGGTTTTGTCCTTTGTAGAAAAGGCGCCTCGGGTGTATCCAGAACAAAAGCCCCCCAGTCGAGGCTAAGGGGCTAACGGGCGTCGACCACGGGCATGCGCGGGGCACCCACAAGTCGTTTCCCATAGACGGCGCCACTGTTCAGATTCGACCTCAAGTCCACATCTCCGAGAGATTGTCCGCTTTGGGTTTAACCCGTCACGGTTTTGTCCTTTGTAGAAAAGGCGTCTCGATGGTTTGAAAGGTGTGGGTGTTGTATATAAACTACCCTTTACCTCGAGTACCAAGCGATGTGGGACTATTTGGTGTATCCAGAACATAAATAGATGACATTAGTTGAAAGAACTTATAAATCTCTTGAGAGCTTAAAGATGCATAGCAAAATCGTTGAGCTTATTAAAAATAAATATAAAGACTATTATATGAGTCAATCAATCAATGACTATAGAATAAAATTTTACAACTTGTAATCTCAAGTGACTATTTCTCATTAGAATAGGTCTATTTTGTTAGAAGTTCAGCCTTCTCTCCTACAACCAAAGGGCAAAGGCCATAATCACTCTAATATATAAAATAGACAACTTCACTATCACATCTATATAATCTTTACAACTTTACAAGGTGATGTTAAAAATGCCATTGTTCATTTTTTAAATTTGAGTGTAAACTTTTTAACATTAAAATATAATAAAGTTATGAATTAATATAATAATTTTGTATGTTCTTCGATGTGAATGCATGCTAAATTTTATTTAATAATTCTTATTGGTGTGCAAGCACCAAATTTTGTACACTAGTTTAATTGCGCACAAGTTATAAGGTGTTATTATATCTATCTAAAAATATGAAGGTGTAAATTAGTAATCACATATTTTCTATTATTATGACCAACAAATTTAATATTTCGTATTTAAAACTTGTCAATGGAGGTTAGTTTGGTAAGTTCCATTAAATTATTGAGTACTCACTTTGCTAATTTACATCCACTTATATAAAATAATTTTATGTATTTTTATTTTTTAAACTATTTTTATTTTTGAAGAAGCCAAAGAAATCAATTATTCTAGACCTGAAAATTCATGTTCCTGATTATGCCAGCGAACATCTATAACTAGATAAAAATGAATTAATCAACAACATCTATAATCTTTATAACTAGGAACATCTATAATTTTAAATAGGGGGCCGGTGCGGGGACGAGTGTGCTTACATCCACTTCCGTCTGATACGTTCTATTTAAAATTATCATATTGCTCTTATATTTAATAATATTTTTATCTATTTATCCTTCTTAAGATAATAACATGTACATAAAGAAAGTGGACTTTGAAACAATTTTTTTCACTTTTTTTAAAATAAAAAAGGTTTTTTATTAGATGATAGATTTTATGGGGGGAGGGGGGCATTATCCGTTGGGGATGGAGGTGGGTGGTACAGAGAGACATGAACGAGGGTCGTGCAACTCGTCTCCGCCCCACCCAATTATACTGCCTAAATGTCTTTAATAACTAAGTTAAAAATTCACCGGAACAATTTTAACTTAGTCTATTTATAAACTACGCAAATAAAAGGATAATTGGGTTCTAACAAAAATTTAAAAAGTCAATGCGATCCTTGACAATGACAATAATAAGAAAGAGAATATTTAATTACAATAGAAAAAAATTCCGAATAATTTTTTCTTATAAATAAATCAATCAATTTTTTCCTTCTTCGTCATTCAAACAAAGGCATTTGTTAAAATTATTAAAATAAAAAAATTAGAAAAAGCATTCACCGAAGAGAATTATTCAATTAACTATCAACCGTACTCGACAATTCTAAAAAACTATTCATAACAGATACAAATTTTTATTTTTAAGGAAAACTCACTTTTATAAAAGATCCACGATATTAACTTTAATGTTAGAAATGTTAAAAAGATATCAAAACAACACTCGAAAATTCTAAAACAGATCAATAACAAAATTAGAAAATGGGATTTGGATCCTCTCATTTTTCCGCTCTCTAATTCTTCTTTTTGTGAGTGTGAAAAGAGAAAAACTTAAAATAAAAAATAAACAAATGATTACGAGAGAGAAAAAATGATGAGAGAAATAAACACAACAAAAGAAGAGAGAATTGGAGAGAGAAAAAAAAAAGGAGAGAATCCAAATCCTGAAAACTAATGCAACAAAACGTGCCGGACAAAAAATATAACACATTACCGAGAACATTGTTTTATTATAAGGATCAAATTTTCTCCTTTTAAAATCAATTTATAATCCTTACGATGTTCATTTCCTGCCTATATGTTAATTTGTGAGAGCCATGTAGCTGTAACCATGCCATATGCTAGAGTTGTACTAGATTTGACTTGATGTACAAAATCGGCGGTGTGCATTAATTGAGTGTGTAGTTGTGATTAATATGTTAGGCATATTAATCATTATTCAACTACCTATTTTAGAGTTTTCTTTCATCACACAACTACTAGCTCAACCCATTTTAGAGTAGAGGTAAGGTGCGGCTTACATGTGTAGCTTTTCCTCTTTGTATTGTAGTTATCATTGTAGTTTTTTTCAGGGAGGGTTCATGAACAAATACAGAGATATATATATATATGGTTACAAATCAAATCAATATTGGTCTATAACAACATTTATATTCATGCCAATGATGACATTCAATTTAGTTGCTTGAATGGATTTTTTCATTTTTTTTAAGTAAAATGAACTCATTGCATTTCATTTAATATTAATAGAAAAAATACAATTAGGAGGATAATAGTGATGAATACCTAGACTGAAATAAAGACGTCATAACAAGATTATGAGCAACTCTATTGACTTGTCTCTTAACATAAACTAAGTTGTAATTAACTTTAGAAATAAGAAAGGAACTACAAGTCGAGAACAAAGTACCAAACTCATTTGCATATAAATATTCGTTACGCAAGACATTCACAACTTATTGGCAATCACTTTAGAAGATTACTTTATGTTCATGCCAATGATGTCATCCAATTTAATTGTTTGAATAGGTCTATAAAAAATCTAGCTAAAATAAAAATATAATAAATTTAGTTAAAATATAGTAAATTAAATCTACACTATTTTGGTTTACGCGCCACTTCGTTTTCAATTAGCACGGCGGGTCTTCCTACGTCACTCCGACTAAGCTGCAATGAATTATAGAACAAGATAAAAAATATCCCATTGACCAATCACATTATCATCAACTATTAATTTATGAATGTCAATTTTCGTAACCTATATTTAATATAAGGTATCTACTTCAAAAATAAAACAAAAATTTATATAAATTATCACCAGCTATTAATCAAGGATGAAAATTTCAAAACATAAAATACTTTTAAACATGAAATATAACTTCCAAAAAACAACTTTCGAAACAAATGAGAGAAAATAGAAGATAGACTGACAGTGTAAAATGACATTGAATAAGCATTTTGTATTCTGCTAAATCACGTAGATATATTTTTTTTGGCATTAGCCCTTTAATTTCTAGGTAAAAATGACCCAGTAATACAGAGTTCAGTCGATGTTAGGAAAGTCTGGCCAATAAATGTTGCCACCAGAAATCAAATTCAAGTTCTCATAAACAATCGTTATAGGGAGAACTCATTAACCACTTGAGACAAATGTCTTACTTAATCACACACACACACACACACACACACATATATATATATATATATATATATATATTTTAAAAATAGTTGTACGATATGACATATTGATGTTTTCTTACCGAATGATTGTTTAAAACTACTTTACACTGTCGGTGTGTGTCTATCTATGAAGCACGAACACCTCTATGATTAGGTGTGCCGCGGTGTCCGACACTCGTCCGACACCTGTCCGACACGTGTCGGATAGCTCAAATCGGTGTCCGAAAAAATTCAATTTTTTCTTTACTTCGACACTTCTTTGATCGGTGTCCGACACCTGTAAGACACTCGTACACACATGTCGGACAAGTGTCCCCAAAAAAATTATTTTTTCTTTGTTTATACTCTTCGTAGACACATATTAGACATACCTATAAGAGTTAGAGATGTGTCGAAATAACATCATTGATCAAAAAAGTATTGAAAATATTATATTTTGATTACAATATTTTTAGTTTTTTCAAAAGTAGATAGATAAATAAAGGTAAAATATTATCATAATTTGTTTTAATTTTTTTTTTTAAGAAATAACTTCCTCAGTTTAGATTTACATGTATATATTTTGATTCTAAATTTATATCTTTTATAAATATGTAGCGGTGTCGGTGTCCTATATTTTTTAGGTTAGCGGTGTCGCGGTGTCCGTGTCGCAGTGTCCGTGTCAGAGTCCGTGCTTGATAGGTGTCTATTAAACTCAACAAATATCATGAAAAAAGAGTGGGAATAGTTAAACAAAGGGACTGAACATCCATATGAGAAGTTTAACCGGTTGAACTAGTTAAATTAAGCGACTGAACATGACAACTTCAGTTGTTCTGTGTTTGATTTTAAAACTATTTCTGGTACTGGACAAACTGGGGGCCAAGAGACATGACAAAAACTGATATTCTAGTCCCCACTGAACCACGAGACAATTTTTTGTCCTCTGCACAAGTACCAAAATAACGTTTTGTCCACCAAACATTGTACAAACACAAAATTTATTCAATACCTTAAACGTTTGTGCTGTGCAGTCTGTGCTGTTCTATCTTGTACCGTTCTGTCTAGTACAAATATTTTGCAGATCAAACGAACCGTAAAAGTTAAAAAAGTTGGAGGTGTTTGGTTCAAGTCCCAACAAAGTGTAAAAAACAAACATAAAATACTAACAATTTGCCAGGAAAAACATATATATATTATGAAAAAATAAGTAGAAGAAGGTGGTGGTGCTGTTATCAATTTTCCACGTGTAATGAATGTTCAAAGGCCCATTTAGCATAAACCGGGTCATACGAATCTTTCTTTCAATTTTAGGGTTTCCGTTTTCCAGAAACTACCAAACATTCTTATAAATTCACACAGTCCCTCTCTAAGCATCACACACTCACACACTTCTCTCCTCAATTTCTATGAATCTCTTCTACTAGGTTAATTTTCTCATGCTCTAATTCAATGTTTCTTTTTCATCTTAGATTTTTCTTTGTTCTTTTGTTTTTGTATTGTTGTTTATAAATCATATGATGAGAAAATAACTGCAACAATATGATGGATTAGTCCATGATTCCTAGTATTTAAGTCTCTGATGATTATTATTATTATTCAATTCTTTTCTTCATCTTCATGTTTTTCAATTTTCTATATTTTATTATATTTTTTATTTATTCTTATGCAACAAATTTATGTTTGAATTCAAATAAAAGAGACATGATGATTTACATTGGTCCGTGTTTCTGAATTACTGTGACCGACAACCTTTTCCAATTTCTGATCTCTTTTTCAAACAATTTTAATTTTAATTTTTTGTATTATTGATTTGATTTTTATTTATTATGATTTTGTGATTATTGCTCTATGATATTCTGCCTTTGTTGCAGTATACGCTATTCTGATTCAAATTATGAGCAGAAATTTCATTATAAATGAGAGCTACATCGTTAATTTTTAGTAATTTGAATTTGAATTTTAAGATTTATCAATGTGTTGTGTTCTGCTATGATGAATTAAGAACAAATTCACATGTCAGACTTCAGAGATTTTTATAATCAATGAGAATGACAATTCTTATTCACTGAGCAGAAATTTATAATTATTTATTAATTAATTATATAATTAAGTGTTAATTTTGTTAGTGACGGGAGATTTCCGATTAATCTCAGTACTAATTGAGAGCAAATTGAAAAGTGTTTGCATAGTTCTCAAGTAACCGTCGTAAATAAATGTTTCTGGTGTTGACGGTGCCGCTGTAAAAAGTGACATCTCCGCCGGAGTTGTCTCATATTCCATTGCCTTGTGGAGCGGCGTCGCTGCTTTTACCATTTGGGACTGGCCATGAGACATACATTCTTTTTTTGTATTGCCCAATTTCACTCTGTATTGAATTTTTTTAAAAATGTTTTGAATATTGTTATCATTGTTAACATTTCAATAGTTATTTATGATTCTTATATAGATATACATTGATTTTGAGTAAAATTGTATTGCTTTCTTAATGCAATTGTTTTGAAAGATTATATCATGTTGGAAACTGATAGCTACAACTTTGAAAGAGGCTAACTGTTTATGGAGATAGATAATTTTTGAAGTGATGTTTTTGAATTTTATCTTAAATGGAAAATATTTTCTTATACGATTACGATACCACTGCCTATGGAGATTCAGATAGGAATGATTCGGGTTTGAGGACAGGAGTGCTTTTGTTTAAGCTTAAGAGATTCGGGCTGTGAAGATAGTTAGAGTTGGAAGTGTTTGAGTTCATCATATTGTAATCATCCATTTTAATCAATAACAATATCTCTTTTTTTATAGAAATTTTTATTTTAATTCAGATATAAGTTTAATATAAAATCTTTCTCTTGAATGTGTTTATGGTGGTTGTAAATCTGAAATAAAGCTTATTGCTTTTGGGAACTAATACTGTTTTTTAGCTGAAATTGGACCTTAGATGGATACTAACATCCGATATGATATGAGTGAAACAAGAAAGAACAGAGGAAGAGTATTTTGTTTTAACACTATGTTTCATTCACAAAACTTATTACAACACTGAAGTTTGGCGCGGTCTAGCGTGGATGAGCGGTCTAGCGTGGATGAGGCAAATAGGTCCTCCACCTGAAAAAAGCATCTTTTACCTTTAAAAATAGGTTAAGACCAATAATAATAATATAATAATAAATTTTAGTAATTATACATTTGCCACACTCATAATATTTACACATAATGCCCATAACTAATTTATATATTAGAAAACACACCTTTTAATAAAAAAACATTTTATTTCTAAAAAAAAACATTTTATTAAATTTTTTTTTTGGTCAAACATTTTATTAAAAACTTTTTATTAAATTTCATTTTATTAAATGGTTATTTTTAACTATAAAACAAAAACACATATATGTACCAAAAACACATGTAATTATTAAAAAGAAACAAAAACACAAATTGAGAAAACACGCCCAAATTGAGTTCCTCTCTGGCGGGTTACAATAACACAATCCTTGTCTTGTTGAAGTTCCTCTTACATTCAAATCGGTAAGAATATACTGTTTGTTGTTGTTTTTGTATGCGACTGCGTTACCCTTACAAAAAAATTGAGTTATTTTATGATTTGAGATTTAGTTTATATACAGCGATTTAAAAAATTGAACTATTTTCCGATTTGAGATTTAGGTAATATACATCGATTTGGCGATGAAGATTAGTTGTTGTTGTTTCAGAGTAGTTAATGTGACTTCTTCGTTGTGTGGATATGTTAACAAGTTATGGTTTTTATATAGGTTTTTACAAATGGAAGGTCAATCACAGGAAGATGACGAATTTGTGCGGGACGAATCGGTAAGTAAACAATATATTGTATTCTAGATTAGCCAATAGGCACTGCAACAATGTCTAAGTCTTATCCTACTGTGACAGATTTGTGAAGAATCTGGAAACGACACATTTGACAACGATGATGACAACGTTTATGATGATGAAACAAGTGAAACAACTGACGATAGGATAAACAATGAGTCTGATGAAGATTCTGAGGTTGGCATTGATGGAAACAATTTAGCTAGTGGTGCTGTAGAATCTATACCAATAGATTGCATTGCTGATATAATGAAGATTGATATGAAGAAAATATCCGTCGATGAAGTGGAAAGTTTTGATTTTGCTAGTCTGGAATGTGCTTACCAATTCTACTACTGGTATGGCAGAGTACTTGGGTTTTCAGTTCGCAAGAGTGTAGTTTTGAGGGATTGTGGCGGTGAAATTATTCAGCAGACCTTTGTGTGTTGTCGCGCAGGATTTAGAGAAGACTGAGGTCTAACACCGGCAAAAAGAAAGCGCCAGGAAAAAAATGAAACAAGGTGCGGATGTCTTGCAAAATTCAGAGTCCATGTAGACATTTTGACACGTCGTTGGTACGTTACAGTTTTCGAATTTGATCATAATCATGTGTTGTTGGATGGTTTGATGTGTAATATGTTACCCTCCCATAGAAAGATTAGTAAGAAAGATTTGGAGGATATTGAAGGTAATAGAAACGCTGGCATTAGACCCTACTAAATGTATGGTACAATTGCGAGTTCATGTGGAGGTTATCACAAGGTAGGGTTCTTAAAAAAAGATATATACAACCAGATAAGTAGACAAAAGAAATTATTATCCTGTGATGCTGTAAAATATCTTCATGACCTCTGTAAGAAAGACGAACTGATGTTTGTGAGTCACACTGTAGATGGTGAAAATAGGTTAGAAAGACTTTTTTGGTGTGATGGCGAAAGCATACTAAATTATTCAATATTTGGTGATGTTTTAGCCTTTGATGCAACTTACCGGAAGAACAAATACAACTGTCCATTTGTGATTTTCTCTGGTGTGAACCATCATAATCAAACCATTGTGTTTGCATCTGGGCTAGTTACAAGGGAGAATGAAGAAACCTATGTTTGGTTGTTAGAGCAATTATTGTTGGCAATGAAAGGCAAGGCTCCAGTGTCTGTCATAACAGATGGTGATTTAGCAATGAAAAATGCTATAAAAAAAGTGTTTCCCAAAGCGCATCACAGATTATGTGCATGGCATCTTCTTAGAAATGCATTGTCAAATGTTGGTATTCCTTAGATGATGCCGTATCTTAAAAGATGCATGCTTGGTGACATTGAGGTTACTAAGTTTGAAGAACTATGGGCTGAAATGGTACAAAAGTTTGGATTAGAAGACACTAGTTGGATAAAAGAAATGTATGAAAAAAGGAAAATGTGGTCTACCGCCCACATCAGGGGGTTTTTCTTTGCCGGATTAAGGACTGCTTCTCGCTGCGAGGCACTCCACAGTCACATAAAACATTTTGTTCACTCTAAGATCAACTTATATGATTTTGTCCAACAATTTCATAGATGCCTCACGTATTTTCGATTTAGAGAAATTGAAGCTGATTTTCATTCTAATTATGGAGATCCTGTAATTCAAACTAGCCTCCGTGGTATTGAGAGATTGGCGGCTGCGTAGTTAACCAAGGAGATTTTTTGCATGTTTAGATTGTTACTTAAAAAATCTTTGTTATTGAGGGTTATTGAATCACAAGAAATGACTAGTGGTTTTATTTACAAAGTGTCCAAATATTGTGGGAACGGTGATAGTTGGTATGTAACATGTTGTGAGTATCCCGTTGAAAACATCCGTTAAAAACTTCAAGTGTTCTTGTCTTAGAAATGAATCATTTGGACTGCCCTGTGATCACATCATAAGTGTACTGATGTATCTTGATATTGATAAACTTCCAAAGTGCTTGGTTCTTGAGAGGTGGACTAAGTTTGCAAAAGAATCGATTATCGGATGCCATCCAGGTGGAAGTCTTTATTGGGATTCACAAGTTGCTGCTAGATATGCCAGTATAGTGAAGTTGTCGAAGGATGTAGCTGAAATTGCGTATGATGATTTGGAGGAATACAACCGACTTGTCGGTGTCCTTAACACTGAATTTAGTCGTCTGAAAGAAAAGAAGGGAAATTACACCACTTTTGGTTCTGGGTTAAATAGTGATGGTGGTACATTGGATGAAAATGTGTTGGATCCTCCATTTGTTAGAACAAAGGGATGCGGCGCTAATCCGAATGCAACCCCTGGTAAGAGTAGACGTGGTCCGACATGCGGCAATTGTGGTATTATCGGTCACAACAAACATTTCTGCACAAATCCAACTAGGGTTCGTGCCACTAACAATTCAAATCATATGGTAGACAACAGTGGTATTCCTATTGGTAGTCTTAACACCCAGGTATATTTCTGTTTCCGTTTATACTGTAATGAATTGAATTAGATTCTAATGTCAGATTTTTAATTCTTGTGATATGTTATACAAAATTTATGTAATTGGGTTTGGGTTTGATGAAGTATTTCCATTGTAGGCAGTGTTGGTTATAGTTCACGACGTGGTATACTTGAAGATTTAAACTTGTAAACCATGATCCACACTATGTATGATTATTGCCATTTATGTGTGTTCTATGAGTGTTGATGTTGTAGTTTTCTAAACCTATTCAGAGTATTTTGGTTTGTTGTAAACAAAACCTTTTATCTTGATTTAGAAGTTGAGATCATGCTTTTAATGTGATGGGTTGTGATATATTTTTTTTTTATGGCATTGTCATATTAGTTTATCAACTGTGTGTTATACTGTATATTTAACACTAATTTTGGATTCAATTTAGATATTTTTAATCTAGCTTTCATGTTTTATTTACTTTTGGTGTTGTTACTTGGAACCTTTGCAGGCTAACAATGTCTTGTGTTGGTTTGTCAAATAGAAGAAAATAATTCTGGTGAGCGTATGCGATCTCAATCTGATTATGATGTTGGACGAAATACATGGATGAATGTAGGTGCTGATAGGGTTAGGGAGCAGTTGCGCGTAGAGGCTTTAACAATTTATGCAGTTTAAATTTGTAATAATTGTTTTGGTTTTTTAACCAAAAGTTGTAATGTTTTGAACTTAATTTGACATTGTTGTGTTATTCCGTGGATTTGTATGTGTTTATGTGTGGATCAGACTTTTGTATGGTTTGTTGGACAACTAATTGGGGTTAGCCATCTTGTTTAGTCACTTGTATATTAAAAATATTTGACGTTTTTTTTTCCAAAGAGTGGGCTTCTGATTAATGGCCCTGATTAGTTTGTTATGCATCATATTGGGTCACATGATTATTTTGTTGGACAAACATTTGGGCATATATTTTATTGATTTTTTTGTCACAAGAAGTGGGCTTATGACTATTCTGTTTGACAAGATTAAAATGAATTTTTTTTGCAAACTTTGGGCTTATCCTGATTTTTTGTTACCAATATTGGGCTTAATTATTATTTTTGTTTCATTTTTTGCGTCATTTATAATATGGGCTTAATTTTTTTTATGTTTGCAAAATTGGGCTTAAGGTTAATTATCCTTTGTTTTATTATTTAGCCTGATTTTTTGTTACCAAAATTGGGCTTAAATTTTTTTTTTTGTTTCAGTTTTGGCGTCATTTTAAATTTGGGCTTCATTTGGGCTTAATTTTTTTTATGTTTGCAAAATTGGGCTTAAGTTTAATGTTTGACTCTTTGTATTATTGTGTTGTTTTAAAAAAGGGAAGCATTTGTGCAAACAAAGTAAGGTTACAATATTTAAACATCATATGATTCATACTTATGCCTATAGGCAAATTTCATTCATTTACTTACAACATCATGCTAAACGCAGAAGCAACAAGTGGAATTCAAAGGAAATAAGTTCAACAAAGCAAAAGCAAATAAGTGCAACAAAGCACCCCCTAATACAAAACAATACTAAGACACACAATTCATAACTAAAAGCACACCAAAATGCATATTTGATCATCACACTAAGTGGAATTGTTTATCAAAAAACAGCAACATAAGAACCCTTCTTCTATCTTCATTTTTAACCTTGAAGCTCTTTGAAACATGATTAATTTTTTCCAGCATAAACATCCTCCATAACATCATGCCAATACTGGTTTGCATCGGCCACTAGCATTTCCTTGCACTCATTGTGAGCGCCCAACAACAACCTCATTGCAATTTTCATTCTAGCCCAAGTCTCGTCCATCTATTATTAAAATAAATTAGTATTAAAACTTCTATAACTAATAACAACATAATTGGACAAATAATTAAAAAAACTTGAAGCATACCATGCTTATTATTTGATTGTTGAATGCATTCTGCATGTTTATCCACTCCGTAACCCACAATCCCGAGTTGAGGCTACATTCAAGATTTTTTCATTGTATTACAATTGTTTAACTATTATATGAAGATATAATATTTATGAAAAAAATTAGTTACAAGTTACCTATGGCCACATTGGGGTATGCCTCTAGGTTCGACAATGTCCCACTCATCAAATTGTGGAAATGCACAATAGGGGACTTCGCCGTCATAGAGTGAAAGAGCAATTTGTAAAACAACATCACACTAAAATAATTGAAGATATTAGAAAAAATTATACTTATTGGCATATGTTGTGGTGCCAAACAGAACCAAACAGAATTGAATTTAAAACAAATGTCAACTTACAATTCTACTAATGATTTTTCTTCTTGGCTCTACTTTATGGGTCATGAGATTGGTGTCAAGGTGGTAAGCTTTCTTCTCATCAAGTTTAATAACCATTAGAAACCAATGGTTATCATCAACTATTGGAACATATATCTACAAATTAAGGTTTCAAATGTTATAAATAAAAAATTGGGACACTTTCATAACAAATAAACCAAATTTTTTTAAGTGTATACCGGCTTTAAACATGGAATAGCAGGCATCCAGTCATGGGCATAATTCAATCTCAATTCAGTTATGTTTGTACCAATTGCAACATCCATCTAAAAAAAATTGGATTAAAGTAAAAACAGATGCAAAAATGTAAAAACAGAGGGTATACAAAGTAAAAACACAGAAGAAAAAATGGAAACCAAAGCCCATGACAACAAAGTACGCAAATTAGAAACAGCAGCAAATTATAAAAGCCCAGTATTTGAAATAATACTAAAAGCACCTCCTTCATATTTTAAAAAATTCAAATTAGAAACCTTACAGCAAAGTTGGGTGGCAAGCACCAGAGCTGTTTCGAAATGGTTTGTTTTTGGTTCCAGGTGACGTACATAGCAGTCATGGTTATGATCTGTTATAGTAAAATAACACAAGCAAAACAATTAGACATTGATAGTTTGTTATATTTACATAAACAAGTAGAAAATTATTAAAACACATACGTTACGTCCAATGATTCCCCCAGGAACAAAACACTCAAAATCCGATCGCAAAGCAAAGTAAGTTTCCATATTGAACACTAAGTCACTACACAATTGTAATATAGAAAATATTTGAATCAATTTTTATGTCTAAACTATGAAGAAAACGAAATTTAAAAATATATGGTAATATAGATAACCTGTGGTGGGTTGGAGGAGCATTAGGTGCACTAGTATCAGCAAAGACATATGCACAAACAATAACTTCAAGTTTGCTTAGTTTCATCTTAGGATTGGGCCTAAACTTGCATTTAAAATTCTACCACAAGAACCACCAACAACAGTTAGTTGAAACATATTTTAAACTAGTGTACACTAATGAAAAATTCAAATAAGGGAGTTATTTATTTGACCTTGGGTACTTTTGCAGCACTTGGGTTTGTCTTGAAAGTGTTGCTTCCAGATCCAGCTTAGTTCACATAACTTGGGCTAAAAGATGGTGATTTTGTTTGAGGCCCTCCACACTTGGTTCTTTTGAAAATATTTTTGGGAGAGGGAGTAAAGGCGAGTTTTTTTGATATATTCGCTGCATCTTCATCATCGTTTTCCTGTTACAGAGTATAGTTTTAACATAAATTTCATTACAATGAGAATATAAATTTTTAAATAAACTTTTATGCAACTCAACTAATGTAATACCTCCCATTCTGATCTACGAGTTATGTTTCCTATCGGATCATCTCGGACTATGCCAACACGTTTTGCACCTTTTAAACTTCCACTACCACTTCCCTTGAAATACGTTGTTTGTTTTGTCGTGACTAAATCGGTGTTGTCATCATCAGACAATAAGACGGTTGAAACGACTTTGAGTGAAGGTTGTTTTAAGGAGGAAGCAGTAGCAGATCCGACGTGCTTATGAGGTTCAAACGACTTTAAATTGACATTTTCCACAACTACCTCTTTTCCTTTCATAGTTGCACCACTCTTCTCTTGATGCTGTTGAACTTTGGCCATTTTGTCAAGTAGGCAGAACATTTCCCGGTTTGAAGTTTCCAGTGACTGGATACACTTACATAGTTTCTGGGAAAAACAAAATTTTAAACGTTTTGTATCCAATAATTATATTAAAAATAAATGAACATCATATTTCTTAGATATTGTGTTTACCATCGTTTCTTCAATCAGCTTTTTCACAACATCACAGCTCACTTGCATAACTTCTTCTCCATGACCATGTTTGCAAGAAGAAACAGGGGATGCAAGCTGATTTTAAAAATTAAACATCACTTTTCAAGTTCAAAACAAAACGTTAATGCATTTTTGCATTTAAAAGCAAAATAGCATTACTTACCAGCTTCTCCAAAGTAGTTTCCACCTCTTTTGTTGAGGTCTTGTTTTGGTTTGCCATGTTTTTAAATTCTTCTTCAAAATCAAAACTGTTTAAGGCAAACAAACAATCAGATTACATATGTAAAAAATCAATGAATAATTACAAAGGTAAGGAGAAAATTTACCCTCCAGTAGTTTGTCGTTCTGTGGGTGACCCAGCCATTTCAATTAAAAAAAAACTTTTCATGTTGTTGTTGTTTGCAAATGTGAAGATGAGAGGGTGGTATTGAAGAAGAAGAAGGTTATATAGGCGTAGCTGTATGTTATGTGGGTGAGAGAGGAGTTGGTGATGGCTTTTCATTTGCATTACATCCCACATAAATGCATCACTCCCTAGATCAAATAGTAGGCCATAGACCCACAAAAGAGAAGTAAAAATTGGATCTTTTGGGGGCCGTGTGTGTCGTTTTTTATGGACAATTAGAAAGTTGCCTTTTATGTGCATACATACACACCACTTTCACTTAAGTTTTAAGTTTTAATCAAATAGGTCCTTAACAATAAGGACCTATTTGATACAATGTTAAAACTTAAAGGACCTATCTGATACAAACGTAAAACTTAAATGACCTAAACATGCATTTGACCAAAAATAAAATAAAATTAGTGTTAAGTCTCCGTTGAAAGAAACTCTTTTTTTTAATGACAAATTGTTAGTTGGTCTGCTCTCATATATTTTATCTCAAACTTTGAAAAACAGTAAACTCTCATGTCAAGCGTTGCCGGAATATATCTTACTAGCGGTGAAGTTAAGTTGATGTTTTATTTTTTTTGTACTTTATTATTCGAAAAACTTATGAACTTAATTTCAATATGAAAAAATAATAGCATTAAATACATCGGAAAAAACTGCGCTATAAACACGATTAAAGTATCCGAACAAAACCGAACCAAACCGATGAATTTGGTTCGGATTAATTTTTTAAAAAACACTAAAAACCGAACCGAACCAAACCAAACCAATCGAGAATTCATTGGTTCGGACATTGGATTCACTCGAAACCGATCCAAACCGGTCAAATTACACCCCTAAAGGATCTCGCACCGGGTCATAGGATCTTACGATCCTAGAGGATTTTTGACTTGAAACCTTCTGAGCTCGTCTTTTTCACTCTCAAGTTTCAACCATAAATTTTCATTTTGTTTTTTTTTTAACCCTAATGTTGCTTCTTCTAACCATCTGTTATGAACTTATGAACATTTAGAATGATGTGTATAAAATATTAATTAATTAAGTTTATTTTGTTTAAGTATTATTTTTTTTTGTGTTTCGTGTATATGTATATATATGAAGTTACAATTTTACCCTTGAGTATGATCTTACGAATCGAACTACGATCTCGAACTTACGATTCTCAACCAGCCTACCGATCCTACATAGGATCGCGAACCTCACTACATTGGTCATATCTAGGGGTGTAAAATGAATAAAAAATCAGTACCTGTGAGCCTGAGGATAAGGTGAGAGCATCAAAAATCAGTAAATCGAAACAAAAATCATAAATCACAAACAAGGTATGAGGTGAGAACATCGTGAGGTTGTTTGCGACTTTGCGGCTGTAAGGAAGAGAGAGTCTGATAGTTTCTAAGTTAGGGTTTGTATTGTGATGTTGAGTGAGCAAGACTTTTTTTTTTACAAGTAGTTGAACATGTTTTATTTTTTAGTAGATGTAGACTTTTTAAAGAAAATATTAACTTAATAATATATATATATATATTGGTTTGGTTCGGTTTGTCCATTGGATCTTAAAACTGGATCCGAGAACCGAACCAAACCACATCGGTTTTAAATTGGTTTGGATCGGTTTTTGAACCTAGCCATAAAAATCGGTTTTTTCTCGGTTTGGATTGGCTTGGATCGTCGGTTTAATTGAATTTTTCTAATCCGCTTCCACCCCTAGTCATATCTTCATAAATTGGACATGTCATCAAAATATTAAACTCGAGGAGGGACCCAAATCAATACTAGGCATAATTTCAGTGACTGAAATCAAACTTTTTAATTCGGATGACCAAAATCAATACTAGGCATAATCGCAGTGACTGAAATCAAACTTTTTAATTCGGAGACCAAAATCAATACTAGGCATAATTGCGTCGACCGTTTTTATATTTAAGCTTTAATTTAATTTAAATAATACTAAATTACATGAAAACAATATTACTTAGTTGTAATTAGGAATAACCAAACAAACAAAGTCCATATTATACACCGAAAAAAAACATCATACCTTACAAACTACGGTTCATACTTAATTATATCGAATGTAAAAGCGATTACATTAAGAGCAACTAGTTAAACATGAAATCAAATTTGAGATAATAGATACCAAACATAAACCCCCTATGTGACAAAATATTTCAAACATAGACCCTTGAATTAAAAACGGTGACCCTTTCCCTTTCGCTTCATTTCCTCCAACTCTTCTGTCAATAATTTAACCTCCATAGATAATTGCAATCTCTCTTCCTCAATATTGTTAAGCTTTTTTTTCCAATATACAAACGTTATCATAGTTGAAGTCACGGAGTTTTCGACCAGTTACGTTTAATAAACGACGAATTACCATAGCGGCCACATCTTCCATTGCATCGTACTCTGATCGAGCAAATCTTCCTACACAAGTAGTTATTGGTGTGCCAACAAATGATTGGTTTAAAGATGCACCGTAACGAACAAATGTTACGCCACGTCGTTGTTGGACTTTGTGAGTGGTGTAAACAACTTGTGGTATCCTTAAATAGTTACACATCTTTTCTAGTTGTGCTTGCATGCTGAACTGCAAAATCCACTCACTACTACCACTTTCTTCTGCATAACAAGTAACTCCAATATCTACATATATTTTAAAAAACGTCAAACTAAGTAATAAAGTTGCGTTTTACATATGTAATTAAAAAAAATAATAAACCAATTAACATTTCAACGTTACGGTGTTGATTCTGATAAAATTACGTTTTACATATATATATCTACTGATATATAATACATACGTTGTTCTTCCCATCCCTCGTCCACATAATTCTCTTCTTCATTTACTTGTGTTGATTCTGACCTTTGTGTTGATTCTGACTCTTGTGTTGCGAAACTTGATGAAGCGGATGCATCACCTTTGTGTGAAAATGTTTTTACACTGTCCTTGAAGTGCATAGACTCTGTTTGAAGCATACCACTCTGGATGAAATGACTATCACGACCATGGAAGTTGCAATGCTTTACCCATGCCTTTACAGCTTCATCATAATTTTTGAATCCTTGGTAGCTGTTGCCGCTATAACCTTGAGTTAAACTAAGACATTCTGGCAATGAATCAGTTATACCAGATCGTCTACCTTCAAATACAACATAATAATGCATTTTTCATATAAACTAGTGTATATAGTTTCTTGAATGAACAAAGAAGTGGTGATAACATTGTTTTATACTCCATAAGAGTTCATGTTATTAAAGTGTTGGTTGTGGTGGTAGTTAATGCATTAACCATAGATATAAATGAGGCGCCATTAATGGAAGAGAAGAGTTTGTTGGATTTGAAGTTTCACAACCTGAAAATAATGAGTCTGCGAGAGTAAGTAACGTGTAGCATGCATGCAAATTTAATTTTTTTTAATTATTATCCAATAAAGCAATGCCATGTAAGACAAGACTCAATTAACTACTTACTTTTCCGGTCATTTTTATAAGAAACAATTTGGAAAAACATTAGTATTAAAATTGTTATGTGTATTTATTAAAATTATTCCTTATAAAAACACCGTCGACAAACGATATATTACAACATGCTTAAGAGATTGTCCCTGACTCTTATTTAACATGGTGAGTTAGAGGTTGTTGGTTCGATTCTTGGTGAGGTATTTTTTAACATTTTATTTTAATTAATGCTAGAGTAAAATGAAAATGAAAATGAGCGGGAAAAAATTAGGGTTAAAAATACCAAAACGGAACAAGGTTATAATATAAGATAATAAATGATAAAAAAATAAACACGTTTGTTACCCATTTCTTCTCGATCATCACATATGAAGGCCCGATACTCTAAAAATGGCGAAGTATTATGTTTGATGCGTTTCCGATACCGACAATTAATATTTCTTATATAAAAAAATTACCGATAGGTGTCCGATACTCTTTCTTTCTTCATCAATTTTTTTTCTATCTCTCTCTTTTATACAAATAAAATTGTAATATTAAAATTTAAATAAATAAAATAATAATATATTAAAGCCTTTGTACTCCACAAGTTTTGTAATTTTTACAGCTGCCTCCCAACGGATCTTCCACCAACGGATCTTTTGCACCAAACCTAATTCCTAATTCACCTGGTAAATCAATGGAAGACAAGGAACTGTTGCCTGCATGACGTGTGCGAGCTACACCTACTCCAAGTGCAGAACCTAGTTTGAAAATAATGATGACTAGTGAAAACCTTCTTTTTTTGCGCCAAAAGACTAGTACTTTCCCGCTGAAACCGGAATTGAGAAGCAAAGTAAATGGAATATAATAATAATAATAATAATTAATATAATAATAATTATTTTTGGTTAGCATAGTAACTATAATATAATAATAATTAATAAAAAATCTTCTTCTTTTACAGATAATTAATAAAAACTGTGATCACTAATATTTCGAAAAATAATAACAACGTGATATTTTAAAAATATAATAAAAACTAATATTTATTTAATATAAATATTTTAATAATTTGTAGGATTTGGTTAAAAAAATAAAACATTGTTGGACTTACACCGTTTGAAAAATTTTCAAATAATAATTTTTTTCTCAACATAAACCCCCTATAGTTATTATTAGGATATTTTATTGCATGGACTTGCAAATTTTGATATTTTTACTATTTTTTTATAAAAAAACAAATAAATATATGTTTTTGGAATTTTTATATATTTTTAATAAGGTAAACAAACAAATAAAAGAAAATGAAGTAAAATAACAAAAAGGTAAAATAAAGAACATATTTTTTTTTTTGGTTACAAAAATAAAGAACATATAAAATATGATATAATAACAAGGAAACTAAGTTCATATTCTTAGAATTTTTTATAAAGAAAACAAAGAAGCATTTTTTAAAAAACAAGCTTGGCCGGCAAACATTTGTACATTTTTGGCAAGTTTGACGTGGCTTCTTAAGCAGACTCATCAGTTAATGAAGGACCAAAAAAAAAAAAAAACGAAAATACATATATGGCAAATAAGTCATATATTTGCACCTTACTTCATAATAATGTAACTTGTATTTACATAATCAAAATGCACATCAACAATAAGGCATATGAGTTATCTGAGATACAAATTGATCACCAAAATACATATATGGCCAACAAGGCATAGGAGTTGTCTGAGATACATATTGATAACCAAAATACAGAAGGCCAGCAAGGCATATTAACTTGTCTTAAAGGCATAACCATAAGTAGTAGAATGAAACTTAAAATTACATAACCAACTATTGAGTTAATCTCCAACTTATATCCCAACCCCTTAGACCCCTTAGTGAACCCAAGCATCCTCCGACCTTTCCATCATTTAAGCTTGGTTGTGACGATGTTCCAACATGTTGATCCTCTCCAATATCTTCTTCATCAATATTTATTGGCTGGCTTGGATCACTTCCAGGCCCCTTCATATTCTTGCATCTAAGTATCCGTGTCCTATCACTCCTCCTCAAGCCCTTCACATCCAATTTTTTTGCAACCTTCTTTTTTCCTATATTTTTCTGCATAACCAACAACAAACTATGGTTCAATTTCATGCCCATAATTTTTTCAGTGCATACTTAATTATCGATCACGTTAAAATTACTTAACTGGTTTAAGACAGTCAGGAGTATTAGATACAACATATTCAGTAGCAGATAGTTCAGTAGCAGAAACTACAGTAGTAGAAACTACCCTCTTTTTTGTTATATTTTTATTTTGCTGCATAATAAGTAATAATAGTTAAATAACAGGAAATATGTTGAATCTCATATCCATAATTTTCAGTACATACTTAATTATCAATTGCATGTTAAAAATTACTTAACTGGTTTAACACAATCAGGAGTATTAGATACACCAGCCTCAGTAGCAGAAACATCAGTGGCAGAAACTACCTTCATCATGTTTGTTTTATTTTTCTTTGGCTGCATAATAAGTAATAATAGTTAAATAAGAATCAGATAACTTAATAGGTTAACATAACTACAATTTAATGAGATTGTAGAAGCACTTACTTGAGTGGCAGGAACAGTCTCATTGGGAACAGTCTCATCAGTTGCATCAGGTTGTGACAAAATGTACTCATTTCCAAAAGAATTAATATTGCAATCTGGATCATAAACATTGGGTGCAGTTGCATTACATTTTGTTACACCAATTACAGTAGGAACAGTCCCATTAGTAACAGCATTGATAGTTGGTTGAGATTGAGTTGGCTGAAATGTTGCTGCAAGCTCTGCAGCAAGCATCTCAAACTTAACATCATCATCAACAATATCATTATGTGGAGTTGCATTTGGTCCTTGTTGAGGTGCAGCACTTGCATTTTTCTTTGGCTTTCTCTGCACAAGTTTGTCACAATCATCATCAACAATATCATTATGTGGAGTTGCATTTGGTCCTTGTTGAGGTGCAACACTTGCATTTTTCTTTGGCTTTCTCTGCACAAGTTTGTCACAATAAATTAAATATACTAAATATTAAAAACTTTACTATAATTTTCAGACATTAAAATATGATGATGATACCTTTTTCCTCAATTTCTTAGGCCTTCCAGGACATCTTTTGTAGGCTGGAGGAAGCATTTCTTCATCTTGAACAACAGGCCACATGTCTTGGCCATTAATAGGGCTCACATTAAAACTGTAGCATCTCTTAAATGTTTCTTTGGAATAATACTCATGGACAAATTTTTCAGGTTTTTGTGACCTATATCCTAATGCAGCTACTGCGTGTCTACAAGGGATGCCAACTAATTTCCAGAAATTACAAGTACATGTTCTTTTATCTGTGTCAACAATATAGCTATATTTGTTGTTGATATGTTCAACCTGAAATATGTCATCACAAGTCCAGTGTGGTTTCCAATTACCACTAAGTTCAATCTCCTTGTCTAACCTAAACTTTGGTTTAGGACATATATTTTGTTCCAACCTATCAACCTTTTGTCTTAAAGTTACATTTCTATTCATCATGTATTTTCTTATCCATTCACACATGGTTAAAATTGGTTTGTTTCTAGCAACCAAAATTGTGCTATTAAAAGCTTCAGATAAATTATTCATAAGTATATCACACTTAAGATAAAAAGAAAATGCATGCTTACACCACAAATTTTTTGGTATTTTCACCAGCGACTCCCAACCTTTTGGGTTAATGATCTTCAACTCTTGCATCTTAGCCTCCCAAGCCTGGGCATATGTTGCATTTGCAGCTCCAATAATCAACTCTTTAATGTGTGTGCCTCCCCCAAACATATTTTTGAAATTAGCATATAAATGCCTCAGACAAATCCTGTGCTCAACTTTTACAAACATTTCTTCAAATACTTGGATCAATCCCTACAATAAATTGAAGATACTATTTAAAAAAAAAATTAAGTAGTAATTATTATAAGAATTACAATAAATAAAAATCATACCTTTTGTTGGTCTGAAATGAAAACCCATCTCTTATCTTTACCTATGTCGTCCAACAATAAAGTCATAAACCACCTCCATGATTCTTTTGTTTCACTTTCACAAACAGCAAATGCCAAGGGAAAGTATTGATCATTTGGGTCCCTTCCAACAGCAATAAGTAAAGTTCCACCATATTTGGTATTCAAATGGCATCCATTAACCACTATAAAGGGTCTGCAAGATGATACAAACCCCTTCTTACTGCCATCAAAACAAAAGTAAAAACTGTCAAACCTTGGTTGTATTGTAGATCCAATCCTGTTAACATTGATCCTACAAGTGTTTCCCTTATTTTTACTACTCAACTCTTCAGAGTACCTCCACAACAGCGTGTACTCTTTTGCTGCATCACCATCAACAATGTTCTTTGCAATTTTTCTGGCTCTCCATGCCATGTTCATAGTGATCCCAACAGAGTAAGTGTTTCTTAACTCATATACTATCTCACGCAACTTAATATTGTTATTAGTGGCCAGCCTTTTTGCTACAATCTTAGATATCCATTTGGCATTAGCAGTTTTATTGTTTGTAACAATAGGACACGAGTGTGGACCCACATATTTCTTCATTCTATAAGTTTCTTCTTTCCCAACTTTACTTACAAAAGCCAAAAACCCACAATTGGCCTTGCAAACTACCCTTACTCTAACTTTGTCATTTTTCACATATTTATTTTGTCTGTGATTCAAGACTGCCCAGTCAGTAATAGCCTCTTTAAATTCCTCAAGTGATGAAAACTCCAACACCACTTTAAACTTGTAATTGGCAGTTAAGTCCTCCATCCTAAATTTTTCATACTTTGGTGCTTTCTCACTATCTGAAGCATCAGGATCACTACTATTAAGTTCCTCACTAGCATAATTCTCCTCCATCTCAAACTCACCATCAACAACTGATGATGAACCAGTTTCACCCACTTTGGCTTTCTTTGAAGCATTTATTTTTGAAACTAATTTTTTGGAACCACTTACATCAACCATTTGTGGAGGAGGGGGTCGATTTTCTAAAACTACATCAAACCCATCGTCTAAACCAAGAGCCCTCTCATCCTCACTATCATCAAAATATATACCAACAGCTTCATCTTCACTACTCTGACATTCATCTTCACTACTCTGACATTCATCTTCACTACTATCATTTCCATCACCTTCAATTACTTCTTCCACATGGTCAACTACTTGGTTAGGTGCAAGCAGAGGGGTTGAGTCATGGTTAGGGGCAGGGAGAGGGGTTGGAACAGAGCCAACTATGCCTTTACTAGAATGCTCCACAAATAAATGCACTTCAGTGTTCATTTCCGTAGCATATTTAGAAACTTCAAAAGCATCATCTTCATCAAAAATTCTTTTGTAATTACAATACTCTTTCAATATACCCTTAGCTTCAATAAAACTCCACTTATCAGGATCCATACTAGTTACTTCATGTTCTTTTCCCCCTTTGTAATACAACACACAGTCCCTAACAAAGTGACCCCCATAATGGAATTTTAATTTTAAAGTCATCCCTGTAAAATAATGTATTTTATTACAGATGTCAACCAACTATGTGTTTCAACCCTACCACAAAAAGACAACACAGGAATGGAAAAAGCAAGGTAATCAGAACCGGACCGGTCATCGAACCGACGTGCTTACCGGTTCAAGGTTCAACTGGTTCGACCGGGTCGGACCGTTTTTAATTAAATATATATATTATTATAATTATATTAATAAATTTGTCAAAAAAATAATTATATTAAGAAATAATACACATCATACTATTAAAAATTAAATTCCCTCAACAATTTTCATACTTTCTAAAAATTAAAATGAGAGAATAATTATTTTTATTAATGATTACAATTTTATACAAGATTATTTATAATTGCATTTAAATTTACTAATACATAATTACATAATATATTTAGTTTAGTTTGTTATATAGATAAGTTGTGCTTGACCCAAAAATAAATAAATTAGGTACGTGGTTTTAATGGCCCAAGCCCACTATCAACTTAACCCTAATTTTGCTATATATGAAAGTAGAAAAGTAGCAGCCGTATCTTAAACTTTCTTTCTTCAACTTCTCATTATTTTCTTCAACAGTAGCAACAACACTCATTCCTTCAAAACAAAAGCATTCATGAGCATCTTCAACTTTTCGTCCATCTTCTAACAACATTAAACCTCCATTTTCTTATTATGAATTCAATCTCATGTTAAATGTATATTATGATATTTACTTTTCTTCTTCTCTGTGTCTTCTTTTAAATAACTTTGAAGGTATGTAAATTTGTAATAATTTATTGTTTTTGATTTGTTAAAGAAAAGCTTGATACCTTAAAGAAACACATCAAAAATCACGTAATATGAAAAATTATTTAATTTTTTCAACTAAAAAAAAAAAATACTAAAAGGTTTAATCAGATTTAGAAAAAAAAAACTTTAGACCGAAGAACCGGCCGGTTCACCGGTTTTTACCGGTTCTGCGCCGGTTCACCCCGTTTTTGTCCGGTTCATTTGCGAAGTGTTTTTTAGCACTAACCGGACCGGACACAGGTCCGGTTCCCGGTTCGACCGGCCGGTCCGGTCCGGTTCTGACAACATTGGGAAAAAGCGTGGAAACCCTTGAATATTGCTATGTAAAGCTAACCCACATGCATATTGGTCCCCCCAATCCCATTCACCGATAAACAACATTCAATAAAGAAGTTCATTTACTTTCCAACAACTCAACAAGCATAACAAACAAACAAACAAAGAAATCTAGCATACCTCAAACGCAGTGTCACTCAACTGATATCCACGCACCTTCACGACCGTTGATTACACACAACACACATTAATCTCCGCCGTCTGTCGTCCTTCGTTGCGGATCTCACATTCGCCGTCGTCACAGATCTCACGTTCGCTTTCTCTCTTTCTTCGTTGATCTTGTGCGTTTATGTCTCTCTGACGTTCGCGTTGACTTTCTCTTTCTATCTGATGGTTTTAATTTGAAACCCTAATTCCTAATTTGGTAGGGACTTAAATCAAAAAAGTGAAACAATTGTCATTTTGTTTTGGGGGGAAAAAGTAATCAACGTCACCTAATGATTCATCACATTAGTCACCTTAATTGGCCACGTCAGACTTGCTAAATGTACAAACGTTTGCAGGTTACATGAGGGACTAAAACAAACACGATTTGTACCTTCAGGGACGAAAACCAAGCACGCTCTATTGTACATTTAGGGATTTATTTAAGCATTATTTTTACGATATTCTAACTAAGGGTGTTCGCGGTGCATTTCGGTTTGGTTTTGAGCAAAAAAGTCATCCTAACCGCAAGATCAAAATACATGCGGTTCGGTTTGGTTCGGTTGGTTTTAAAAAGTCATCCAATCCAAACCAAACCAAACCAACGCGGTTAGAATTGGTTCGGTTGGTGCGTGTTATCGCGATATAAAAAATATGACGATATTACCAACTTGTTACAAAATAAACATAACAAATTTTAATTTATTTATTGTTTACATGATATAATATGCATATACAAAAATTGCATATATATAAGAACTTATTTTGAATACCATCAATATGGTTTTATATCGCATGAAATTATATGTTTGTACATCTTACTGTTTTATGGACTTAGTTTAGGTTGAGTTTGCTAAGTTTGACTAGATAATAGGTTGATTGCTACTAGTTAGAGTTAAGTTAAGTATTGCGGTTTGGTTCGGTTTTATGAAATGAAAACCGCAAAGCAAACCAAACCTTGCAGTTTAAAAGAAACACGATCCGTGCGGTTTATACTAAATGCGGGTTTTTGCGGTTTCGGTTTGGATTGGTTCGGTTTGCGGTTTGTACTTTGGGATTGGTTCGGATATGATCACCCCTAATTCTAACTATATCTTCCACCCAGTCACGGATCCACTTAGAGCAAAATGGGGGCAATTGGCCCAAATGCTCAATTGTTTTTTTTAACTAAGAAGTAGGGATCATCGTATCCGAACCGAAACAAAAGTAAAACCGCAAAACCAAACCAATCCAAACTGCAAAAAACCGCATTTAGTATAAACCGCACAGATCGTGTTTCTTTTAAACTGCAAGGTTTGCTTTGCTTTGCGGTTTTCATTTCATAAAACCGAACCAAACCGCAATACTTAACTTAACTCTAACTAGTAGCAATCAACCTATTATCTAGTCAAACTTAGCAAACTCAACCTAAACTAAGTCCATAAAACAGTAAGATGTACAAACATATAATTTCATGCGATATAAAACTATATTGTTGGTATTCAAAATAAGTTCTTATATATATATATATGCAATTTCTATATAAGCATATTAAATCATATAAACAATAAAATAAATTAAAATTTTCTATGTTTATTTTGTAACAAGTTAGTAATATTCTAATATATTTTATATCACAGTAAACCGCCGCTACCGTACCGTTCCTAACCGCATTGGTTTGATTTGGTTTGGTTACGATGACTTTTTGGCTCATAACCGAACCAAACCGCACTGCGAACACCCCTACTAAGAAGTACACATTTTTATGTATTGCCCCCCCCCACTTCAAAATTTTCATTGTCCCCACACAGCTCACTAATGGCGTATTTGTTGAAATATTTTTCAAGTTTTAGTACTAGTAAGTAGCATTTTTTTTTATTACACGTTCTAATAAGTTCAATTAAAACAACAAAAAATATAAGTTAATAGTCATCCTTATTTTTATGATGGGAAATTATATTTTTGGGATAAATATGTTTCTGACCCCTATAAATATTTCACGTTTTGTTTTTAGTCCTTCTAAAATTTGTCTTCTACTTTTAGTCCCTAAAAAATTTTCAATTAACATTTTTAGTCCCTACTTTTAAATCAAGTCATGTGTAGACTTTATTTAAAAGAAAAGAAAAAAGAAAAAGAGCCTACATTGGCGCAGTGGATGTGTTATTTGTTAATTATTTAATGGAGGCCGGTTCAAATCCTAATTGTGCCTCCTTTTTTTCCTGTAATTTATTTTACTTATTTTTAGACCCTATATTTTTTCTTATCCAAATGGCCTTTTTAACTAAACAAAATAAATTGGGCTTATTGGGCTGGGCCTTCTTTAGAAATTTTTAATTCTCCCCCTGCTCAATTTACTAACCATGTCATGACTACTTGAATTTATTATATTTGTTGTTGGAAATTTAAATGGGCCTTACCTCCACAACAAAAAGATTAAATTGGTAATTTCATCCTGCTCATTGATCAACAAAAAATTTAAATGGGCCTTTTAAATATTTCTTCTCATTGATCAATTTCACCCCCTGCTCAATTTCTTACACTAACATATTTTTATGTACAGTTTTGTTAATAATGAAAGGGAATTTCCCATTATATTCTGCAAAATAAAGCCAAACAAGATGGTTTTTAATGTCAAACAACGCTGACTTCAGTCAGACGCACGGCTAAGGGTCCAAAATACAAATACACATAAGGCAAAAACCAGAATAATCTACATTGACTTGTCATCAAAATACAAACACAAACATTATGTTGTGCATCAGTTTCAAAAGACCAACATTCAGTTTGTCCAACATAATACACCAAAGTTAGGCACCCCATAGTTAACACATCAAAACCTACATTTTAATTTTCGACATTGTACATTACATCAGACAACTAGAAGCTATTTAAGATTATCAACAACCTTATTCACATATATAACCCCACTCTTCAGTACATCTTTGCATTCAAACATCAACACATCACCACACTTTTAATCATTATCAGCACAAAATTTCTTCCATCCCGCCCCAAACTTGACACTAGGCTTTCCTCCGCGTCTGATCAACACCCTACAACCAGCCCAACTTTTAACCCGTCCTAGCAAAAGCACCCTCTGATACTTGTAACCAACCATGTAGTCACCAAAATTGTTATCCAATGTCTACAATACATGTTTATATTGAATTAGATATAGAAAAGTTTAAATAACTCGGATAAAAGTTAACAATACAATACAAATATCTTAACAGACTTACCAATTGATATTTCGTGCCATTGTCCTTGGTCAGACAAGCTATGAACTTGATATTTCCAGTCTTACTACTGTGACTGTGGAACGATGGGTAACTGAAATCATAAGCTGGTTTCTTGAAGACAGTAATAGCAAATTTGTTGTTTCCCTTGTAACCAAATAAAACTAAGTGATTTGCAGTCAACTGATAAAATTCCCTAAGTTTAACCCAACCATCAACAATGAATGGATTGCAATCTGATTTGTTGTATTGCACATAATGTTTGTTACCACATTCATCTATCAATTCCCACAAATCTTCCAGCTCATTCTTAAATTTGTCAACAAACTCAGGATCTATCTCACCATACTCCTAATAACAACACAAACAATGTTAAATAATTGCCAAATTGAAAATCCAACACATCCTGCATAATTTACGTTAAACAAGACACCATAAACCAACCAGCTAAAATAATGCTAACACTAATCAAAGTTAAACTCCACCTAAGTTAAACCAACCTCGAACTTAAAACTAAGAGCATTAACAACTAAAATCTTTACTATTGAACATTCATTCATTGCAAAGTCATGATTAGTAACTTTCCTATTTATTTAAAATAGCAAAACTTTATTAAGTTAACTCCATACAACAAGTATACAAGCTGCAAAAGAGAAATTAATACAGCCAGATATAAGACAAAGGCCACTGGAACACAACACAGTCCCAAAGAAACAACAGAACAATATAAAACACAAAATCCACCCCAAAAAGACAAGGATCTAAACCAACCACCCACTTTAAGACAAAGACTAGCACATTCAACCACTAAATCTTAACATCATAACACAGAGACCAATATAAAAAAAACCAACAAAAAAACCATGATGATAAGCATTGATGTAAATCTAACCACATATTTCATGTTTACGGTTACAAATCCATCTTCGACACCTTTCACGCGACTGCTACTGTCACCATGCATTACAATCTTTCCACCGCCAGACATGACGACTGCGGTAACTACAGTACCAAAAAACCTTGTTCTCGTTTACAGAAGGGAAAGTAAAGAGTAGAGTTCCTTTTTATACCGTCACAAAATAATCAAATTAATTAATATTTTATTTTAATTATCCTCACTTAAATGTCGCTCGTTAACAGTGTCAATGAGCCTTTATTTTGTCTTTTTTATATTTAAATCAAAAACTAATAAATCAATTTAATAAATAAACCTTATTTAAATTAAGAAAATAAAACAAATTTTAACAAAAGAGAAATCAAAATTTAAAAATTCAATTGTGTGTGTGTAACCCTAATTTTTTAACAAAAACAAAGTAAAGAGAAAATAAAAATCTGGACTTACCTTTCTTCTATGTTCGTCTTTGATTCCTACTCCAAAATGTAGTGATTTTCGTCGACAATGGTGTTGTAACGCAAGATCTCATCGCCGATGGATGATAAAAAGCAAAACACATGGTTAATCTGCCCGGATCTCATCATCAGCGTTGAATTAGTTGCAGAAGAACAAAAGTCTTTTTATTTAAGGAAAAAAGAAAAGTATTTTTTTTAAGGAAAAAAGAAAGGTCTTTTTTTCTTATAATAAAGAAAAAGGCGAAGGTCTTTATCATATATAAATAAAATCAAATATCTTTTGTTTTATTTTTATTTTTGACAAAAATATCTTTTGTTTTATAAAAACAAATAAAGGGTAAAAATGGTGATTATAAAAATATAATAGTCACCTTTTATATTCTAAAATTTAATATCAGTACAATACTGTGGGCATAACTACAATTTGGAAACAAACTGGTATTTACTGTAGCAACAGATAACTGGTCTTCCATCTTGTCCGTTGAATATTTTAATGTTATATCTGATGGTGAAAAAATACTTTTTTCAGGTGGAGGACCTATTTGCCTCATCCACGCTAGACTTCGCCCTGAAGTTATTATAACCTTATATCCTTAGTGATGGATTAAGCTAACTAAGATGAAACGGCACAAGAGGTAAGGAGGTGTCCAATCAAAACATTTGCTTAATAACTAAGTAGCTTCTCAAGTCTTCTACTAGTCTCTTGATTTAATTTCCAAAATTGCCTCCGTTAAATCAAGCTTTCATATTTATCATTCCAAGCATCTTCTTCAACTTATAAGATAACTCCTTTAAAGGCTTTGTAAAAATATCTGCAACTTGCTCTTCGGTAGGACAATATTCGATTACCACTTCTTTCTCATCAACTAGTTCTCGTATCTTATGAAATCGAATATCAATATGCTTTGACCGTCCATGAAAAACTGGATTTTTACACAGTGCTATCACCGACTTATTGTCACAAAAAATCTTTGTAGGATTATTTTGCTTTTGATGCATCACTTCTAAAATTCTTCTTAAACTATATATTCTGCTTTTGCGGTAGAAAGTGCAACACCGGGTTGCTTCTTCGAAGACCATGAAATTGTTTCAGTACCCAAATGAAATGCGTACCCTAACATGCTTTTTCTCGTTTCTAAATCTCCAGCCCAATCACTATCGGTATATCCAACAAGTTTCACATCACTATTATTAGCATAAAATATTCCTTCGGTTAGAGTACCTTTTATGTAACGAAGAATCCGCTTAACTCCTTGTAAGTGACTAACACGCGGCTCCTTCATGTATCTGCTAAGCAAACCAACTCCATATACAATATCTGGCCTTGTTGCTGTCAAATATCTTAAACTTCCTATCAAACTTTTATAATGGGTTGAATCTACTCTTTTTCCATCACCCTCTCTTGTCAACTTCAACTTTTCTTCAACTGGCGTGGAAATAGGCTTTGAATGCTCCATCTTAAATTTCTTCAAAATATCACTTGCATACTTTTTCTGGGAAATAAAGATCCCATCTTTTTGTTGAACGACCTCAATGCCAAGAAAATAGGACATTAGGCCCAATTCTGTCATTTCAAAACGTCTTATCATAGCCTCCCTGAATTCTGCAACCATCTTTGAATTATTACCAATGAAGATTAAATCATCAACATAAAGGCACACACTAAGAATATCTCCAGGATCGGTGAATTTGATATAAAGTGTGTGTTCAAACAGACATCTCTGGAAACCATTCTGCAGAAAATAAGAATCAATCTTTTTGTACCACGCTCTCGGTGTCTGCTTTAAGCCATACAATGCTTTTTTCAACCTATAGACTTTATCTTCCTTTCCTCGAACCACATAACCTGGCTGCTCAACATACACTTCTTCTTCCAAAGTACCATTTAGAAATGCAGACTTAACATCCATTTGGTGTATTTTCCAATTATTTTGAGTTGAGAGAGAAATAAGCATTCGAATTGTAACTAGCCTTGCAACAGGAGCAAATACCTCAAAATAATCAATACCTGGTTTTTGTTTGTAGCCTTTAGTTACCAACCGTGCTTTGAAGCGATCACCACCGGGTTTGTACTTTGTCTTGTACACCCAGTTCACACCTATAGGCTTTTTGTGTACTGGTAAGTCTGTCAACTCCCACGTTTTATTCTTCTCAATGGAATTGATTTCTTCGTCCATTGCTTTTATCCAATTCTCATCATCGGCTTCTTCAAAATTCATTGGCTCACAATATGCAAATAAAGCAAAGTTGATAATTTCTTCATCCGATGGGTCATTATCATTCCCCAAAACACAATCTTGCAGTCTGACTGGTAATCTCCGCGTCCTTTGTTGTCTATTTGATGTTTCTGGCTCATCAGGTGCTGGATCAACATGTTCATTCTCTTGTTCGTTCTCCTCTTCGTAATCATTTGAAATTACTATTGGCTCTTTTTGTGATTTTGAGGACCAATACCACGTTCCTCCTTCATCAAATGTCACATCTCGACTAATAATCACCTTCATTGTCTCTGGGTCGTAAAGCTTGTAGGCTTTTGAGTTTGGACTATAGCCAAAAAAGACACATCTTTCGCCTTTGTCATCTAACTTCTTTCTGAGTTGATCTGGTACGTGAGCATATGCAATACATCCAAAAACTCTGAGGTGCCGGATCGAAGGTCTTCTTCCACTCCATGCTTCTTCGGGAGTCTTTTCTCGAACACTTTTTGTTGGACACCTATTCAAAATATATACTGCGGTAGCAACTGCTTCTGCCCAAAATTCTTAATTGGTATTTGTTTTGCTTTGAGCATGCATCTCACCGTATCCATGATTGTTCTGTTCTTCCGTTCAGCAACTCCATTCTGTTGAGGCGTGTATCTTGTTGTTAACTGATGCTCAATTCCATGTTGCTCAAAGAAATTTGTACCAGCGAGGTATTCTTGGCCTCTATCTGTTCTCAATGCTTTGATTCAACAACCACTTTATTTTTCTACAAATGCCTTGAATGTCTTGAAGGCATAACAAGCTTCTGATTTCTGCTTCAAGAAATATAACCAAGCTTTTCTGCTAATATCGTCAATAAAAGTAATAAAATATCTGCAGCCACCAGGTGTTGGTATCTCGATCAAACACAAGTCTGAATGGACTATCTCCAATATTTTCCTTGCTCTGCAAGACTTTCCGGTTGGAAATGATTCTCTATGCTTCTTTCCAATTTGACATGTCTCACATACTCACTTGGAATATTCACAACAGGCAATCTGGAAACATATTATTTTCATGTCAAATAATTCAAGCCAGAAAAATCAAAGTGACCAAATCTCATGTGCCACAACTAATCATCATTTGGAATTATAGAGCTCAAACATGGAAATCTTTCATGTTGAATTCTTAAAGGGAATAGGCGGTTATGAGTCATTTTTACCTTTGTGATGAATCTTCCATTTCTGTCGATCAACGTGCAGTAACCATTATGAATCTGCATGTTGTAACCTTTCTCCGACATTTGTCCCATACTCAATAGATTGTGATGAAGACCAGGAGCATAGAAAACATCGCCAATAAAATTTTGAGATCCATCTCTCAACCTTATAGCAATTTGACCTTTCCCCAAAATTGGAATATTCGAATTATTTCCAAGCTTCACGGTCGACTTTACCGTTTCGTTTAGAGAAGAGAATAATTCCTTTCTACCACACATATGATTACTACACCCAGTATCCAAATACCAAATATTTTCTTCCTCCGAAAGTGTATTGCTTGCAAGAAATAAACTGTGTGGATTTTCATAGTTCTCACCAGTGTATTGATTTGAACTTTCAGCCATGTTTACTTGCTGTCGATATCTGCAATCAGCTGCTTTATGACCAAATTTTCCACATTGAAAACAACTATAATTTGTCCGCTCTTGGACATAGTTTCCTCTTCCTATTTCACGGAAGCTAAAACCGAAATTATTTCCGCCTCTTCCTTGATGATGTTGATTGTAATTGTTGAAATTATTATCTCTCCATTGGTTGAAATTTCCACGTCCTCTTCCTTGAAAATTTCCTCGACCTCGATTATTGAAATTATCACGGCCTCTTCCTTCTCCCATTTGACTTGTTTCTCCAACATTGTTGAGATTCACTTGACTCTTTAAGGCTTCTTCTTTTACTTTTTCTGTTTTCTCCAATATTCTGTTGACATGACTTTCGATACTTCCTTGCAGCTCTGCTACAGACATGGTGTCGGTACCATTGACTCAATTATCGTAGTCACCACATGGTCAAACTTCATCGGCATGGTGCATAGAATTTTCTCCACCACTTTGCTATCTGGGATGTCTTCTCCGTACACGCTCATCTTGTTGACAAGATTTATAACTCGAGAAAAATATTGTTCTACTGTTTCTGAATTAGACATCTCGTACTTTTCATATTCTCGTCGCAGAGATTGCAATTTTGATTTCTGAGCTTTCTCAACTCCTTTACGTGACAACTTCAGTATGTCCCACGCTTCTTTAGCAGTTTTGGCATTTGCTATCTTGCCAAACATTGAATACTCTATTCCTTGATGAATATGTGAGAGTGCCAATTGGTCCCTTCTACGAGCGATATCATCAGCTCCTTCTTGCAAACCAGTTTCAACAAAACTCCAAATATTGTGAGCTTTAAGATGTGTTGTCATCAACATCTCCCAATAATCAAAATCTAACTCTGTGTTTAATTTAGGACCAGACCACATGAAGTTGTAATTAGTACCCATATCTCTATGAGAATATACTCACACAATAATTTTGACACAATAAGAACTCTTTTGTTCCTCTCACACTCAAACTATTTTTGACACTAACACCTGCAGGACCTAACCTGCTCTGATACCAATTTGATATCAGTGGGACATAAACAAAAACTTGAAACAAGAAAGAACAGAGGAAGAGTATTTTGTTTTAACACTATGTTTCATTCACAAAACTTGATATTACAACAATAAAGTTACATGACTATTTATAGCCTTATATCCTTAATGATTAAGCTAGAAAATTCTTATGGATTAAGCTAACTAAGATGAAACGGTGCAAGAGGTAAGGAGGTGCCTCTTGCTTTTTAATTAGGTCCAATCAAAACATTTGCTTAATAACAAAGTATATATCTCAAGTAGCTTCTCAAGTCTTCTACTAGTCTCTTGATTTAATTTCCAACATTCCGATATTAAAATTGCTAACATTAAAATCACAACTAATGGTTGGTTAAGTAAGCGATGTCGATTTTGTAAAAAAAAAAAGAGAAGTAAGCGATGTCCATAACGCATTGTACACATATTTGTACAAGATAAGGGTATTAATATAATATTCTTCCTTGGTCCGAAAATATAAGATTTAATTTGACTACTTCACGATGCCGAATTACAATTTTGATTACAAATATCACAGAAACTCCTTAGATTATGTCATTTTTTCTAATTACTATTAGTGTTGACGTGTCCATGTTGTGTCTGATGTCTGTACTTATATCTTTAATTCTTGCTTATATCTTAATTCTTTATTAGTAAAAATTCAAAAAACTTTTTATTTTTTATTTTGAAAGTGCAATTTAATCAAAATAATGGTTCTTATAAAATGTGAGTAGGTTTTTATTGTCACAAACATAATTAAGGTTTCAATTTAGACTGATTTTCATTTTTATTGGAGTTTTCAAAAATTCAAATTTTCCCCAAATTTAAATCGATATCTAAATTTGTGATTTCCTAAGAGCAACTCCAATGGTGCACTCTCCACAAAAGTATTTTGTGGATCCCATTAGAGCCACATCATTTTAAGACAACTCACTTATTTTTTACTCCAATAGGACAACTTTAACATTGGTCTTCATCCACATGAATTCAACTTTATAGCATGCCATGCTGGCGGACGGAACACAATTTTTATGCTGCTGGAGCTGCTCTAAGATTTTGTGGAGTTGAGATCCTCTCCATTTCTAATTATTTCAATTTCTTCCATTATTATATAATTTTGGAAATATAATTGCAAAAGTGTGACATTAAATAATGTATAATTACTTCCAGGGTCATGTTAACATGTGCCCTAAGGGCACATGTTAAGATACCTTAAAATAGAAATTATGCATTTAATGATGCAAGAAATTTAATGTTGGAGAGATAAGATACACAACTACTTTCAATAAATACTTTCGAAATTACTTTATTAACATGTGCCCTTAGGGCACATGTTAACATTCTCCTTACTTTTATACATCCTACAATATTTAAAAACTTTAACGAAAGAAATGGAAATGATTGAAAATGGAGAGGATCCCAACTCGATTTTGTGATGCTATTCCACGATCTAACTCATGGTTTAACAATTTTACAATGTTGGTTTTTTTGTTTCCATCGTTGATTTGTCTCCTAAGAAAATTCAAGACATGTGTTAGGATTCAAATGTACGACCGTGTAGATTTAAGAAAACAAAGGGTAATTATGGTTTTTATAGAAAAGAAGACAGTAACTAAGAAAAAGAGCTATGTAGTGTGCTACCAATTGTTATAGTTAGTTCAGAGGTGATTGCTGCTGAATTTGGTAGGTAGGACCATAGTTCGATCGCGTACAATTGCGATCGGAAGGAGGTTGGAACCACTTGATGTCTGAACTGACCCCCTGAATCAGATTAAACTGGTGGTGAAAAAAAAACTATCTAGTGTGGATGTGTAAATATCTCTATGACCTATAATTATTTATTGCTATCCTTCAACTTCATGTAAACACAAATCATACTTATTTTCCCTTTTCCGTAAAGATTATATATCCTCATTGAATCTTTGAGTGCAATTGAAGAACTAAGTATTATTTACTCCTTAATCCTCATATACAATAATATATATATATATATACACATACATAGATGTTCAACATATAACATATTGTGTTAAGATTCAGAATGCAGCTACTAAAGTCTATAACAATTTTCTTCATAATCCCGGCTTGCATATTCTATGGTAATTTCATATTCATAGTATTCAATAATCCTATACATTTCATATGCCAGCATTTTCATTTGAGTTTAGTAACAATGCATCGATAACATAAGTTCTGGAAGGGTAGTTCAGATGATATCTAATAGAGATATTATTGAAGGAAGGGGTTGAAATTTTAAACTTTAAATTCTCTATATTTAAAGTGTGTGAATCTAATCAGGATATTACTTAACAAAAAAAAAAAATTCATCTATGGTGCAATTTTTTTATTCATTCTTGCAATTATATATCATTCTTGTAATTTTTTTAAGAAATAATATACAAAAATGACAACATGCTGAAACTAGATTGGATATGTAAAACATTTTTTACACTTTTAAAAACGATTAACTCTTTATTTTTCTCATACATCTTATTTGATTTCACTACTAGTTAGTCGGACACTGCGACACACAGTTTCACATTGTAAACAAATCTGATCATTAATTTGAAATCATACGGTTTAAATTATAAAGTCAGTTTCACATATACTTGACTAATAATCTCAATCGTCAAATGAGATTGAACGGCTAAGATGCAGTATGCATGACACAATTAATGTGGCTAATCCAAATATTTCGTTAGCACCAACACATCAAATCGAAGGTGAATCCATGTTCGACTCGGAAAGATGTTATATTTAATAACTTCCATGAAACAATTTGCAGGGAATGTAGAAGGACATCAAGCAACATTCTATATACACAATAAATGTCCATTTCCAATATGGCCAGCAACAGCACCAAACACTGGTCAACCAATTATAGCAGATGGTGGATTCTATCTTCCTTCAAGCCAAACTAAGAAAATTATAGCACCATGGTCATGGAGTGGTAGAATTTGGGCTAGAACAGGTTGCAATTTTGCTTCAAATAATTGGAAACCATCTTGTGAAACAGGAGATTGTGATGGAAAATTAGCTTGCAATGGAGCTATAGGAACACCTCCAGCTACATTAGTTGAAATAACACTTCAAGGTGATAAAGGAAAACCAAATTTCTATGATGTTAGTCTTGTCGACGGTTACAACATTCCGGTTTCGGTTGTCGTCCCTAACAAGAACATAAATTCAAAGTGTAACATTCAAGGTTGTTTGAAGGATGTTAAAAATTTGTGTCCTCATGAGCTTGAGGTTTTGAATTCTAATGGTGAAGTTGTGGCATGTAAAAGTGCTTGTTTGGCTTTTGATCTTGATAATTTTTGTTGTAGGAATGGTTATGGAAGTCCTGAGAAGTGTAGGCCAAATGTTTATTCTAAAATATTTAAGGATGCTTGTCCTAATTATTTTAGCTATGCTTTTGATACTCCTACTCCACTTGTGAGTTGTGGATCCTTAGAATATATAATCACATTTTGTCCTTATGGATGGGGTGGTGCTGCTAGTGTGCCGACAACTCAGATTGAAGACGTGTCTAATATGTGACATGTGTTAGCGCCTGATACAACATTGTCATATGATTATATACAGTGGTAGTACTTCGTAGGTGTTTATGACATTTGTTTTTGTATTGTCTTGACACATGATATATAGCGGAAGTTTGGGATAGAATCGAATGTTACATTTGATTCTTAAGGCACTATTTGATATTGATATGTTAAACTATAAAGTTACGATCCTTATGTTGATCATGTCATTATGAAATATATAATCTAAGATATCTTATATTAATCCTTTTATTTTGATAAGTGATTGTAATTTGATTATAAGTTGAATGAAGGTATGAATAAGTTTTGTTCAACCTTTTTGAGTTAAAATATATAGAAATTTAAGTTAGTGTTGTGGTTACAATATGTTAATACAAATGAAGTAATTAGGAGTGTAAGTGGTTATGAGAATTGAATTGTTAAAAAAATTGTTTAACTTCAAAACTATTTTATTCAAATATTAGCGTCAAAGCTAAAATTAGAAAGAGATATTATCGGGATCGAGCTTGAGTGCAACATCGATCTAATTCCTATAGTACAACAAACGACCAACTAATTTGATGTTGATAACTTGATATTATCTTTGAATTCTTAAAGAAAAGGAAAATATAATTATGTATAGCCATTAGAGATGAATTGTGCTTGATTTTGGTGTAAAAACAAAATCATTTGAAATAAAAATATGTACCAAATAATAATAATAATTCATAAATAACTATATTAAATAAATATAAATATTTTATAAAATAGCCAATTGAATAGAATTCAATATTATTTTAACTATAATCATAATATTATAATTTATATTTCAATAAATTATAAATTACTGAATAATTATCTTTTTAAAATATTTACCACTTTCTTAAATATGATTTTAATATTATTTTTTTTTGTTTGCTGATTTTAATATAATATTCTTTTGTACTATATTTCAATAAAATATTTCTTTTCTATAATATATTACTATAAGTATATATATTTTTTTATCAATATTGTTCATTCTATAAAATATTTTTTTTATTAATTAGAGATACAAATAATTGACGAAGGAAGATAAATATATTTACTTTTGCAACTTGTTTTACATTATTTCATAAACGTTCTGTAGCAATATATATACTTTTGCAACTAACTATTTTATAAAAGTACCGTAGCATAATAATGAGTAATATATTAATTAGAAGAAAAAGAAACAAAAAATAAAAAGCATATCCAACCAATGTATGTATATATGGCCTGAAGAAATAACGTAAAACAAATAATAATAAAAACTAATGAGGGAAGATTGCTACCAAAACCTACTTTGACTAAAGTCCTTATTTTGAGTTTTTTCTTCATAAAAACTAAGCTCCTTAATTTATCAACAACTTTTAATAAAACATGTTTGGCCCAACTTCTCCTTAGAATGAAAAGAAAGCTCAAAATAAGTTGGGCCAAACGGTAAGTCTAAGACTTAAGTCATTACTCTAGAGTACCAAAGGGAGAGAGGAGAGACTTCATCATAATTCATCATACCCATTTCTTGCCAATTATTACTCCCTTTTATAGAAGGTTAAGAGAATATTCTTTTGTTAACTTTATTTCCTTAATTCTTAGATCAAGTGACACATCTATCTTTTCTCTAACTATTTTAGTAACCCCACTTTGATGACATGACTTTTCTTCAATTGAGATCATAGAAACACAAACAAATACATTTTTGTAATGATAAATTTGTTAATCTACAATAACTCAATTGTTAAAAAGCTTACAAGGAATATTATTTAACGGAACAAAGTTTGAACTTTATATTTTTTATTTCTCCACACTCAATGTGCGAGTCACTAGAATACGGGATAAAAAACTATAGCAGTTCTATTAAATTTTTTTATTCGTAAACGGTGTGACAATCATATTATTTAAAACACACACATAAAGAGGAACCGATTCAAACCCCAATAATCACAAAAATGAGATTAACAATTCTAACATTGTCCATTGAGATGGACTTTACCTTTTTTTTTTTTTTTAAATATATATCTTCAATTTGGATTTTGGAATGTAATTTTTCTAAAAAAAAAGTAGAATTAATAGAATTCTAAAAGATTATACCAGCATCTTATAATAAATGGTTGGAGCATCGAAAGAGTTTAAAAAGGACGTTAAATGTTCGAGCTATGGCTACTAATATTTTTTCCTAACCTGGGGCGTTTGTTTCAGAGATTATAAATGTATTCCTAGGAATCTTAAGATGGAAATAATAATTCCCATGTTTGGTACAATGGATATAAAAATTGTTCCAGGGAAACAATTATACCCGGGAAAGAATTTTTGCCTATGTTGCCTTGCTTTCTATTCCCCCCTAATAGAGGTGGGAAACTTTTATTCCCAGGTAATTTGAGTCGGTTAGTGTAAAAGTAGTGGGTACCCCCACTAACTAAACATAATTTCGATCACCTGTACAAAAAGTATAACTGTTACCTCTTGGATTTCTCATTTAATTGCTTCTTTGTTTCCATGAGTATTTTTGCATGATCCAATTTCCAATTGTTTGTTAACTTCATAAATCATACTAAAAATGTCAACTTATTATTATATCTTAGTATTATGACGAATTTTTTTAGAATCATGGAAGGGTATTTTTTTAATTGTGATATTTGTTATTCAAAATACATACTAAAAATAAAATATATTAATTATTTTTAAGAATTCAAAACAAAAATTCCTGGGAACTAACAATTCTACCCAAACACATTCTTAGGAAATTTATTCCCCCGATAGTTATTCCTAGAAAACCTATTCCTGGGATTAATTTTTTATACCGTGAAACAAACGCTCAACTAACATTTATCTATAAAAAAATCTTCATAATAATAATAATAATCATAAATAAAGGAATCTTTTTGTACTAATTTTTTTTTATGATATATAAATAAATGGAATCATAAATTCAAATTGCACGGAAGATTTAATTTGTTTATTTTTGTGAGAGAATCATCATCAAGATTTTATTTGGTAACAATATATTATTCAGATTTTACACATGAAAGTTATTTAAATATAGAATCATCAATTAAGCTCGATGTAGATTCTTTCCATTACCATATATTTCAAGCTATATAAGAGAAAAATATAGCAGAGCAAGCATTGTTGAACACAAAATATAACAACAACCAAACTCTTTTGCTCTATAATTAAAATCAAAGTGAGGCATGGGGAAAAAATCGTCGCGACTAGGCTCAAAATCAAATATACTTGGCCAAAAGAAAAAACTTTGGTCAATTATGGCTAGCATAATGTTTATGTATGGTATATTTGAGAAATTCTTTTCACATCAACTTCATAGTTATGTTACAAAATACATGCAAAAAATCATAAGTTTTATGTCACCTTACATCCATATAACCTTCCTCGAGTCAATATCAGGACACAAATATCTCAAACGCAGTGAAGCTTACGCTTGCATCAAATCATATCTTAGTTCAAAATCATCAGAAAGAGCAAAAAGACTTAGAGGTGAAGTGATCGAAAATAGTCAAACTCCACTTGTCCTAACCCTAGATGAAAATGAAGAGATCATAGATGAATTCCATGGGGTCAAAATTTGGTGGGTTGCTAACTACACCCCCCCACACAAATTAGATGAGAAAATTTCGTTATCAAGTTCCTTATCACTAACCTTCCACAAAAAATATCGTGATCTCATCACTACTTCTTACATACAACATGTGTTGGAACAAGGAAAAGCTAATACATTGAAGAACAGGAAGCTTAAACTTTACACAAACAACCCTAGCGACGATTGGTGGAGTTATAAAAGCAAAAAGTGGAGCCAAACAACCTTTGAACACCCGGCAACGTTTGAAACACTTGCTATGGATCCAAAAGTGAAAGAAGAGATCGTAAACGATCTTATTAAGTTCCAGAAAGGAAAAGAGTACTATGCCAAAGTCGGGAAGGCTTGGAAACGCGGTTATTTACTTTTTGGTCCACCAGGAACGGGAAAATCTACCATGATATCTGCAATTGCTAATTTCATGAACTATGATGTCTATGATCTTGAGCTAACAACTATCAAGAATAACAATGATTTGAAAAGACTTTTGATCGAGACATCAAGCAAATCAATAATAGTGATTGAGGACATCGATTGTTCCATTGATCTCACAGGCGAAAGGAAGAAGAAAAAGAAAAAAGTAAAATACAAGGAGGACAGTAATGTAACTCTTTCTGGTTTGTTGAATTTTATTGATGGAATTTGGTCCGCGTGTGGGGGAGAGAGAATCATAATTTTCACAACCAATTTTGTGGACAAACTTGATCCTGCACTTATTAGGAGGGGACGGATGGATAAACATATAGAAATGCCCTATTGTGGCTATCAAGCTTTCAAGGTTCTTGCAAAAAACTATTTAAATGTCGAGTCTCATGATGATTTTTTTCCCATTATTGAAAAGTTGTTGGGAGAGACTAATATGACACCTGCTGATGTTGCGGAAAGTTTGATGCCAAAGTCGATCACCGAGGATTTGGAAACTTGCTTGAAGAATTTGATTCAATCTCTTGAGAATGCGAAGAAAAAGGCCGAAGAGGAAGCAAAGAAAAGGATAGAGGAGGAAGGAAAGAAAAAGAACGAGGACGAGGAAGCTCAATTGATGGCAGAGGAAGAAGAACAAGAATCAGATGAAGAAGATTCAGATGAAGAATAGATGCAGACCATTGAAAATTCATAAGAAAAAGTGAAGTAGAATGTCATGAATTTATTTGTATCAGGATAATGTCAGTAAAATTATTAATATTTTTAAACTTCTTAGTATCACAATAGTTTTAATTATGTGATTCATATAAGTAGTTTTCTTAGCTTGTTTTGAATGGAAAAGTATACAATTAATATATATTTATACGTATGAGAAAATTTGAATTGTTTTCCACATTTTGGTGTAAACAAGGTGGGTATACTCTCCTTACAAATGTGAAGACTAATTTATTAAGTTTTATGAGAATCTAAATGAGTGGAAAATCAAATTCTCCCTTGGAGTTTTGGAGTTTTAATAAGGCGGCATGTCCAACTTCGAGTTTAAATCTAAAACTTTCGTTAAACTAAAAAAAACTTATTAGTATGTCATATGGTAAAAATGCTAACTAGTGCTTTCGTGACACTAGTTAAGAAGCATCAATATAGTAAAAATACATTGAAATTTGTATAGTCAATGTCAACAAAATATAAAAAGTTTGTTTTCAAAGTAAAAATTACCTCTTTTATATCCTTAACTAGTGTCCGATACACTAGTTACCATAACACTAAGGCACTAATTAGCATACCCTAAAAGTAAATGATACGAACATAGAAAAGTTTTACGGCGATAAATATAATAAAACGGAGAGTTATAAAAGCACGAAAGTATACTGTACAGTATTGTTGTTGTTAAACCCAACACCCCCCACCCTCCTCCGCTTTTTATCAACTATGTTAAAATCCCGCTACTTCAAAATTTCTTTTGTTATTAGTAAGAACACGCTTATCTAAAGAATAAGAGGTGTTATAAAATCTGGATACGTTGGTAGCCAGACTTATTAGAGTAAGGTATTTTTGACGATCTTATTTATTTGAGGTTTCCTTGGGCTATAATCCTAGTTTTGCATGGCGTAGTATTTGGAAAGCTAGACAACCTCTTTTACTTGGGTGTAGGTGGGGGATTGGTGGTGGTGATAAGACACGCGTCCTTGATTACGTTGGAATGGAGAACGTTGGATTCATTCACCTCAATCCGAAGGTGTGTACAAACTTATTTGTTAGAGACCTGATGGTAGATAATTATAAAGCTTGGTTCAAGTGGTAGAGAGGATTATTGGTTCTGTTTATGTGGATAAAATGGTTTGTGAGGGGGAACGAAAATGGTTGTTACTGTTGGATGAATCCCTCTTCAAGTGGAAACCACACAAATAAAAGAAGAAAAAAATATAGAAAAGATTTGAAAAAAAAGGATATGTTTTGTTTTATGTGTTGGGCTTGGTCCATGTGCAGGTCAGGTGCTGCATGTGTGTGTTATGTGTTTGTGTGAAGAGGGATTTTAATCCCTGATGTGAAAAAGGCTATAAATATATGTTGCCTTAGTTTTGCAAATAAGGATTGCAAGTTTTTGCTGGTGGCCACGAGAATTGCAATTGTGAGAATTGCATTGAAGGCACAAACAGTGCCGACGTGAAAACAAGGAGAAACAGAGAGCATCGATCAAAGAAGAAGAGTTTTGGTTACTGGTGACAAAAGTGTGTTCGGCAAACATTCTCCATTTCGACTGAAATTTGAGTATGTTGTTTTGGTCACTTTGTTAGTTACTTAGAAAATTGTTTTGAGTAGTTTTGTCTTCTCTTTGTGTCTTTTTGGAATATCCACTAGGTTGTGAGGTTGTTAGCTCTCTTGTTATTATTTTCACCATATGTGGTGATTATTATTTGTACTAATTATTTAATCGTGGAGTTATTTATTTGGTCTGCACGACCCGTGGTTTTTTACTCTCACATTGAGGATTTTCCACGTTAAACTGTGCTGTCCTTATTTACAGTTTTTACTCCTTTATTGTTATTATTGTTAGTGTCGGCTGCGCTGGTTAATTTGGTTATTTAGGTTCCACAAGAAAGATCAATTTAAACGCTTCTGTATATTCCGCTGTGCACTCTGGTACCCAACAACTGACATGAGAGCTTCAGTTCTTTTGTGGAATTAATTTGTGGTGAACAATGGAAGTCAACACAATGTATCTTATAAAGAAGATGATGAGTTTGACCCGTTGAGTGTGCCCAACGGCGGTACAAGTGTAGTGTAGATAAGAAAGCTTTCGCTTGAGGGGGAGCATATCCTGGTGTGGATGGACTCACACTTGAGGGGGAGATTGTTGTGACAAGCATGAGTGTGTTAAGTCCCACATTGCTTAGAATAGTGAAGGTTGAACACTTTATAAGTGAGAGGACCCGTAAACGTAACACCTTAAGGTTTTGGGTAAAAGTGTGGTGTCCAACTCACTTGTAGAGTTGTTCTTGAACCCATTGTGGATGATCCCCCTGGCTGCCCCCTCGTGATGACCCAACAGTGATATCAGAGCCGATGGTTCGACGAAGGTTTCGACCGACTCCTTGTATCAAAAGTCTTCCTAACAAAGACGGTCAGGTGGCGTGTCCCGTGTGCAGTGAGATTGTTGTGGCAAGTGTGAGTATTAAGTCTCACATTTCTTAAAATAGTGGAGGTTGAACACTTTATAAGCAAGAAGACCCATAAACTTAACGCCTTAAGGTTTTGGGTTAGAGTGTGGTGTCCAACTCACTTGTAGAGTTGTTCTTGAACCCAATGTGGATGATCTCTCTGGCTGCCCCCTCGTGACGACCCAACAGTTACTCTGTCAAATATGAAGTGTATTATTTACAATGATAAATACCAGGTCGAGGGTAATTGGAAAGAAATATGGAAAGCGCATGCTCCACATAAAGCGCGTCATCTTCTCTGGCGATTATGTAGGGGATTCCTTCCAACGAGGTGTCGTTTATTAGAACGTAATGTGGACTGTGATGTTAATTGCCCATTGTGTGAAGAGGAGGTAGAAGATGATGTACACATTTTATTCACCCGCGCTTTCGCTCGATCTAGTTGGCAAGGTGTACGACAGCTATAGTGTTTGCCTTGTGTCGGAATGAGAATTACGCTACTATAGGTAGAGCGGCTACACTATTTTGGAGTATACGACACACTCAGAATGATAAAATTTGGAATGATAATGTCAGAAGGCCAAGCCAAGTTGGTTGGGCTGCGTTTGATCATTGGAATGAGTGGTTTGCTGTCCATAAGATGCGAAATAATGATGATCATGATGTCCCACTTGTAAGCACAAATCAGTGGAAAAAACCTCGTATAGGGTGGTTAAAGTGCAATGTAGATGCAACATTTTTTGTCGGTGCTGGAATGACAACGATGAATGCTTGTTTTCATAATAATTCTGGTGAGTTTACTGCTAGACTCACGCAGTGGCACAAACTAACTTTTAAAAAAAAGAGGTGTTATAAATTTAGTAAAAAACAAAACGTGTTATAAATAATTAATTTTTTGGTATTTTAACCATTCAGTTCTCAGAGGAAGAGGGTCAGATTATTTAGTGTTCGGCACACGTAAGATAAGTAAAGTTTGACAAAAAATTATTTTTATAAAAATCGAACTCAGGTTCTTCCGAACATTCATTCTATAAAGAATTTATTAACCACTTGATCTCAATGTCTTTATTTAAAAAAATTTATGTATCAAAATTTTAAAAAGAACGCTAAATGCATCTTCTGTTCAATGGTTTAATGACAAGATCAATTTGTTCAATTCAACCAGATGAAACAAGAACCACCAGTTTCGCCTATTGGTTTGATCCTAAATTCTTTAAGAATGTAATTGATTGAGTACGAGTATATTTTTTTTTGAATTTTTCAAACTTACCGGCGGCCAGAGCCACCACACACAATAATGACTATATTTTTTTTGTCTTTCACGCGACTCACCTGCGGCTTAGGCTGTCGCTTATTCCGGGACCAACTTCCAAGACCTGTTGTCAGCTTGATTTTTGTGACGGCTAGGGCCGCCAATAAATCCTGAATGATTTTGTGATGGCTTAAGCCACCCGTGAGTGACTTTATTTTGCAATGGTTTAGGTCGTCAGTAACTTTGCGACCGTTTAGGCCGTCCCTAAGTTACCAGTTCGTTCCAGAATTAGTATTTGTTATTTTTTGACGGTTTTGCTTCATTTAGTGGCAAATTTGACCGTCACAAACTTACTGGTGACTAAAACAACCAATAAATAAATAGTAAATTTGTAAAAAAAATACATGTATTCTTGTAGTGTATATTTAAAAAATTAACTAAAATCTTAATTTAAAATTATAGATGTCTGTTATTCATCGAACGATTTGAATATAAATTATAATGGTACTTTAAATTTAAAGATCTCATATATAAAAATAAATAAATTAAAAAGGTCTCTTTCATCACATGGATGTACGTCAAGGTATAATGACTTGATTCAAGTCATCAAGGACTATGAAAAAAATGACATTACATGCACGCCTAAATTTTATATGCTTAGTGGTGTGACTATCCATATATTAAAAAAAATTGTTTGATTTTAGATCCAATACTTGATAGGATGAAACTCTTTTTTATTTTTGAAAGTGATATATGACTAGAAACTTTGATACTCCTTGCTCTTTTTATGAGTGAAAGATGAAACCTATGTTATCCGGGTGCGGGTATGGTACCAGTATTCGGTACCGGTACGGGGTACGTCATTTTTAGAAAAATTAAGGTACGGGTACCTTCCTATAATTTTTTTAAATATAATTATATAAATCAAATAATAGAATTATATTGTTAAAATAAATAATTAAACATAAAATATATTACACCACAATTTAAAAGTAATTCAAATTGTTTAAAAACATCAAAACATGAAATTAAAAAGCAATTAGCTCAAAAAGAGTCAATTGTTTCCACCTTCATCATCACTAAAAAGAGCGGCCTCTAGTTTAGGTTTATCGTGAGAAAGACTAGCAATTTCAAAAATATCAATTATATATTAAATAAATCTCATTCATCTCTACGAATATTCCACATTTTTGTTGCTCTTTCATAAGTATTACTATTTCTCTTTCTCGAGAGAATACGAAGACTTGTATAAATAAAAAAACTAGATCTTCATTTCTCTTTGAATTTAGTATATTCATTTTTAACGAATGAGTGAATAATTCCAATGACTGCTTTTTTTATTGTTTTTTAGCAGTAGGTGCTACTTTTATATTATACAAAAATAAAAAACCTAAATATTTATATAAAAAAACAAATTAAAGAAAAAGAAGAAGAAAAAAATAGTGTTTTTTTGGATTGGTGTACCACGCGCGTACCACAGATGTACCACTCGTATACCCATTACAAAAAACAAAAAGAAATCTAGGTACGACGTCGGTGCGTACCAGGGGAGTACCATACGCGTACCAGTACCCGGTACGTACCCGGTACCGGTACTCTATCTAAAACGGAGTGCCCATGCATCATAGGATGAAACCGATAGCTATTTTATGCTGGATCTAGTAGAATGGTGTGTCATGGTGGAGACGCTCAATTTTAATAGTCTTAGTACAGTGTGGTACTCGTTTCTCAGGGGTCCCTTTCTTTACATGTACTTTTCTTTAAATGATTAAAGAATTGAATCACAATTTTTTAAAAAGTTTGATTAAAATTATTTCATACAAAATCCTAAAAGTAAAATTTATTTGTAATATATTGGAAAGTTTAGAGCAGCCAATTATGAACATGTACAAAAATATAATACAAAACTATATCTACATAACTATATATTTTATTTTCTTTTTTATTCAATGTTCTTAATACATTATTTAGATTACTGAAATTAGTATAATACAAATTAATGAATGGCACCATTCTCCACTTTTTCCTTCAATAATATTCCATTAGCCTTCACTTTTACTTCTTCTTGAGTCAATTCTTGTTTATCTTTCTCCACCTTGAGTTGAGCTTCCTCATCCTCAGCCTTTTTCTTTGCCTCCTCATCCTTGGCCACTTTCTTTGCAATCTCTAGAGAATGAATCAAATTCTTCAAGCAAGTCTCAGAATCTTCAGTGATTGAATTTGGCATCAAATTCTCAGCAACATCAGCAGGTGTCATATTTGTCTCTCCCAATAACTTTTCAATAATGGGAAACAAATCATCATGAGACTCAACGTCTAAATAGTTCTTTGCAAGAACTTTGAAAGCTTGATAACCACAATAGGACATTTCTATATGCTTATCCATCCTTCCCCTCCTAATGAGAGCAGGATCAAGTTTGTCCACAAAGTTAGTTGTGAAAATTATGATCCTCTCTGCTCCACATGCCGACCAAATTCCATCAATAAAATTCAACAAACCGGAAAGAGTTACCTTACTTTCTTTTTTATCTTCCTTTTCAGCTTCCTTAATAGGATCAGGTATTCCCCCATTATCGTCATTATCTTTCTCCTTTTTCTTCTTCCTTTGACCTGTGAGATCAAGAGAACAATCAATGTCTTCAATAACAATAATTGATTTGCTTGATGTCTCAATCAAAAGTCTTTTCAAATCATTATTATCCTTAACGGTTGTTAATTCAAGATCATACACGTCGTAATTCATGTAATTAGCAATAGCTGATATCATGGTAGACTTTCCAGTCCCTGGTGGACCAAAAAGTAAATAACCACGCTTCCATGCCTTCCCAACTTTAGCATAGTACTCTTTCCCCTTTTTGAACTTATCAAGATCGTTTATGATCTCTTCTTTCTTCTCTGGTTCCATAGCAAGTGTTTCAAACCTTGCAGGATGCTCAAAGGTCGTGTGACTCCACTTTGTGCTTTTGTATCCTCCCCAATTATTGCTTGGATTGTTGGTGTAAATCTTTAACTGCCTATTTTTCATCGTAATAGCCTTTCCTTGTTCCAACACATGTTGGATATAGGAGGTAGTGATAAGATCACGATGCCTTTTGTGGAACGTTAGTGTTAAGAATCTTTTCTCATCCGAAACCGGGTAGAAAGAATATGATTGTGATTTTGAGGTGGTGTGATTTGCAGCCCACCAAACTTTGACTCCATTGAACTCATCTACGATCTCTTGATTGTCGTCCATGCTTAGAACAAGTGGGGTTTGACTATCTTTGACAACTTCAGCTTTAAGTTTTCTGACTCTTTGCGATGAATTCACGCTGAGATATGTTTGGATGACTTTGTAAGTTTCATTGTGTTTCAGACGCTCTCCGGATAACTCATGGAAGGTTATTTGGATGTATGGATACATAAGATTTGTGAATTTGTTTGTGTATTTTAGAGCATATCTACGAAGATGAGGTGGGAAAATTCGTTCATACATGGCAGATACAAACATTATGGTAGCCATAATTGAGCCCATTTGTGACCATAGTTCCCCAATTCCCATTGCCATCTTTTATACTTCGAAATGTTGATTTGAATGTATGAGAAATATGTTGAATGTATTTATAAGGGAGTATAATAAGAGTGGAAAGGACCTCGCAAGTTCTCTTTGGTTTCTTGTAAGTTTCTTAGTGATGACGTTTTACTAGGAGACAATATAGAGTTGTTAATTAAGGAATTTTCATTGATTTCAATTCAACCTGACTATAAATCCAATTGACATATGGCTTAAGTTACATAGATGTGTAACGTGTTCAACTTCCTCACCTTTTTCTTTTTGGTACAAAAAACTATCGTGACTTTTGCATATATAATAGGATGTCATGTCAATTGAATTAAGTTCATGATATATGTGTTGACTTTATTAAAATTAGTGGGGGTTAATACTTTGTAAAATGGACTAAAGTTAATTATGAGGTCAAAAATATCACTACCTCCGTCCCTAATTATAAAAACTTGTTTGACAACTGCAAGTATACGCCAATGTACAATTTTGATCACTAATATATTTAATTGTTTATTAGTAAAAATTATTAAAATATAATATTTTGAAAATGGTCGTCAAAATAAATTGAACAAGATCTTATATGCTAAGATTTACATTTATATATTATTAAAAAAATACGGTCAAAATAAGATAAATGAATAGTACAAATTTGTCAAACAAGGTCTTATAATTAGGGACGGAGGTAATATTATAAAGAGGAGTGTTATTTAAACATCAAAAGGGGACATCTCAACAACATCAAGGGGAGTTACATATATATAATTGGGGAGTTCTGCAACACATTTGGTTAACTGATATTAACCAAATTTGATCTCCAATTCCTCAACTATTTGTTTACGAGAAATTTTATATGAGACACATTTTATTGTTTGCGGATGATAAAGTTAAAACAAAGTTAAAAGTTCAAGTTTTAAAGATTTTATTCCTACAACATCAAGGGGGAGTCACATGTATATAACCGGGGAGTTCTTCAACACATTTGGTTAATGCCTCATTAACCAAATGAGTTGAAGAACTCCCTGATTATATACACGTGACTCCCCTTGATGTTGTAGAGATGTCCCCTTTTTTGATGTTTAAATAACATTTCTCTATTATAAAAGTTACGGGTCTAATATTACAAATTTATAAAAATTAGTGGGCTAAAATGCAATTTAACTCATAATTTATAAATGTCCAACTATTTATGGTCAATCAAGTATGTTTCAATTGGAAAACCGTACCACCATGACCTAAAGATATTGACCATCTTTAATGGTAGTAGTTATTCTTATAAAATCGGTGCTTATTAGTTATTATCATTGGAGCAATACACATTTAAGTATTTAATAGGTACTGATTCTCAATCACCGTGAGTTTACCTCATTTGATTGGGACATCGTGTTATATACGCAGGAGCCGGAGTTCGAACCTCAGACACTTCACTTATTCACCTTTAAGGCAGAATTTCTAGCTGCGAGGCTACTTGACAAAAAAAAAAATACTGATTCTCAAATAAGCACCATCTTTCTACTTTAGGACCCACATTAATTTTTATTAATATACAGTATATTTTTTTATAGAACCCATTTACTTTTATATATTTAATTTAAATTAATGAGCATTTATGCAAAACACAATTAAATAAATTAATATGATAGTATACTCACTGCTTCAAAAAATAATGATAGTATATAGTCACACACGTTTTGAATTGGCAGCCCAAACATAAATTTGTTGCAAGAAAAATTAATACCAAACGCGTTGGACCTCTGGTACAATATTAATTCATACCACACCCAACATACATTAATGCCATACCAACAAAAATTAATACCAAACCAAACGTAAGTTATTACCATACCAACATACAATATTTTTTTTGGTTACATGATACCAACATACAGTATAGCCTTGCATAATTATTCATTTCTTCTTACTCATTTATTTAATAATAAGTTATTGTGATATGAAATTATTGATAAAACTTATTTAGAACATTTTAAGAGGTGTTGGATTGGAGCAGTGGCTGAGCCAGGACCTTGGCTCAGGGGTGCAAAATATTATTAAACTTTTTTTGATACAAAAAATATTATCCTTCAAAAATTGACTTTACTTAATATATAATTATAATGAATTTGTTTTTTGGTGGTAACCCTCCTATTCCTAAAAGAAGGGACCTTAGTAATATGAAGTTCAACTATGAATAAGTACGTAAAGTCTAATTCCAAAAAATTGTTTCACCTGAGAATTAAACTTAAATTCTCTCGAACGCATCCTTTAGTAATACTCATTAACTATTTGAGCCAAATACCTTGATTAATTATATTTATATTATACAAAAATGAGTTATACTCATAGAATGTATAATTTTATATAAACTTGGATGACTTTGCATTCTTTTACTAATTGTCCAATGACTGCCAGCTCGTTCAATGTGGTGTCTGAGGTGCAGTGGTGCAAGACTTTAATATGAGAGGGTGTATACCCTGACTCTAATGTAGCACCGCCACTGGATTGGAAGGATTAAGTGTTTTTTTCCTTTTTTGGTTAAGTAGCGTAACGGTTAGAAATTTTACTTTTAAAGTGGATAAGTGGGAATGATCAGAGTTCGAACTCCGGCCCCTACATATATAATGCGATGTCCAACCAATTAAGCCAAACTCATGGAACTAGAAGGATTAAGTGTTATTAGCTTCAATCCACTTCATTCTTAACAAATTAGTTTTTGCAATTTGTGATGGAGAATATTTAATTTCTATTGGACGCTCATGCAAAAATATTTTGCAATGAAATTGCATGTCCATTAAACTCTTATAACTATATATGCTTTTATATTTGGTCAATTTGTTAAAAAGTTTTAATACATTATTTAAGATTTCTGAAATTAATATAATACAAATTAATGAGTGATGCCACCATTCTCCTTCACGTTTTCCTCCAATATTCCATTAGCCTTCACTTTTACTTCCTCTTGAGTCGATTCTTGTTTATCTTTCTCCGCATTGAGCCGGGCTTCCTCATCTTCAACCTTTTTCTTTGCTTCCTCATCTTCAGCTGTTTTCTTTGCAATCTCAAGAGATCGAATCAAATTCTTCAAACAAGTCTCGGAATCTTCGATGATAGAATTTGGCATCAAATTCTCAGCAACATCAGCAGGTGTCATATTAGTCTCTCCCAACAACTTTTCAATAATGGGAAACAAATCATGAGACTCAATATCTAAATAGTTCTTTGCAAGAACCTTGAAAGCTTGATAGCCACAATAGGACATTTCTATGTGCTTATCCATCCTTCCCCTTCTAATGAGAGCAGGATCAAGTTTGTCCACAAAGTTAGTTGTGAAAATTATGATCCTCTCTGCTCCACACGCAGACCAAATTCCATCAATAAAATTCAACAAACCAGAAAGAGTTACCTTGCTTTCTTTTTTATCTTCTTTTTCAGCTTCCTTAATAGGATCAGGTTTTTCCCCATTCTCGTCATTATCTTTCTCCTTTTTCTTCTTCCTTTGACCTGTGAGATCAAGAGAACAATCAATGTCTTCAATAACAATGATTGATTTACTTGACGTCTCAATCAAAAGTCTTTTCAAATCATTGTTATCCTTAACAGTTGTTAATTCAAGATCATACACGTCGTAATTCATGTAATTAGCAATAGCTGATATCATGGTAGATTTTCCTGTTCCAGGTGGACCAAAAAGTAGATAACCACGCTTCCATGCCTTTCCAACTTTAGCATAATATTCTTTCCCATTTTTGAACTTAACAAGATCGTTTATGATCTCTTCTTTCTTCTTTGGTTCCATAGCAAGTGTTGCAAACCTTGCAGGATGCTCAAATGTTGTGTGGCTCCATTTTGTGCTTTTGTAGTCCCACCAATTATCGCTTGGATTGTTGGTGTAAATCTTTAACTGCCTATTTTTCTTCGTAATAGCCTTTCCTTGTTCCAACACATGTTGGATATAGGAAGTTGTGATAAGATCACGATGCCTTTTGTGGAACGTTAGTGTTAAGAATCTTTTCTCATCTGAAACAGGGTAGTAAGAAAATGATTGCGATTTTGAGGTGGTGTGATTCGCAGTCCACCAAACTTTGACTCCATTGAACTCATCTACGATCTCTTGGTTGTCGTCCATGCTTAGAACAAGAGGGGTTTTGCTGTCTTTGACAACTTCGGCTTTAAGCCTTTTGACTCTTTGCGATGAATTCACGCTGAGATATGTTTGGATGACTTTGTAAGTTTCATTGTGTTTGAGGCGCTCGCCCGATAACTCATGGAAGGTTATTTGGATGTAAGGATACATAAGGTTTGTGAATTTGTTTGTGTATTTTAGAGCATATATACGAAGATGAGATGGGAAGAATCGCTCATACATGGCATATACAAACATTATGCTAGCCATAATTGAGCCCATTTGTGACCATAGTTCCCCAATTGCCATCTCTAATTTCTAATAATTTGAAATGTTTAAATGTAAGAGTATATATTGAGTTGATATTTGTTACTAATATTCTAACTTTGTGTTGTATGAACTATCAACTCAATGGGTGTGGTATTTATAAGGATGTATAATAAGAGTGTTTCAACTTTTGAGTGTTCATTCAAAACTTGGAATGGACTACGCAAGTTCTCTTTGTTTTCTTGTTAGTTTCTTGGTGATTACGTTTTACTAGGAGACAATAGAGTTGTTGATGTCATGGACTCAAAAGAATGAGTTTCTAGCTTGGTGAATATGTTTTACTAGGAGACCAACTCATTTAGTTAAATAATTACTCATTATGTCTCAAAAAAAACTAATTTTTTTAATAGTATTACTATAAAAAAATTAGTTAAATTTAATATCCACAACTAACTTATAACAAATTTTTGGATTTGCATGTGAATTTACACGTTGATTTGCATATAACTTATTCTCAGTGGTTAATGGATAAATACATTTAAAATATAATTAGTAGATTATAAAAAATAATAAAAAATTATGTCACCAAGTATTATTTCTTCTAAGGCATTCTCATTGACTTCTACTTGACTATAAATCAAATTAACATATGGTTCAAATCACGTAGATATGTAACGTGTTCAAATTCCTCTCCTTTACTAGTGGTTAAGTAAAAGCAAATAAAATAAAAAATCCCATTTTTCTCCATATATATCATATTTAAGATACTCCTTGGTAATCCGTATTAAGGCATGAAGCATACCCCAAAATTCAGTTGAAACAGCAGTAGAGGCTTCAATAAAAACTCCACAAGAGGAAGAGTTACAATTAGTTAAGTAAGAAATCGTCAATGCATGTTAAGTTTAGAGATGATTCAAGATTCTTGTATGGACGAATTGTAGACATGTATAGATTAAGTTTGTTGATTTAAAATATTATTTGGTGTTTGAAATATTAATCAAACAAAAAGGGAATTTATCGTGTGGATTTTTCTTCGGTTACAAAATGGAAGTAATAGAAGGTGGGCAAAAGCAAAACTAGGACACGGACAAAAGATTATGGTCCCGTTTGTTTTAGATTTTTTGACAAAAAAATCTATTTTTTTTTATAAAAAAACCACTTTTTATTTTACATATGTTTATTTCATATTTTTTCAAAAATCATTTTAATAAAAAAATCTATTTTTCATTCAAAATGAAAAACTATTTTCAAAATCTATTTTTTTAAAACTATTTTTTAAAAAATAGATTTTTATAATTGTTGATCTTTACCTTGATCAGAGTCGACCAGACGCTGGTGCACGGCTGTTCGTGATGCCCGGAGGGGGGTTGTGTACCTGCAGGCACTCCGACGCTCAAGTCAGTTGAGGAAGGAGTAGGTTTTCAATATAGAATGTTACGTACCTTTGTGAAGTTGTGAAAATGTCTATATATAGCCCCAGCGCTTGGCCAAGGCCGTTGATGGGCAGTTAATGCCCATCAATGGCTGTCGGAAAACGGCTGAGGAGCCGTGATGAGCATTAAATGCTCATCATTCCGATGTTGGGCGTTACGAATCTCAGGGGAGACGTACGCTGCTCAACGGTTGGGCGTTGTTGGGCTTGCACCTTGGGCCTTGCTCGACAGCCCAATAGAGGAGGTCCCCAACGTGTTGGGCATTTAGGCCCAGTCCAGAACAGGAGCCCCCCCAAGTCACCATGCTCGGGCAAGAGGATGGCGACTTTAGTGGTCGTAATTCTGATATTTAGGCTAATGGTGTTGAAGGTCCAAATTTCCCTTTGATGTCGAGCACAACGTTATGTCGAGGAGATTATATCCCATTGTTTGGACGTTAACTGGATTCTAAATATCGAGCATAATGATATGTCGAGGAGTCGCATTTGGCCGTTGATCGTAAGTCATTTGTGATAGTTCGTGGGGATGGATCCGAGCATTTATCACGAGTCCGCGAATCTCGCCATTAATTTCGTGCATCGTCAATCCGTCCAAGGTTTTCGACGTGATTTCCTAGGGTTCCGACGAAGTCTGCGCGGATGTGACTTGAAGGGACAAGCCGCTTCGTCTTCTGCTGACACGTGTAAAGGCTATTGGAATATCAATCAAGTGCCTAGTCGTTGGGTTCAAATGACGAGGACGTTTCCTGACCGTCGGATCTTCGCGCCCTTTGGTCTCTGTGATGGTCGTATCTGGACCGTTGGATTGTCTTTCATCGCAGCCTTTGGATTGAAGCAACGGTCCAGATTCAGATGGCGCCCAAAACTTCGAGCAGGTGCGTCCACCGAGAATTCACCTATATATAGGGAAGTGGAGGGATTTTTCGAAATCTTTCTCACTTTTCAACTATCCAACTTCCAAGCTTTGGTTTTCTCTGAACTTCGTCACTTTCTTCCGGCGATTCAATCAAAATCTCAAACTTTTTCCTTTCGATCCAACTCTTTACTTAAGAACAAGTAAGTACTTCTGGACTTCTGATCTTCTTTTACATTTGATTATGTCTTGTTTGGATAGGATTTAGATTTGTTTCGTGTTTGTGCTGTTTTGTTTTGCTCACGGTGGTTGAGGGTTTGAAATGGGTGGTTAACACCCTTTCCCTCCCACGAAATGGCGGTTTTGAAGAAAACCGCTGTTTTTAGAATAGATTCTAGGTTTTTGTATAGAGTTTACCGGCGTTTCGCGCCTTTACAATCTCTGTTTTTGACTGTTTGGGGTTTGAAGGTGTCGGGCATTCATGATATGCTTCCGAGCATTCATACTCTTAAGATCCTCGACGATTTTAGGTTTTCCTTAGAATTTCTTCGTGTTGTTGGACTCGACCTGCGCGTCCACAGGGCCTTCCGGGCATTTCCATTTTAGGCTCTTTGTGAACTAGGATTTAACATTAGAATTTTCCTGTTTTTGTATTTGATCTGAGCATCTATGGGATGCTCTGGGGGTTTAACTTCCCCGTGTACTTAGGATTTTCCTTTAGAACTAGGATTTTCCTTTAGAATTTACTTGCGCTACGTCGACCATTGTCCTCGCCCCTTCACTTGAATTGGCGGTGGAAGGGGTGGATTTGATGTTTTTGGGAATATCGAATTCATTCGTTTCCTCTGCCTTTCAGGTATTATGGCCGACGAAGGAGTTCAACGGAAGATCCCCGTGGAAAATAATATTAACTGGGTTGCCGACGATCCAAGGACGACGCCCAGCAAATTTGAATTCGAGGAGACCTTTCCCGAGGACTTATGGACCGATATAGAGGTTCCCGGTCATGCTGACTGGGAGGTGCGGATTCCCGGAGCTAAACAACGGATTTGTACCACATTTAAAAACGGCGGATTCCCCATGTACCAGATTGCTTTCGAGCATATGGGTCTTCGCCTGCCTTTCACTGATCTAGAAATGGCGATCTTCAACCACTTAGAAGTATGCCCGTCTCAACTGCACCCCAACTCCTTGGCCTTTATTCGTGCCTTTGAGATTGTGGCTGCTTACCTACAAATGGCGCCCACCGTCCCCCTTTTCTTCCATATCTTTGGTATACAGCGCTCTCGCCCCAGGGGGAACGTGACCGATAAGTGCGGCTGGGTCTCCTTGAAGCAGCACAAGAAATATTTCGAGATCTTCGAGGAGTCTCTTCGGGGTTTCAAGGACAAATGGTATGTTGTCCGCCCCATTACTTCTGCTGGCTGGAAGACAATACTTGTTAGGGGGCCCAAAGTGGACGACGAAGGGAGGGTCCAACATAGGGATGACGGGGAGCCGATAGAAGTGGACTGTGAGCGGTTCCCTTTTTGCTGGTCGAAGAGGCACTATGCCCGGGAGGCGAAGAGCTTCACATTCAAGAAGGGAGCTTTATCAAAGGAGGAGCTCGCAGATCTGAAAGCTCTGGATGATTTTGTGGAGGGGTTTTCCCCGAGCTTATGGGAAGATAGGGAGGGTAACCCTATTTGTGACGAGGAGGGTTACCAGCTCTCCTCCAAGAGATTCATTAATACTAAGGCCCTGTTGAGATGCTCGACCAGGGTCGAGGCTGAGGACTTGCTGCGTATGATTTCAATTATCTGTACCTTTATTTTCTTCGCATTCTATTTCCTCGTTTGCTTTGTTTTCTCATGGAGTTTACTGACATTTGTCTTGTCTCATGTTTCAGGTGAAATGAAGAACACACAGGCCACTCTCCGGAAACTGGCAGCGGAGAAGAAAAAACGGGCACTTGGTGCTTCATCCTCGACGCCTGTTATCTCTGAGCAAACTTCCCCTTCACCGTCCATCGAGGTGACGGGGGAAAGGAGGGTAGAGGAAGTGGTGGTTGACGGAAGGCCGCCCAAGTCTGCTCGTACTACTGGAGGGGGATCTGGTCCCCATAGGCTGGCTCCGGGGAGATCAGCGGAAGAGTTCGTCATTCCCCCTGCCATGGGGCACGACTGTGTCGTGGACGGGAGGACGAGGATGAAGATCTCCGACGCTGACCAGTCCATCCTGGCGTCCATGGGGCCAGAATCGATCAGGAATGTGGTCGCCGAGTCTTCGGTGGCCGTTTTCAAATTATTGGAGGTGGCCACATTTCTCAATGGTCGTGAGTGCAAATACCTCCAGGAGAGGGATGAAGCCCGAGCCCATGCCAAGGGTTTCGGGGAGCGTCTTTCTGTTGTCGAGAAGGACTTGTCCCTGGAGACCAAGGCCTTAGAGGAGTCCCAGGCAAAGGTCACTCAACTGGAGAAAGATTTGTTGGATGCTCGGGAAGAGGAGAGGAGGCTGAAGGACAAGGTTGGAGAGCTCGAGGGAAAATTGTCGTCCATGACTCTGGCCTCTACTACTGACGAGGAGGAGAAGAGTGTGGATCCAGCGGGCACTTATGCTGGCTTTACCCGGGCAGGCCTGATCTCGAAGATCTATGAAGTCAGCGACCTCCAGCTCGACATTGCCTCTTCGAGCTTCAAGAATGCGGTTGCTCAGCTCCGGATCCTCAACCCAGGTGTCGAGCTGGTCACTGAAGGCTTGGATGAGATGACGGAAGTCGTGGATGGTCGGATTGCCTCTCCCGCTCTTGATGAAGAAGTTTAGTTTTTTTTTATTTTTCTTTGTAAATTTTTTGGTTGTTTTCGGCGCTTGCTCGCCTTTATGTAATATTATGACATCTTTGGCCTCTGGTCACTTATATTTATGACTTGTTTTGCAATTCGCACTGTTTATAACTTGCTCGTTTATTGCCTGATTGCTTTTGAATATGTCGACGATTATTCAATGCTCGCATAATAATTTCCCCGCAAATTTGATCGTTTTAGAATATTCGAGGATATCTTAAAAACGATGCTCGATGTTTACTTAGGGTTTTAACTTGTAATTTTTAGACGTTCTATTCGTTAGGTAGAGTACCTTTTACGTTAGTGCTCGTCTAATAATTACGGTTGCTTCTTGATGTCGCGGATCATAAGCACCGTTACCGAGCAGTTTGGGGAACTGCCCGAGTGTTTGGCTGGCTCCCAAACTGGAGTCGAGGAAAGTTCCTTCGTTTGAAATTGTTCCTCGCAGCATTGAGCGTCCCATCGCGAGTTGGGTGCTCTGCCGGGCTTGTACTGAGCGACGGTGGGGCTCGCATGGAGTATTTCCCCGTCGAGCATGGATGTTAGCATTTAAGGCTAACGTCGAGCTTTAAGGATTTTAAGATTCCTGCCCGTACCTAGGCATTCCTCCGTTGTATAGGCGCGTCTCCTCGGCGGGATTTGCAGCCTTCGTTGAAGAGCATGTCGAATTACGCTATTTTCAACTGTAGTATTGTTTTAGCTTCTCAGCATTCCACGTTCGAGGAATTTCTTTGCCATAGAGATCTTCGAGGTGGTATGCTCCGTTTTCTGTTTTTGCTCGGACACGATATGGTCCTTCCCAATTAGCTGCGAGCTTCCCCTCTCGCGAGTCTTTTTGGTTTCTTCTTAGTACCAAGCTTCCCACTTCGAACTCTCTTTTGATAACCCTCTTGTCGTGTCGAGCAGCTATTTTCTGTTTGAGGGTCGCTTCTCGAAGAGAAGCCCCTGTTCTTAGTTCCTCGACGAGATCTAGTTCTTCTCTCAGTAACTCGTCGTTTATATACTCCTCGGGAGGATATTCGATCCTCGAGGATGGTTCTCCTATCTCCACGGGAATTACTGCCTCCGTTCCGTATGTTAATCGAAAGGGCGTTTCCCCGGTGGTGGAATGAGGAGTAGTTCTGTAAGACCATAGGACGTTGTGCAGTTCCTCGGTCCAGTTTCCTTTAGATGCGCCCATCCTTCGCCTTAGTCCTCGTAACAACACGCGGTTGGCTGCTTCAGCTTGCCCGTTGGTTTGAGGATGCTCGACTGACGTGAAGTGTTGAGTGGTGCCTATTGTGGCGAGGAACTCTTGGAACTTTTTGTTTGTGAACTGTGTTCCGTTGTCCGTTACCACCACTTGAGGGATTCCGAATCTTGCGAGGACGTCTCTTTTGAAGAAACGTAGTATGTTGGATGCGCTGATTTTTGCGAGAGGCTCCGCTTCAATCCACTTGGTGAAATAGTCCACGGCAACTATGAGGTATTTGACTTGTCTTGTGGCTGTTGGAAAAGGGCCGAGGATGTCCATTCCCCACCAGGCAAACGGCCATGGGGAGATTAGCGTTCTCAGCTCGTTAGCTGGTGCGAGGTGCATGTCCCCATGTCTTTGGCACTTGTCACATTTAAGGACGTGGTCTTTGGCGTCGTTCTGCATCGTCGGCCAATAGTACCCTGCCCTCAGTGCCTTTCTTGCTAAAGATCGCCCACCAATATGTTGCCCATTGATCCCTTCGTGGATTTCTTGCAATATGAACTCTACGCGCGCTTCCTCCACACATTTGAGCAATGGGATTGAGAATCCTCTTCGATACAACCTATCGTTGAGCAGGACGTACGAGGACGCTCTTTTTCGGATTTTCGCTGCTTCTCTGGCGTCTACGGGCAGTGTGTTCGACTTCAGGAAATTATACACCGGGGACATCCAGCTTTGTTCGTCGACAGCACAAATGTGCATGACTTCTGCTGTTTTTTCGATGCTCGGCTTTGTTAATGTTTCCTGAATGAGGGATTCATTGCCCGCTTTTTTGCGCCTTGTGCTCGCAAGTTTTGAAAGGACGTCTGCTCGTGCATTATGTTCTCGAGGAACATGTTTCACCTCTGTTTCCTTAAACTTTGCGAGTTTTGCCCTGATGAGGTTCAGGTATTCGAGGAGTCGTTCCTCTTTTGTCTGGTATTCTCCTGATACTTGGGATGCTACTAGCTGCGAATCCGTGGATATTGTAATTTCCTCGGCTCCCATATCTTCGGCTAATCTTAACCCTGCTAGGAAAGCTTCGTATTCGGCTTGGTTATTCGTCGTTGGAAAAGAAAGTCCGAGGGATACTTCTATTATGACTCCGTCCCCGCTTTCGAGTATGATGCCCGCCCCACTTCCTTGTGAGTTCGAGGACCCGTCGACGAAGATGGTCCATTTATTCTTCTCGGAAGTGGTCGACGTTGTCATTTCGGCGACGAAATCGGCAAGTACTTGGGCTTTCAAAGCCTTTCTACTTTCGAAGCTTATGTCGAATTCCGCGAGTTCCAACGACCATTTCAACATTCGTCCGACCATATCTGGTCGTGCCAGCAATTGTTTTACGGGTTGATCTGTTCGGATGATGATGGAATGGGCGAGAAAATAGTATCGAAGTTTCCTCGTAGCCATTATTACTGCTAGAGCAATTTTTTCTATTTGCAAGTATCGGAGTTCGGGTCCTTGTAGTGCTCTGCTTACAAAATAAACAGGCTTTTGCCCTTGCTCGGTTTCTCTTATGAGAACGGCGCTTATGGCCTCTGATGCTACCGCAAGGTAAAGATAGTTTTTCACCCTCGACTGGTCGTGTTAATACTGGAGGTTCGGACAATACTCGTTTTAGGTGTTGTAATGCTCCTTCGCACTCTTCAGTCCATTCGAAAGTTGTTTCTTTCCTGAGGAGTTTAAAGAGGGGCAGAGCGTGTTGAGCAGATTTGGCGACGAATCTAGCCATTGAGGTTAACATGCCGTTCAACGTTTGTATGGACTTCTTCGATTTTGGAGTTGGATAATCGAAGAAAGCTCTGCATTTGTCGGGGTTGGCTTCTATTCCTCGTTCAGTTAAATAAAAACCGAGGAACTTTCCAGCCTTTACCCCAAACGTGCATTTATCTGGGTTGAACCTCATGTTAAACTTCCTTGCTTGGTCGAACACCCTTTTTAAGTGGACGGTATGATCGATTTCCTCCTCGGATTTAACGATCATGTCGTCCATGTAAACTTCGAGCATATCCCCAATTTCATTGTAAAATACTTTGTTCATCATCCTTTGGTAGGTGGCACCTGCATTTTTGAGCCCGAAAGGCATTACATTATAATAATAATTACCTGTTTCGGTCATGAAAGCTGTTTTCTTTTTATCGATTTCAGCCATTTTTATTTGATTATAACCGGAATATGCGTCCATAAACGATAGTAATTTAAATCCCGAGGAATTATCTACTAATTTATCTATGTTAGGCAGAGGATAAGCATCTTTAGGGCAAGCCCTATTAAGATCGGTATAATCAACACACATACGCCACTTTCCATTAGATTTTTTAACAAGTACAACATTAGAAAGCCAGGTTGTGTACTGGGCTTCAGCAATGAAATTGGCCTCTAGGAGGTCTTTTACAGCTTTTCGAGCAGCCTCCGCTTTTTCGGGAGACTGCTTCCTACGACGCTGAACTACAGCACTAGCCCTAGGATCTATGGTCAATTGATGACAAGCGACCTCGGGGTCTATTCCGGGCATTTCAGCTGCACTCCAGGCGAACAGTTCAGCATTTTCTCTTAAGCAAGCTTTCAACTGCCTTTTTACCAAGTCGGGGAGATCAGCTCCGATCTTCACACCTTTGGTTGGATCCTCGCCAAGGGGAACTAGCTCGAATTCCCCATCAGGGATGGGACGATAGCTTTCTTTGATCAAGAGGTCGTCTTTGCCTGTCTTCTTTTCTTGCTTGCGCTCCTTCTTGGAAGTTCGAGCATCTAATTCAACTTCGTCCTCGAAGCTGATTGCGTTTACGCCGGGGAGCTTTGCTTCTGCTTTCTTCTTCTTCGGCGTAATCACAGAGTTGAGGTTTTTGGACGCAGCTTCAAAACATCGCCGAGCAGCTTCTATGTCCCCGTTGATTGTGGCGACCTGCCCATCTTTGGTGTAATACTTCAGCTTCAGATGGATGGTCGAGGACACTGCAAACAGTTCAGCTAAAGTTGGTCGTCCAATGATGCAGTTGTATAGAGACGGGCAGTCGACGACCAGGAATTTAACCTTCACGGATTTCATGGCTTTGTTTTCGCCAAAGGTGACGATCAGGTCCACGTATCCCCAAGGTTTTGTCGTTGATCCATTGAACCCTTGAAGGTCAGATCCAACGTAAGGGACCAAATTTTCCTCGGTAAGTTGCAGCACTTTGAAGAGTCCTGAGTACATAATGTCGCAGGAGCTTCCTTGGTCGACGAGGATTCTTCTCACGTCGAAGTTGGCCATTTTCGCTCTGACGAGCAATGGAATCTGAAAGTTTGGTGATCCTCCGGGGACCTCTTCCCTGTAAAATGCCAAAGGAACAGAGCTTTCTTTTACCTCCGTTATTTTTATTTCCTCGACTGGGGATGCTTTCTCTAACTCATCGAATTTTCTTTTGATGGATCCGATGGTTATGGGGTTAAACCCTCCTCCGGAGATGACTAGTGCCCTGGGGAAATTTTCCCAACTTCCGTCCAGATGCGCAGCAAGGTAATCAAGGGCTCCTTTTTCTTCGTCAGTTTGCAGAGGAAGGAAATCTTCAGGTCTTGAAATGGTGAGGGCCACCCCTCCGATCACTCTATTTTCGTCCTCGGCATGTTGTTCCGGGCTTGCTGGATCAACTGCCAACTGATTTTGTCGAGGAGCATTATTATTGGTAGTCCTTGGCTGCCCATCCACATACTGTCGTGCATATCACTTTTGAATAAGGATTTCGATGGCGTCCTTCAGATGCACACAGTCGTCAGTAACATGCCCGTAACTTTTGTGGAAACGACAAAATTTCTTTTTGTCCACGTTTGGTTTTGCGGGCAGTTGTTTTGGGAATCTGATCCCCGCGCTTTTGAACTCAACTCAGCATTCGATATCTCGGATAAGATCCTGTCTCGAGGAGCATTCAAGGGAGTGTGGTAAGTGAACTGACTTTTTGGTGGTTTAGCCTCGCGGACTTTTCCACCTTCTCTTTTCTTTTCGTCTCCTCGACGTTCTTCTCTCTGTGAGGAGGGTCCACCGACCTCGAAATTCTTAGGTCTCCTGACCTCTGAGGCCTTTTGTTTATCTTCATACTTGATGTATCGTTGAGCCAATTCGAAGAATGCATCGAGGGTTTCTATTTCGAGGATCCCAACTGCTTCTTGGAACTTTGTTCCCTCGCGCAATCCTTCTTCGAGGAGATACAGCTTCATCTTGTCAGTCGCTTCGACCTCGACAGATATTTTGTTGAATCTCTCGATGTAATTCCGGAGAGGCTCCTCGGGACCTTGGATGATCGCTTTTAAGCTGGCCACCGTTTTTGGATGCCGCCGAGAAGTTGTGAAGTGTGCTGTGAACATTCGGCACAGTTCTTCCCAAGAGTCGATCGAGCCAGGAGGTAAGTTCCTCCACCAGGTTGACGCCCCTCGAGCTAAAGATAATGGGAATAACTTGCATTTAATCGATCCTCGGAGATTCCTGTAGTCGAGGGCAGTTTCTACACTCTGGACATGCTCGTCAGGGTCAGTTGTCCCATCATATTTGTCCAGTGTTGGGGGTTTTTCTAACCCTCGTGGAAGTGGAATGTCCATAATTCTTCTCGAGAGGGGTCCTCGGTGCCTCTCGTCTCCACTGCTCGGAGATTCCCTTCTTGGGGAATGTCGGGCATTGCCTCCACGAGCAACTGCTCCACCGTCCCTCGGTGGTGATCGGTTATTCCTTTGAGGAGGAGAACGTCTGTTCCTTGGTGGGGAAATGCGGTTGTTTCTCTGCGGAGGAGAGTGATTCTGCCTCCGAGGAATATCTCTGGGAGGACTTAGTGGTCTCTCCCCATTTCGTCGAGGTGCAGGCCTCGGGGACCTAGACCTCGATCGTGAGCGACGGTTCTCTGGCGTCGATGACCTTTGTCGACGAGTACTTCGCGACATCTTTGAAGCAGCGCATGATTCTTCCACTGCCCGGAGTCGTCGATTCTGCTCGCGGATCAGCTCGTTTTGCCCACGCATGTTGTCTGCCTGCTCGCGAAGTATCTGCCCCTGTCTGTTGATAGTGTTGACCAAAGCAGCCATCACTACCTCCATGGGTGCTCCTTGTGGAACTTGTGGAACCACCAATGGATCTTCTGGTTGTGGAGGTTGTGGTGGCGGTACATCAAGCGGAGTTGCTTGTGCATGCGCAGCGCTGCCTTCTGGTGTGACAGAGGCTTCCATTCCATCGAATTGGTTTTGGTTTGGGTGATTTTCTCCTACAAATTCATGGTTTGCATGGTTTGCACCAGCCATTTGGTCAAGAAATGGGTTTTTTGTTGTAAGTTTTGGTCTAATTCTGGGAAAAGATGGGGGAAACTTTAAATTCCCACAGACGGCGCCACTGATCTTTACCTTGATCAGAGTCGACCAGACGCTGGTGCACGGCTGTTCGTGATGCCCGGAGGGGGGTTGTGTACCTGCAGGCACTCCGACGCTCAAGTCAGTTGAGGAAGGAGTAGGTTTTCAATATAGAATGTTACGTACCTTTGTAAAGTTGTGAAAAGGTCTATATATAGCCCCAGCGCTTGGCCAAGGCCGTTGATGGGCAGTTAATGCCCATCAATGGCTGTCGGAAAACGGCTGAGGAGCCGTGATGAGCATTAAATGCTCATCATTCCGATGTTGGGCGTTACGAATCTCAGGGGAGACGTACGCTGCTCAACGGTTGGGCGTTGTTGGGCTTGCACCTTGGGCCTTGCTCGACAGCCCAATAGAGGAGGTCCCCAACGTGTTGGGCATTTAGGCCCAGTCCAGAACAATTGTAAACAAATAGAAAATAACTTTAGATTTTCTTTAAAATCTCTACAACAAAATCTCTAATTCTTTAAAAAAAATCATTTTTTTAAAGTTTAAACAAACCGGCCATATGACATATTTACATATATACGGGTCAAAAAAGAAGAATAAGATGACATGTTATGGGGCCCTCATGAAAGATGACAATACTAGTGAAATTTCTACTATCAAAATTGCTTTTCCGACCCCTGCCCATTTCTTTTTTATCCCCCAAACTGACGTTTTTACCCTTGGAGGTATGAAAAAAATGGTCAAAAAAATTCGGTTTTTACGAACCGAGCTGTTTGCCTAACCAGTTCGGTTTATATTAACCGAACTTTGTGATGATCCTAAATTTGCTGCATAAAAATGTTTTGGGATGAAAACATGAATGTATATAGTAATGTTTGTATTGTAACGTGTAATGTAGCATGTGTAACACTTGTTTCATTTTCATGTCCTCTTTGACCTATGTTCTGCACGTGTTACATTCAATTTCATTTGGTTAGGTACTTAGGAGTATGTCCTTATCCTCATGAGAAATATTTACTCCTATAATTTCTGCTATTTTCAACTCAACTTTACACTAACACGAGTATCTCCAATATTTTATTAAGAAGAAATCATTATAATAATTATTATTATTAACACCTATAACATTACCTTGATATTATTAAGTTTACATATCACTTTCATCCCAAAACATTTTTATGGAGCAAATTCAGGATCAGTTCGGTTAATATAAACCGAACTGGTTAGACAAACAGCTCGGTTCGTAAAAATCGAATTTTTTTGGCAATTTTTTTTCATATTCCCAAGAGTAAAAACGTCAATTTGGGGGTAGAAAAGAAATGGACAGGGGTCGAAAAAGCAATTTTCTTCTACTATCCTTCTTACCCAAAGACAAAATTTCTCTCTCAAAGTGTAGTGCAATTATTTTAAGGTACTGGTCTCAACGTGTTATTTCAATCCAAATTTGGATAGCGGCTGGAGTGTACACATGATAATATGATGATTCCGAGAAACATCTCAGAAATGTGTACTCCCTCCGTCCCTTATTATAAGAGAAAAATGACATTTTTTTTTGTCTCAAATTATAAGGGAAAAAACAACTTTCAAGAATGTTTTTTACTTATTCTTATAAAATTAAATGCAAATTGCATTTCATTTTTTCTCTCTTTCTCTCATTTTCTCAATAAACAACAACCAATCAAATTTGTTTTTACATCTTCCCATGCAACTTATTTCAAGAAAAATCCACAAAACCATATTTCAAATTCTCAAATTTTGGTTTTCTTAATAAGTGTGTTTTTTGTTTTTTCCCTTATAATATGGGACGGAGGGAGTACCTCATTATGGTCATAAATAGCAAACCAAAGCCTTCAACTCAACATTAAGGACAACAAAGCCCAAAGTTAATTGGGTTGAGATTTACTTTTGTCATTCTACGTCTTATGTGTTTTCCATTTTATCCTTCCAAGTAATGGACGTTATAAAAATAATAAATTTTGAGAAAAAACACCTTAAAATTCAAGATTTTTATAACTTCATCTACTTAAATAGCAGACATAATCCTCTACTTAAGTAACAGTCTGACGGACGTTATAAAAATGTGAAATTTGAGGGAAAAAAAACCCATAACTTGAAAATTTTCCGTTTTTATAACACACCTTTTACTTAAGTAGAGGATGTAATAAAAATGAGATTTTTGAAAAAAAACAGCCTCCTACGCAGAATCTGGACGGAAATATTTTGGTAATTTTGTAAAACGCGCTTGGAAACCAATAGTGTGACAAAAGTAATTATTCTTCTATATAAAGAGGCTCCAAATTGCTAAAACTACCATTACGCGTGACATTAAATCTTTGATATCAATTCAATAGGCATAAAGGGATTATGATACACTCCTGTAATTAAATCTCACAGTTATACGCTATAGTACATCACAATCATCTATTTTAAATCGGTCGATTCATAACGCTTCTTAATAAAATCAGTACAAATGAATCTCAAACATTAATATTAGATCGGACAATCCTAATTATAAGTAGCGTGAAAACATCAGGGATATTTATCGTAGGATATCCAAGTCCGACACGAAGTACTTTACCTCGTGGAGTATTTTAAAACTACTCATACAACTGATCTCAACGTTAAATCCATACTTCTAGTTGTATTTTACTACTACCATATGTATTTTACACACACACTTCTCGCTAACTCGGTGTATAAGTGTAGAGAAATGTTATTTAAACATCAAAAAATGGGACATCTCTACAACATTAAGGGGAGTCACGTGTATATAACCGGGGAGTTCTTCAACACATTTGGTTAATGAGGCATTAACCAAATGTGTTGAAGAACTCCCCGGTTATATACACGTGACTCCCCCTTGATGTTGTAGGCATAAAATCTTTAAAACTTGAACTTTTAACTTTGTTTTAACTTTATCATCCGCAAACAATCAAAATTTGTCTCATATACAATTTCTCGTAAACAAATAGTTGAGGAATTGGAGATCAAATTTGGTTAATACCAGTTAACCAAATGTGTTGAAGAACTCCCCAATTATATACATGTAACTCCCCTTGATGTTGTTGAAATGTCCCATTTTGATATTTAAATAACACTCCTCATGAGTGTATGACGTATGTATAGCCGCATATGGCCCCACTCCAAGCTCCATGAAAATCTTTCTACTTCTCCCATTAAAACTTACACAATTTTTTTTTATGGAATAAAAAGTAACAACAACGAAAAAACAACTAAATTAACTTCGAGGTAGGAAAAAAACTTACACCACCTATATGTGAATGGCGTGCCCCAAAAATGACAATTCCCTCAACATGCCAAAAACCTAAACACCACCTTCAAAACTGTATTCAAAAGCAACAAATATGAACAACATAATTGTTACGGTTTTATTAAAAAATTTCAAAGCATTATTAATATTAGGAAAATGCTAAATAGTATCTACTAAATAAATGGTTGAAACCATTTTCCTTAACATTTTACTTTGAATTTTCATTAGTCTTCACATTTTCTTCCTCTTGAATAAATTCTTGTTTCTCTTTCTTTATCTTTAGTTTTGCTTCCTCTTCCTCAACTTTTTTCTTTGCTTCTTCCTCTGCTGTTTTCTTTGCAATCTCAAGAGATTGTATCAAATTATTCAAGCAAGTCTCAAAATCTTCCGTGATTGACTTTGGCATCAAATTCTCAGCAACATCTGCAGGTGTCATGTTAGTCTCTCCCAACAACTTTTCAATAATTGGAAACAAATCGTCGTGACACTCAACATCTAGGTAGTTCTTTGCAAGCACCTTGAAAGCTTCATATCCACAATAGGACATCTCTATGTGTTTATCCATCCTTCCCCTTCTAATAAGAGCTGGGTCAAGTTTGTCCACAAAGTTAGTTGTGAAAATTATGATCCTCTCCCCTCCACATGCCGACCAAATTCCATCAATAAAATTCAACAAACCAGACAAAGTTACCTTACTTTCTTTTTGCTCTTCTTCTTTACGTTTACTTATATGATTCTTTTCTTCCTCATTATCATCATTATCTGTCTCCCTTTTCTTCTTCCTTTGGCCAGTGAGATCAAGAGAACAATCAATATCTTCAATTACTATAATTGATTTGCTTGACGTCTCAATCAAAAGCCTTTTCAACTCATTGTTATCCTTAACAATTGTTAATTCAAGATCATACACATCGTAGTTCATGAAATTAGCAATAGCAGATATCATGGTAGATTTTCCTGTTCCAGGTGGACCAAAAAGTAGATAACCACGCTTCCATGCCTTTCCAACTTTAGCATAGTACTCTTTCCCTTTTTTGAACTTAAGAAGATCACTTATGATCGCTTCTTTCTTCTTTGTTTCCATTGCAAGTGTTTCAATAGTTGCAGGGTGCTCAAAAGTTGTGTGACTCCATTTTGTGCTTCTATACCTCATCCAATCATTGCTTGGATTGTTTGTGTAAAGCTTTAATCGTCTATCCTTCATTCTAATAGCCTTTCCTTGTTCCAACACATGTTGGATGTAAGAGGTGGTGATGAGATCTCGATCTCTTTTATGGAATGTCAATGTTAAGAATCTTTTCTCATTCGAAGTAGAGTAGACCGAAAATGATTGTGATCTAGCAGTGATGTGATTTGCGAACCACCAAACTTTGACTCCATTGAACTCATCTGTGATCTCTTGATTGTTTTCCATGCTTAGGACAAGTGGGTTTTGGCTATCTTTTACAACTTCGGCTTTAAGCCTTTTAGCTCTTTGTGAAGAATTAGCGCTGAGATATGTTTGGATGATTGTGTAAGTATCATTACGTTGGAGGCGCTCTCCGGATAATTCATAGAAATTTATTTGGATGTAAGGGTACATGAGGTATGTGAATTTGTGAGTATATTTTCCAACATATCTACGAATTTGAGGTGGGAAGAATTTCTCATACATGGTATATACAAACATTATACTAGCCATAATTGAGCCTAGGTTTGACCATATTTCCCCAATTCCCATATCTTAAAATCTTCTAATTTGAAATCTTTAATGTCAGAATATATTGGGTTGTGATTCTAACTTTTGTGTCGTATAAACTCAAAGGGTGTGTGGTATTTATAATGAGTATCATAAGAGTGTTTCAAATGTTCTTTCACAACTTGGATTTTTTTTGAGTTTCTTGGGGACCATGTTTTACTAGGAGACACAAAGAGTTGTTGATTTCGTTTGAATAAATTATTGTTTCACAAATAACGACAAAAGAAAATATAAAATTGGAAATTATATTTAATAGTAGATTAATGCTATTGGACCATTGGTTAATTTTTTTCTTCTCAGTAAGACAAATTAAATCGTTTTCTTATAACAAATATTGAATTTTATATAAATTACATAATGAAAGGGAATAGATTTGCTATGCAGAGGATCTGATCAACGGTTAGAATTGTTTAATTGTATAATTAATCTGGACCGATTAATTTAATTCTAATGTATGAAAATAAAAACTGTGTCAAACTGTGGTCAGGTAAATTCACATCCTGATATGAATGAGGTGAAGTCAATGCTAAAATTCGTAGAGAACTATGTTTTGGGCAGTAAATTTTGTTTTGCCTATAAATAACTGTATTTTTTTTCACTACCAAATATCCGATCTATTGGACAACGTAATATAGTTCGAAAAACCTTTAAAATTAATCATACAAAACAAAAGATTAACGAAGAAGCTGTTGTGTCTCGAGTTAAAAAACCTTTAAAATTAATTTTCAGTCACTGAAAAGATTAATAGGTTGAGTCGCGGGTCGGTACGCTATCTTTAAGACGTTTTGTGACACTGACCAAAATTGTGCAACAGAGCAGCAAAGAACCACATTCAGAGAGGCACAAAAGAAGGATAGCAAGGCTCTGTTTCTCATTCATCAACGTGTGGATTCAAAGGTGTTTGAGAAAATTGCAGATGCTACAACCTCTAAGGATGCTTGGGACATTTTGCAGAAGAGTTATGGAGGTGATGCAAAGGTCAAGAAAGTGAAATTGCAAGCCTTAAAGAGACAATTTGAACTGTTGGAGATGAAGAATGATGAAGCAGTTGCAGAATACTTCACAAGGGTGGAAACTCTCACAAATCAGATGATGAATTGTGGAAGCACACTCATTGAAGAAGAAATGGTGGAAAAGGTACTAAGAACTTTAACTCATAAGTTTGATCATATTGTAGTGACAATTGAACAAACTAAGGACTTGAGTGAAATAAAGATGGAGGATCTGCAAAGCACTCTTGAGGCTCATGAATTGAAGTATGGTGAGAGAAATCATGGCAAAGAAGATGAGTAAGCTCTGTTTGTGAAGTTCAAAAGGTATCAAGATGAAAAGAAGAAATGGCAGAACAAGAAAGGTTCCAAGAAAGGGAAAGAAAGTGTTGAAGACAAGCCTGAATCTTCAAAGAAAGAAGGAGGGCAAAAGACAAAGAAAGACAAGAGTACCATTCAGTGTTACAATTGTCACAAGTATGGTCATTATGCAAGTGAGTGTAAGGCTCCAAAGAAGAAGAAAAGTCAGAATACTGAAGAAGAGGCAAATGTTGCACAAGATGGTTCAACATCAGAAGATGATGTAAGTTTCATGGTTACAATTACTGATGAAACAACTGAGTCTATGGTTTGGTACTTTGATACAGGGTGCTCAAATCATATGACAGGGAACAAGAGTATTTTGACTGATTTCAACAAGTGTCTTAACACAAGGATCAAACTGGCCAATGGTAATTTCATTGCAGCTGAAGGCATGGGAAATGTGGTGATTCAGAGGAGCAATGGAAAGAAGACAGTTATTGAGAAGGTCCTATATGTGCCAGGGATGAAGTGTAATCTGATGAGTGAAGGTCAATTGCTTGAGAAAGGTTTCAAAGCAGTGTTTGAAGGTGAAACACTGAAGCTCTTTGATTCAAAGCAGAGATTGATCTTGAAAACAGCTCAAAGTCAAAACCGAACCTTCAAGACGCAAGTTAAGACAATTGAAGTTGAATGCTTAGCTACATTTACTGAAGATAAAGACAGTGACTTATGGCATAGAAGGTATGGTTATTTGAATTTCAAAAGCTTGTCAATGCTTAATTCAAAGAACATGGTGTTAGGACTGCCTAGTGTTATACCTCCAGTAGATACTTGCACTACATGTTTGTTAGGGAAACATCCTAGATCATCATTCAAAAGTAACTTGCCTATGAGATCTAGTGAAGTGTTAAATGTTGTGCATTCAGACATTTGTGGACCAATTGATGTGTTATCAACTGGTGGAAACAAATATTTCATCACATTTGTGGATGAGTACTCAAGGATGATATGGCTGTATCACATAAAAGCTAAGAGTGAAGCTTTTGAAGTGTTTAAGAGATTTAAAACACTGGTTGAGAAACAAAGTGATAAGTCAATCAAGGTACTTAGAACAAATGGTGGAGGAGAGTACACATCAAAGGAATTTGAGAATTATTGCAAAGATCAGGGCATAATTCATGAGGTTACAGCACCATATACTCCTCAGCATAATGGTCTTGCTGAGAGGAGAAATAGGAGTATCCTAGATATGGCAAGGAGTATGGTAAAGCAGAAGGGTTTGCCACATAGGTTTTGGGGTGAAGCTGTGTCTACAGCTGTGTTCATCCTAAACAAAAGTCCAACAAAGAAGTTGATAGACAAGGTACCTGAAGAGGTGTGGTCTAAGTGCAAACCAAGTGTGACTCACTTCAAAGTGTTTGGTTCCTTGAGTTACAAGCATGTACCTGATGCTAGAAGGAAGAAGTTGGATGACAAGAGTGAACATATGGTCTTTGTTGGATATCATAGAACTGGTGCATATAGACTGTATAATCCCACATCAGACAAGATAGAAATCAGTAGAGATGTGAAAGTCTTGGAAAATGAAAGCTGGGATTGGAAACATAAATCCACATCTAAGAAAACTTGTGAAGTGGACTTAGATGTTGGAACATCAGAAGCAAATGCTCCAGTAACTTTTGTTGATCAACATCAACATCAGGAGAATCACAATGAGGAAGATGCCTCAAGTGATGAGGATAATGGAAGACACCTACCAGTAAGAACTCACAGAACTACTCAAATCCCAAGAAGGTTAGCAGATTGTGATATGGTTCCATATAATGTTGTAGACAATGAGGGGAACATTGTGCACTATGCTATGCTAGCGGACACTGAACCTCTAGATGTCAAGAGTGCACTAAAGAGTAAAGTGTGGTTAGAAGCAATGATTGATGAGTTAAAATCAATTGAGAAGAATAAGACATGGGACATGTGCAAGCTACTTCAGATAAAAGAGCAATTGATGTGAAATGGGTGTATAAGCTGAAGCAAAATCCTGAAGGTCAAGTGATCAAGCATAAGGCAAGGCTTGTGGCCAAAGGGTTTCTGCAAAAGCAGGGATTAGACTATGATGAGGTCTTCTCACCTGTGGCTAGACATGAGACTATAAGGTTAGTGATAGCACTAGCTTGTAGTAGAAGATGGCCTATGTTCCACTTAGATGTGAAGTCAGCATTTCTAAATGGTCCATTGGAGGAAGATGTATATGTGAAGCAACCACCTGGCTTTGAGTTGAAAGGCATGGAAGATAGGGTGCTGAAACTTAACAAAGCTTTGTATGGCTTGAAGCAAGCCCCAAGAGCATAGAACAAGAGAATTGACCAATTTCTTGTTATGCAAGGTTTTGTGAAATGTAGTGTTGAGTACGGTGTTTATGTTAAACACAGTGATAACAAACATATGTTAATCATATGTTTGTATGTTGATGATTTGCTAGTGATTGGCAGCTCACCCATGGAGATTGAAAATTTCAAATCACAAATGAAGAGTGAATTTGAAATGACTGATTTGGGAAAATTGACTTACTTTCTGGGAATGGAACTCCTAGAAACACCAAAAGGAGTGATATTGCATCAAGCAAAGTATGCTACTGAGATTTTGAAGAAGTTTGAAATGCTTTATTGCAATTCAGCAGTGATACCATCAGACACAAGACTGAAGCTAGAAGTAGATGGAAGCAGTGAGACTATGGACTCTACTATGTTCAGACAATTGTTAGGTTCCCTAAGATACTTGTGTTAAACAAGGCCTGACATTAGCTATGCAGTAGGCTATGTTAGTAGATTTATGAGCAAACCACTGAAGTCTCACCTCTTAGCAGCAAAGAGGATACTCAGATACATCAATGGCACAATACACTATGGTGTGTTATTTCCATATTCAAGTGATAGCTCCAAACTTGAATTGAATGGATTTTCTGATGCTGACTGGTGTGGAGACAAGGTAGACAGGAGGAGCACCAGTGGATATGTGTTTAAATTCCAAAATGCACCAGTCTCATGGTGTTTGCTTTATCCAGCTGTGAAGCAGAGTATGTTGCAGGTTCTCTAGCTGCTTGTCAAGCTAATTGGCTGCAATCACTTCTCAGTGAAATGAAGATTACTGACAACATCACAGTAATGCTGAAGATTGACAACAAATCAGCAATTAACTTGGCAAAGAACCCTGTCAGCCATGGCAAGAGTAAGTACATTGAGACAAGGTTTCACTTTCTTAGAGACCAAGTTAACAAAGGCAAACTCAGCCTGGAGTATTGCTCAACTAATGATCAACAGGCTGATATATTGACTAAAGCTGTGAAGAGATATCAGTTCCTGAAGCTAAGAAGGGAGATAGGAATTGTCAGCTTTGACAGTCTGAATTAAGGAGGAGTATTGGTTTTATAATTCAGACCATGCAATGTTGAGTCAGATGTTGAAACATCTGTCCTTTAGATGCTCTACCAGATGTTCTATACAATGTTGTAACATTGTTCTGTGTAGACAGTTAGCAGGCAGTTAGTCAGTTAGTTGGTAGTTATTAGTCTGTTATGTACAGTTGTCATTTCAGTTAGGTAGTTAGCATTTGTTTTGTCTTAGGTAGTTATGCAGTTACTTGCAGAACAAGTAACAACCACTTGTATATAAACAATAAGGCCCTTTGTGGAAGAATAAGATTTGTTAACTTTCCCTTTATCATTTTTTCTATTCTTTTCATAGTTTTTCATCTCTCTCATAATTCATCTCCTTCAATCTTTATTCAAAGGGTTAGAATGAATAACCCAACAGTAACAAACACATAGAATCATCGCTTTATATTATGAATATTTAACTAAAAGCTCATAGCATGAACGATATACCCTAGGCAGCATTCATTTGTCAGAAGCATAAGTCTTACACTAAGAATGCTTTAATATATTAAAGAATCATTATAAGTATTGGTATTCAGATATTTCATGAAGAAAAGTGAGTTGTTTGCCTTTAATTAATTGTCCAATGTAAAACGAACCATTTAATTAGCCAGCCAATGGAAACAATCAAACAAAACAAAATTGGAGGTTACATTCGCATGGCAATTGTAGCAACAACTTTGCATGAGCCTTAATATATAAAATATAAAAGCAAGCGATGGAGACAAAGACATCAAGTATCTTTTGTCTATGTTTTTAAGATAAAAATTATCAGCAGTTTCATCTAGCACTGTAATACTTCTCATATCACATATAGAATTCAAGGAATCTACTTCTTTTTATGGGTGGCGGCTGAATAAAAGCAGAGAATAAAAGAGACTTAACACTTAGATAGTCGCCGTGCCGTGCACCGGTCTAATTAGCTGTAATATGAAAAAATAAGATATAAATTTTTTAACATTAAAACGTATATAAAAAAGTCGATTACCATTAAATATTAGTTATTTGGATAAATGTTCATACAACAAAAATTATGGTATATAACGAAATACTTCTTTATAGACTACATTGGAAGTTTTATTCGTATTTTCACCGTCATCGTCGATAATCAATATTTTTCATCATTCTCTTTAAATAACTCTTGAAGTTGCAACATACAACTGACCATGTAAAAACATTGTCGACAAAAGATATATCCCAACATGCTTAAGAGATTGTCTCTGACTTTTATTAATATAGTCTTCGCAAAAGAAAAAAGTAAAGGAATGCGGGTTCGATTCCCATGCTAGACAAATTTGTATTTTTTATTAATATAATGGACCACATAAAAAAAAGAGAAAAAAAATAGGTTTAGGGTTAGCATTTCGGAGCAAGTTTAGAATATGAGAGATATAATAATAATAATAATAATAATAATCTTTATCTTTATCTTTATCTTTATTACTATAAAGGGAGAATAAGGGTTTGGATTTGCAACCACTTAACCCTAATCTTCTCCTTAATTCCCTCCATTTTCCCTCCTAATTACTATTGGCCCCACTCATAACCACATCCCCAAAACCCTAATTTCACCTCTATAATATAGCCTCATTAGCCACCCTATACTATAGTCTTCATAGAAACACGTAGAATGAATTCTTTGCCTTCTCAACATCAAGAAACCTTTCAGTCTTCTTTCTCATCTCCTCTCCCCTCTAATTGACCCTGATCCCACCTCACTAATTTCCCTCCTAATCACTTTAGTCTCAAAAAAAAAATCATGATTCCTATTTTCCGGCACCATCTGCATAACACAATCTAATAGTACCTTACTATTAAAAATACGGTAGTTTAAAAAATTAGGTTTATGTGCCAATTAATTAACATGTCCTGTGTTGATACAAAAATCCTTTAATTATTTTGTTGGCTCAATACAACTCTATTCCCTAAAAATTTGGCCAATTACTCTCTTATTCTCTCTCACGCCTAATTCCTTCTCCAATAAAATTGTCTATCTCTCTCTCTCTGTTTCTCTCAAACAGCAACACTTTCTCTCTAGCAACATCACGTTTTCTATTCATCTTCTCTCCAAACCACCACCACTACTGCATCTCCTTCAATTCTTGATCCACTTCATGCAAAGGATGAACAACAAGCATATATTTATCAGGTATTTTTTATATTGGGATTTTTAACATTTCTGATTTTATAGGTTTTAAATTGGGGTTTAGTAAAAAAAAAATTGGGGTTTGATTTGTTTAAAATCAAAATAGAGGTCTATAATCAAGACATGGAAGAGGTAATAATAGAAATCATCTATCTTTCTTTGTCTTGCAGATGTATTTTCTTTTCCATTTTTTGAGTTTTTTTTGACTATATAGTAGACTATAATGATTAATGATCTACAATATTTTATGTGATTGTTTTTAGGAAAAAGGTTTGGGTAATATGAATAGTTGAGGAGAGCTTGAGTTTCTATGATTGTAAGTGAGAGTTTTTCAATATTAATTTTCTTTGTTGTTCATTGTGTTTTGGTCTTTCATGTTATCTAAATTGTATTTTATTTATGACTTATTGTTGTTTATCTTGACTATTGTTTGGATTGCAGTATGGTTTTTCTGCAAATCTTTATGTTCTTTAATCTGCTCGGAGACGGGAAAACTACATGGAAGAAGAAGCAACCGAAGGTAGGAGGAAAGTCTATTTTCTTTTGTCTTTTGAATATTTTCGGATCCTTTCTTTTTCTTTTTGAGTACTTTCCTAATCCCTTTTGAATATTTTCTGTCATGGCTTTATGGAAGGAGATGCAAGAACATAGATTTTTTATGAAAGAAAAATTAGGGCTCATCTTCAAGTAATATTTTCTTCCAAATGTAAAATAAGATATTTTCTTTGTCAATTTGTGTTCATGTTTTATATAGGAAGTCGTGTTATCTCCTAAAAAAAGAGATAGAAGTAAGATGAGAGTTTGATACGAAGATGGCATGCATATGGTGCCAATTGATATGCTGTATTTTTCAAGGTATTTATAGTTACAATAATATTTTAGGGGTTTTGATTTCACATTTTCTAATTCCTTTTAGGGTTTTCTATTCAGTTTTTTTTTTGTTTTAAAATTGTCTCTGATTTTTTGACCGGTAAAGAAACTTTTGTCTCCATTTATGTTTCAAATTGAGTGTTTTTGACTATTTTTGTGATTTTGTAGTTTTTTTTATGTGTAGCTTTATTTTTTGGTTTCTTGAATCCATCAATATAACTGTCATAACAATAATAATAATAATGTATATTTGCTAGCTTGGGACTATCATCACATGATTGTTCTTTCCTTTTCATTGCAGGTTGAGATATGCTTGACAACATGAGATAATTAGTGCTTATATTGGATGCTTCAAAATACCTATTAATGATTATTTGTTTTTCTATATGAAGTGTTGGTTTGATGTTTGTTTGTTGTTTTTCTATATGAAGTTTTGGTCTCATGTGTGTTTTGAGTGTTATAGTTGATGTTAGTTTCTTTGTTGTGTCATTTATAACCCTAAGAAATTAAGAACTCTTCAACTTCTTCAATCTGTTTTATGTTTTGATTTATTTGATTTTTATTTCGTTTTTTTTTTTCATTTCTTTTTGTTTAGTGATTTGTGATGTTAAACAAATAAGTATTTCAAAATCCAATCCAATAGTTTTAATGTGGGCAGATTGAAAAAATCATGGTTTTAATGAGATGATAAGTAGTTGTTCATCTAATTTCATTTTAATTACTCATTTTGTTTCTTATTATTTTGAACTTTTCTATTTTGTAGGAGTTTATTGTGATCACAATGGCCGATGAAGATCTTAATAATTGGAGCAATTGCAATAGGTTGTGATCAATATCATTATCTTCTTTTTCCATTTATTTTATCTCTGTCTTATTTGGTATGCAAAATTGTGGATTATTAGACTATAAAACTATGCATAATTTGGATTGGTCATTTTAAGTGTTGGTTGGCTTAAGGATTTGGATAAATGAAAATAGAAATGGTAGGGAGATGAATTTGTGCGACTATAAAATTCTGCATTTGAAGTTTTGAACTTTTGTTACTCATATAATGAGAACTCAGAAGAGGGTGAAGACATCAACAACTACAAGTTTTTCTGAAATATCTCACTTTGCTATTATAAGTTTAGTTTACTTTAGCCACAAGAATGTGCTCTCCTAGCTGAAACTTATTTCTTATCACATCATCACTTACATTGCTAAAATTGCAGAATATTTTTCTGAAATTGTGACTTATTGTATATTTTTATGTGGGTTAGAAGTATTTTGCAATTTTAACAATGGAATGGAAAAGTCTTGCAATCATAGAGAACTCTTCTAGCTAATTTTTCCTCTACTTAGATAGTTGAATGATTTGGAACTGTGTTTTGACTTCTAAAAAATGTGGAATAGTGGAGACTAGAATAATTTGGAAATATTTTAATGCGATGACAAGTGGTTGTTCATCTAATTTCATATTCAAGACGCTACTTTAGGTAGTTGTACAACTCAAGAGCTATATTTGATCTAATTTCATTTTGATTACTCATTTTTGTTTCTAATTATTTTGAACTTTTCTAATTTGTAGGAGATTATTGTGATCACAGTGGCCCATGAAGATGTAGATCTCAACAGTTGGAGCAAATTATCTCTATTTTTTTTCTTCCATTTAGGTTTAAAGAGCTCCATATTGTGTACTTTCTTTAGTTATGCTACTTTATCTTTGAGGGTAGTATAATTTCATTCCTATTAAATATGTCAAGAGATGAAGAATGAGATTATATCTCTTATTATGTAGGTAGTATTGATTTTTTCTGTACCATCTTTACCGCAAGACTGTAATTTAATAAAGTTATATCTGGGGAAGTCAATGAAAGAAAAAAATAATATTCAACTTTAATTTTTTTTATAGACGTTTATTTTTCTATATGCAACTTTTATCTATATTATTATGTAGTATTAGCACACATAGAAAAAATGTACTAATAATTTTACTAATAATAAATTAGTTCAAGTGATAGATTTTTTGAATCCTTTAAACAAGTGGTTAAGGGTTTGATTCTTGGAACTCAATCTATATATAATATTCATTTTCACTATATTTATATTTATATTTTGATTTTATTTTATTTATTTTTTACTTGCAATTTTTATTATAACAATTTAAATCGTATATCTGACAAGCCACAACACCCGTGCAACGCATGGGTTGGGTTGGAGTCTAGTAATAATAATAATAATAATAATAATAAATATTTAACATGGTGAGTTAAAGGTTGTGAGTTCGATTCTTGGAGGTATTTTTTAATATTTTATTTCAATTAATGTTAGGGTAAAATGAGAGGGAAAATAAGCGGGGGAAAAATTAGGGTTAAGAATAACAAAACGGAACAAGCTTATAATACAAGAGATGTTGAGTTTCTCCTCTAAAATAGCAACCGCCAATATATATCCATACTCAGGAGAATTTGCTAATAATATGTAGAGTTTATCTTTAACTTTTATATTTTAAAAATATAAATACTAGTATACTCTACTATCCGATGTGGTACTCAATAATTTTATTTCAATTCACACACTAACGTGCGGAAGGTCCCAACAATGACCAAATAGGTCCATTTATATATATTTGAATGATCTTTGTGAACTATAAAATAATACAACACACCAGGGGTGAATCCACCGCCTAGCATGCCTGGGCACGTGCTCAGGCTCTCCCAATTATAATTTTTTTAGGGTTCTTACTTTAATCTCAAAATTCGAATGTTTGAGTAAGAATTAATAAAAGTTAAGTGTATATTCATAATCCTCATGAAATTCTAAACAAATATGTCTAATTTGGTGCAATAATGAAAAAGGATCATTTTTGAGGTTTTGGTGGTGGAAGGTTGAAGATGATGAATAGTACGCGATTGTTTGCAAATACTTATATTCCTTAAGCTATTTCTATTACGTCAACATGTGTTGGCGTGTTGGTTTGGATTTGGGTTTAGTAACTAAAGGGTCTAGTTTCAAGTCCTAGTTTTCCCCCTTTAATGTTTTTCTTTTTTGTTTTTTTATTTCATTTTCCCGCTTTAATTTTTAACCCTTTTGATTTATTGTTTTTTTTATTTCATTTTCTTTTATTTATTTATATACATTATTAAAAATATAAAAAATATTTAAAAATTCTAATAAACATTTGTGTATTTGCGATTAAAATTGTGCATAGGCACATGAAACAAGTTTAAAGAATCATGTTCTGTTTTTTTTTTTTGACAGAATGTTCTGTTTTTAGTGAGCATGTATTTTTTGTGAACTATAGAACTAACTAAAATCCTTTTTTCCTTTCAACATAATTAAATTTCACTTTAATTAAAAAAACAATTTTCTTTCAAAATCATCGCCATTTACATTGTTTGGTATGCAATGAAAAATTAGGGAAGGTAAAGATTACAATTTTGATGGACTCCACATAAATCTGAGTTTTGTGTAATACTTTATTTTTGTTTATGACTTTTGGGTCATATTTGTTAGGTGTTTGATTTATTTATTTTTCGATGACAAAGATTTAGGTGATTAATTAGGTCATGGCTTCCTAGGGTTCATTAGAATTAGGACACACATCAACTCAAATATCTCTGACAGATATATTTATATATCACCCACCAATAATTAAGATCCTCGCGCCCACAACAAGAATTGAAATCACACCCTTGCAAAATATGGACCAACAAATGTTTGACTATTTTAATATTGGATAATTAAAAGTCTTCTAATTACTAATTCGGATCGATTAACCGATTAATTTAAAAACCTGCAGAGCAACAAAATGCATCACCATATCTCAAATTAGGGGTGTTCAAAAAACCAATTAATTGAACCAAATTCGAACTGCACTGAACTATATTTTAAACTGAACCACTTTTAAAAAACAGTTACAATTCAGTTTATAAATGATTCAGAACCAGTTTAAATTCTTGAATCGGTTTTTATTAAAATAGAATATTTAATGTTTTATGAATAAAAAATTTCTAATTTATTTATTTATTTTTTTCGGAAAAAAAATTCTCGATTTTTCCGGGAAAAAATTTCCGGTTTTTTTTTTTGGAAAAAAATTTCGATTTTTTTTTGGAAAAAAGTTTCTGATCTTTTTTCGGGATAATTTTTTGAAAAAAAATTCTCGACTTTTTCGGAAAGAAAAGTTCTCGATTTTTTCGGAAAAACAGTCTCCGACTTTTTTTTGGGAAAAAAATTTCAATTGTTTTTTGGTAAAAAGTTTCCGATATTTTTTCGAAAAAAAATCTCGATTTTTCCGGAAAAAAGTTTCGATTTTTTTTGGAAAAAAGTTTCCGATCTTTTTTCGGGATAATTTTTTCGAAAAAAATTTCTCGACTTTTTCTGAAAAAAAGTTCTCGATTTTTTCCGGCAAAAAGTTTCCGATTTTTTTCGGAAAACTCTCGATTTTTCCGAAAAAAAGTTTCCGACCTTTTTTCGGGAAAAAATTTTCGATTTTTTCTTTCGGCAAAAAGTTTCCGATCTTTTTATGGAAAAAAAATTTCAATTTTTTTTTTCAAAAAAAAGTTTTCGATCTTTTTTCTTCCTTTGGGAAATTGGTTGAAAACCAGTTTTTCAAAAATAAACCGGTCTTTATGAAAAAACCAGTTTTAAACCAGTTATCTGAAACTAATCCAGTTAAAAGATGTGAACTGGTTTGAAACCGATTATGAACCGAATTGTAACTGGTTTTAAAAAAAAACCAGATTTTATGAAAAATGGTTTCAGTTCAGTGCAGTTCATGAACCATGAACACCCCTATCTCAAATGCTTGACCCGGTTAACTAGTTGCATTGTGGCAAAAAATTCAAATAAAGGATCCATAACAGTAGCCAAAACATATGAAACATCAAATATATGAATATAATAGATGACTAAAGTCTTATAAAAAGGATTCAAAATATTATTCAAAAAACTGCTATTATTAAAAAAACTAAAAACGGAATTTTTTTTTCTAATATAAACTAATGGATGACACCATTCTCCACCTTTTCATCCTCTTGAGCCAATGCTTGTTTATCTTTCTCAGTCTTCAATTGATCTTTCTCAGCCTTTTTCTTTGCCTCCTCCTCTTCCTTTTCCTTTGCATTCTCAAGAGCTTCAATCAAACTCTTCAAGAGAGTCTCATAATCATCGGTGGCTGACTTTGGCATCAAATTCTCAGCAACATCAGCCGGTGTCATATTAGTCTCGCCCAACAACTTTTCGATAATTGGAAACAGAAAATCATGTGACTCAATATTTAAGTAATTCTTTGCAAGAACCTTAAAAGCTTGATAACTACAATAGGACATCTCAATGTGTTTATCCATCCTTCCTCTCCTGATAAGGGCAGGATCAAGTTTGTCCATAAAATTAGTTGTGAAAATTATGATCCTCTCTCCTCCACATGACGACCAAATTCCATCGATAAAATTCAACAAACCAGAAAGAGTTACCTTGCTTTTGTTTTTCTTATTCATTTTGACTTCATCGTCTTCATCGTCTTCCTCTTCTTCCTCTTCTTCTTCTTCCTCTTCTTCACTTTTCTCTTTCTCTTTCTCATCTTTCTCTTTTTTCTTCTTCCTTTGGCCCGTGAGATCGAGAGAACAATCAATGTCTTCAATAACTATAACCGATTTGCTTGATGTATCAATCAAAAGTCTTTTCAATGCATTGTTATCCTTAACCGTTGTTAATTCAAGATCATACACGTCGTAGTTCATAAAATTAGCAATAGCAGCTATCATGGTGTTACTCCATATTTTTGTTTGAAACAAAATATGAAATAAAGAAAAGTTAATGGCAAAATTATACATGTTATCAATATGTATATTTAAAAGGTTAATGTAATCTTTATCAAAGGTTTTTCTTTTCGATTCGATTTTGATATAAATCGAAATCTGGCTGGATCGAAAGAAGTTTGGAGTTTCATGAGAAGACTAAGTACGTTCTGAATGATTTTCAAACTTGACTCACTTCGATTTCGACTGATTAGCAACAGATGCAACGGTTCAAAACTGAGGACAGCGCATGAGAATCAAGGACACGTGTCATTTGGTCAAGCAGCAGCCGTTATAGAGCAGTTGAATTAAGAAATCTATATATATATGTATTTTGTAGTCAAAATAAGGGTCACAATTTCACATACAAAAATCCTTACAAAACTCAGAGTACCCATGCGTTCGAGCGAAATGAGTGATCACAAGGAAAAGTATGATTCTGTGAACCACTTATCTTTGTAAATGTTTACGTTCAAAATGCAATTTATGTTTCAACAATCTTCACCTTTTTGTTACTTTATATGATTCATTCATTCGAATGAACTCTGCAATTGTCTTTTAAATTCTTTTAAGTTTTTTGCAAAGTTTACTTTTCTGCAAACCTTTCTTTATTCAAACCAATTTATTGCATTGTTATTTCCATTTACTTACTTTGAATTTACCTTTTTTGTTAACAATATTTCCAAAATATGAACATTAAATGTTTTCTCTCCATAAATGCACAAACATGTCCCAAGATTTTCTAGTTGATCTTACCAGTAAATAAACTAGCGGTTGTTTACCAAAAATCAGTGTAAACAAATTGGCACGCCCAGTGGGACTGGTTTTGTGCATTTTACTTTAAAAAGTTCTGTTGATTTATTTACTTTTTTCCGTTGTTTTGTATGCATTTGAGGAGTGGTAAATCTTTACCAGACTTCGAAAATTGTAAAACTCGTAAGAAAATGGTTAGACCATCAACAAGTCTGAACATAAATCAATCAATACCAGAAGGACAACCATCGCAACCTTCTGGCAGTAATGCCAATGTAGGTTCTGGAAATGGGTCTACGACCCTTAACCAAAATGCGAGTACCACAGGCTCGAGTGGTCCTTCTGTAATACTGGAACGAATACCAACTGTTCCAGTGACTGTTCCTTCGATTCCCTCACCATCTGTGCAGTTAGGTGGAGGAAATTTTTCACAGTCAATGAATGGCGATCAGAGAAGCCCTCTTCGCCAGTTTCGATTATCAAATAGTGAACGTCCCTATGGCATGCCTCCAGAATTTATGGCTGGCCTTCATAATTCTAGTAATGAAGGGCCAAATATGTTTTCCCCTTCGACTTCAGCAGTAGGAAATCAGGGAAGACAATTTCAGAATTTGACTAATACATCCTTAATGTCTCTTAGACAGCAAATGGATGATAGCAATCACGAAATGGTTCATATGCTAACACAACAAATTGGGGCAATCTTCAACCCATTGATACAAACTACAAACGATAGTTATCAGTTGTTAGCCAACCAACTGGGAAGGATGGCAGATTTTTTTGGAACACCCAATGTTCCAAATAATAATAGGCCTAATGGTCGAAATGGGCCGTTACCTGATGAAATTGAAAATGTTAACCAAAGGCAAGACCCATTGCCGGATATTATAATGAATGCCAATCCTAGGCCAGACCCGATCCCAGAGGCTCAACAAAATATAAATCAAAATGTTGTAGATCAAAATCGAAGGGTGATATTGGTAAATCGAAACCAAAATGCTGACGAAGTTGTTAGAAATGTCCAACAAAACAATTTTGCTGGACAGAATAATTTGGCCCATTTAGTCGAAAATATTCTTGCACAAAATGACCTTAATGTTGGTTTACATAGGCCAAACTTTGTATCCGCTTTGTCTGAATTTGTGCTTCAAACTGAATTACCCAGAAATTGGAAAACTCCTAAGTTAACAAAATTTTCTGGGGATACTAATGAATCTACTGTCGAACATATTGCTCGATATTTAGTAGAATGTGGGGATTTAGCAAATAATGAAAACTTAAGGATGAAGTGTTTTCCAAATTCTTTGACAAAAAACGCTTTCACTTGGTTTACAACTCTTCCCCCCCGTTCGATTCATAATTGGGCCCAATTAGAAAGGTTGTTTCATGAGCAATTTTACATGGGCCAGACTAAAATCAGCCTTAAAGAATTGGCTAGTGTTAAGCGCAAGGTACCAGAGTCTATTGACGAATACCTTAATAGGTTTAGGATCCTTAAGGCAAGGTGCTTTACACCAATCCCTGAACATGAATTAGTCGAAATGGCCGCTGATGGTCTCGATTATTCAATTAGGAAGAAGTTAGATACACAGTATCTAAGGGATATGTCACAATTGGCTGATAGAGTTCGACAAGTCGAAAGGCTAAAGATCGAAAAGGCCAGAACATCTAAGTTTCATAAAAAAGAGAAAATTGCTTATATAGAAACTTATGATAGTGATGACGAAGTTGTCTTCGATTGTGAAAATATTGAAAATAGCGAGATAGATGTGGCTGAATTAAAACCAGACCCTCCTTATATGTGTAAATTACTAAAGCCATCTAATGGAAAAAATCCTATCGAACCCAAAAATGATAAATATGTTGCAAAAACCTACACGTTTGATATTACTAAATGTGACGAAATCTTTGATTTATTGGTTAATGATGGCCAGATAATTGTTCAAAAAGGTTTAAAAATTCCTCCTTTAGAACAAAGAAAGAAAAGAGGTTATTGCAAATTTCATAATTTTGTGGGTCATAAAACATCTCAATGTGTTCTTTTCAGGGATCTTGTTCGAAAAGCGTTGAATGAGGGGAGATTAAAATTCGACGAGAAATCAAAGCCTCCAATGAAGGTAGATACTGACCCTCTCCAGATTGCTGATACTTCGTTTGCCGAACCATTCGAATTCATGATGGTAGAAGCTATGGAAGTTACGACTCTCGAATCAATTCCAGAAGAGGATTATATCGAGAAAATTAAGGTGGTTTATCCTAAGGCTGAAGAGGATTTGCTAGACTTTCTTATGAGATGTAAAGCAAAGAATCACCAAGTCATGCTATGCCCTAGGTGTAGTGTTGTATGCGACAAAGAGGCTACTGCAGGCCTCGAGAATTATCTGCCCTATGTGAAGCCAAAATTCAATGGTCCAAACAGAAGACTGAACTTCAATAGTGGACCAAATCAAAATCCTGACAAAGGAAAGGCTATAATGCCAAAACCTTCGATTCAGGAAAGGATTGGTCGAAAACAAACTTTCTTGCCATCAACAAAAATACCCATAGGTCAATGGGGACATGGTAGGTATGCCGCTTTCGACAGAAGAATCAAGCATCAGGGAAGTTCTAGTAAAGGTCGGCAAACTAATGCTCAACCTATTATGGCAATAGATGCCAGTAAATACTCTTATAAGAATAACTATAAGGGTAAGAATCCAATGACAAGAACACAATGGCGTAGGTTCCAGCGCCAGAAGAAACAAGAATTCCAAAATGTTCCACAGGAGAACAGCTCGAAAGGAATCAAGATTCAAGAAAAGGCCAAGAGGCCTGTAATCGAGAGACTCTCACAACCAAACATTCCAGAAGAAAATAACGAAAAAATAAATGAAGAGGAATGTTTTGATGGTGAGGATGATGACTTTGGGTCAGAAAATGACTTTGATGTGGTTTGTAATGTGGTGTCTGTATTGCCACGAGAGTTTGATGTTTGGTCTTTCTCAGATCGAGAAGAAGACTGCTACGAACCACCACTGGTTGATATCAAACCAGTTTGTTACTATGTAATGGATAATGGATGCATTGAAGAGCAATGCGCCAGTTTTGCAAGGCCTGATGAAGGGATGAAAAATCATCTTAAGCCTTTGTTCGTTAGAGCAAAAGTCAACAATGTTGGCATAAACAAGGTGCTAATTGATGGAGGAGCAGCTGTGAATCTGATGCCTTCTTCATTAATGGAGAAAATAGGGAAATATGACACAGATCTTATTTCTCACAATATAGTCCTTTCGAACTATGAAGGGAAAAGTGGCCACTCTTGGGGTGCTCTCCAAGTTGAAGTTGCCATTGGAAGCACAGTTAGGCCAACACTATTTTTGGTGGTTGAATCCAAAGCAAACTTTAATCTTCTGTTAGGAAGAGAATGGATTCATGGAGTGGGGGCAGTGCCTTCGACTCTTCTCCAAAACTTGGCTATTTGGAGAGATGATGGTATTGTCGAATATGTGGAAGCAGACCAAAGTTATTATCTATCCGAGCAATATCAAATAATGAAGCAGACCTTCGACAAGAACCTTGCTACAATTGCACCATGCGGCGATAAGGACGCTGCTTTTGATAAAGTGGTTTATGAAAATGTATACCACTCTGTAAAACTCCACCCAACTCATGGATTTTGTTGGAGAAGATGGAGTAATTCCACCATCTGGGTGTGATTGTGAATTCTACTATCCTGATGACTGAGCCCAACCCATGGGCAAGAATTTCGGCTTACATGGCCGAAAATAGATTAAATACGGCACTAGAAGCTGTAACAATGAAAGAAGAAGTGGCTTTCGAAGCCAATGATTCTAACAAATTGGCAAATAAAGCTAATGATCTTGAAGATGGCAAGAATATGCCAAACTTGCAAAACTTGGATTGCATTTATGATGACGAACCTTTGGGTTTCGAAAAAGATCCTTTAAATGTAAATCATAAAATGCAAGCACAAGACTCATTGCAAGAAATAGTCATTGGAGATGGCCTAACAAAAAGGCCAACCTACATCAGTGCCAACATCAATTCTGATTTCAGGACAAAGCTGATCGAACTCCTTAAGGAATATAAAGACTGTTTTGCATGGGACTACAATGAAATGCCTGGTCTAAGCAAAGAATTGGTTGAACATAGGCTGCCTTTGAAGCCAGAAAAGAAGCCAATCAAGCAATTACCAAGGAGATTCGCGCCAGAAATAATGTCTAAGATCAAAGGAGAAATCGAAAGGTTGCTGAGAAGCAAGTTCATTCGAACTGCCAGGTATGTTCAATGGTTAGCAAACATAGTTCCTGTAATTAAAAAGAATGGAACTCTTAGAGTGTGCATAGATTTTCGAGATTTAAATAATGCTACACCTAAGGATGAATACCCTATGCCTGTAGCAGAAATGCTTATTGACTCAGCAGCAGGTTTCGAATACTTAAGTATGTTAGATGGTTATTCAGGATATAATCAAATTTTTATTGCTGAAGAAGATATTCATAAAACTGCTTTTAGATGCCCAGGAGCATTAGGAACTTATGAATGGGTAGTAATGCCATTTGGTTTAAAAAATGCTGGGGCTACATATCAAAGAGCAATGAATTTGATTTTCCATGATTTTATTGATAACTTTATGCAAGTCTATATAGATGATATTGTTATCAAATCTTCATCTGATAATGGCCATTTGGAACATCTTAGAAAATCATTCGAAAGAATGAGAAAATGTGGATTAAAAATGAATCCACTAAAATGTGCTTTCTGTGTGCATGCAGGAGATTTCCTTGGTTTTGTTGTACATAAGAAAGGCATTGAGATAAATCAGAATAAGACAAAGGCAATAATGGAGACGCAGCCTCCAGTGACTAAAAAGCAACTTCAATCTTTGCTGGGAGAAATCAATTTCTTGAGGAGATTCATCTCGAATCTAAGTGGTAAATCCCAACCCTTTTCACCACTACTCAGATTAAAGAAAGATGATGTTTTCAAATGGGAAGCAGATCACCAAAGAGCTTTTGAAGATATCAAGTTATATCTTTCAAAACCACCAATACTAATGTCTCCCATTCGAAACAAATTCATGAAGTTGTATATTTCAGCGTCCGACTCGACCATTGGTAGCATGCTTGCTCAAGAGGATGAAAATGGGAATGAAAGAGCCATCTATTATTTAAGTAGGGTTCTAAATGATGCTGAAACTAGATATAATGCTATAGAAAAACTATGTTTATGTTTATATTTCTCTTGTATGAAACTTAAGCATTATATAAAGCCTATTGAAGTTTATGTCTATTCTCATTTCCACGTAATTAAACATATGCTTTTGAAACCAGTTTTACATAGTAGAATTGGAAAATGGGCATTAGCCTTAACTGAATATGCTTTGACATATAAACCTTTAAAAGCAGTTAAAGGTCAAATAGTGGCTGACTTTATAGTTGATCACTCTATAATCGAATCAACTCAAGAAGTGGTAGAGGTCCAGCCTTGGATTTTATACTTTGATGGTTCTAAACATAAGTTTGGAACTGGAATTGGGATATTAATTATTTCACCACTGAAAGTCCCAACCAAATTTAAGTATAAAATAAATGGTCTTTGTTCGAATAATGAAGCTGAGTACGAAGCTCTAATAGCAGGTCTAGAAATTTTAATAGACTTGGGGGCAAAGAACATAAGGATCAAAGGAGATTCAGAATTGGTATTGAAACAATTAACACAAGAGTATAAATGTGTAAAAGAACATCTTGTCAAATATTTTGAAACGGCAAGACAAATGTTACTTTGTTTTGATACTGTTGATTTCGAACATGTTCCTCGATTGCAAAATCAAGAAGCAAATGACTTAGCTCAAATTGCTTCAGGATACAAAATGTCAAAAGAACAATTATATGAATTAATCGAAATCAAAGAAAAACTGGTATTTAATGATTTATTATCTCCAAACTTGTCAATGCCAAAACTGGTGGGGGCAAATATACCTCAAGAAACAATTGATAATAAATGTCATGATGAAGAAAAATTTCAAATTTTGGCAATTGACAATTTAACGAACACTGATTGGAGAAAACCAATTGTAGATTACCTACAAAATCCAACAAGTGATACTGCTCGAAAGATCAAATATAGAGCTTTAAGCTATGTGATCATTGGAGACAACTTATTCAAAAAGACTATTGAAGGAGTCTTACTTAAATGTCTGAATGAATCAGAGGCTCATATAGCCGTCTCTGAAACACATAGTGGAGCTTGTGGATCTCATCAAGCAGGTCACAAAATCAGATGGTTACTATTTCGACAAGGGTTATACTGACCTTCTATGTTAAAAGATTGCATAGAATTTGCTAAGGGTTGCCAAGATTGTCAAAGACATGCAGGAATACAACATGTGCCTGCAAGTGAATTACATTCCATTATTAAACCTTGGTCATTTAGAGGTTGGGCTTTAGATTTAATTGGTGAAATAAAACCTGCTTCATCAAAAAATCAAGGATTTATAATAGTTGGAGTAGATTATTTCACAAAATGGATCGAGGCAGTACCCATGCAAAATGTAGATCAAGAAGCAGTGATTAGTTTTATTCAAAAGTATATTATTTACAGATTTGGAATCCCTGAAACTATCACTACTGATCAAGGCTCAGTTTTTACTGGTTGAAAAATGCAAGAATTTGCAAATCAAACTGGTTTTCGTTTACTAACTTCGACACCATACTATGCACAAGCAAATGGTCAAGTTGAAGCAGCCAATAAAATCCTCATTGGTTCAATTAAAAAACATATTGCCCAAAAACCTAGAAATTGGAACAATACTTTGGACCAAGTATTATGGGCATGCAGAAATTCTCCAAAAGAATCAACTAATACTACCCCTTTTCGTTTGACATATGGTCACGACGCAGTTTTACCAGTCGAAGTACATTTGCAATCACTTCGAATCCAAAGGCAAATGGAAATACCAAATGACCATTATTGGAATATGATGTTAGATGAATTAGTTGATTTAGATGAAGAGAGAATACAAGCTTTGGAAAGGTTAACTCATCAAAAAGAGAAAATAGCCAAAGTTTACAATAAAAAGGTCAAGTCTAAAACCTTTAATATTGGAGATTTAGTTTGGAAAACTATTCTGCCTATGGATCGAAAGGATAGGATTTTAGGAAAATGGTCACCCAATTGGGAAGGTCCTTTTAAGATTTCACAAATATATTCTAATGGTGCATTTGAGATCGAAGAGTTAACTGTTGAAAGACGCACTCTTAATATAAATGGTAAATATTTGAAAAAATATAGGCCAACATTATGTGAAATAAACATAAGCACAGAATAAGAAAGATAATGACATCAAAATGGCAAAAAAATAATAAATTGCCATAAAAACAGGATATTCTCAAATATTACAGATTTATTTAAACCAATCAAATAATAGAAATTGTATTTCGAATACAAGAATTGGTTACATTCGAAACCATCTATGGTTTTATTTGACCTAACAAAAATCTATCCTAATGCATCTTTATTTTAAACAATAAAGAGAAAAGCAAGAAAGAAGGTGCAACTGTTAATCCTTCCCAACTGGTTGAGAAATTCCACCACACAAAGAACAATCCCCAACAGCAGTAAGGTGGATTGTCACACCTCACTTCATCTTCGAAGAACTGGACTCAATGTCCTTTCCATTCTTATGAGGAGGGTTGGTAGGATCCTCGATCAACATAAGGGAATCATCTTGATCTTGACAGAGATCTTCTTCTGGGACGTTAGTCTTTAAAAATTCAGCATAATCTGAATCAATCTCATCTGAACCAGAATCATCGTGTTCTTGGATTTGGCTTTGAGATTTCTTCTGAATCTTACGAGAGGATTGGATAGGTTTAGATTTGGGGATTAGTTGTTTCTTGCGTTTAGAAACAGAAGAAGGTTTGCTAGTTTTCTTAACAGAAACAACACCTTTAGATTTTCCTTTCATGGTTTCTTGAAGAAAGGAAGGAGGTTAAAGGAAAAAGGAATAGTGAAGGAGATTTGGATTAAAAAATCACAACAGAGACGTTCCTTTTTATAGAGAAATTTGGACGGTTGGCAGTTTGGATTTCCCTTGTTTCTCGCAAATAATAAATTTGGATTGACTTGACTGTTTTGGAAATAGAGTCAAACACGGTTTTTGAAGAATATCTGTCAGTTACACATATCAAGGAATGGAAAAGATTTTCCCGCCGTGAATTTTGAGGTTTTTTGTTATAAAAAGCTCCAAATTCGAAGTTTTAAGAGTTATCTGGATTAGTAAAGCCTATCAAATGATTCGAGAACATCAAAAGTAGAGAAATCGAAATGGCAAACAAATAATTCGCCACAAAACAGGGCATTGTTAATATTACAATCCAATTCAAAACTTGTTCAAAAATTAACATAGCAAATTGTTCGAAACAAAAAAGAAAATTAAAGGAACATATTCAAGCTTTGGATTTCAAATTAGCATAATGGGTTTTGAGCAAAGCCAATTCGACGTCGATAACTTGTACGTTGCTCTCAAGGGATTTAACATCTTCCTGCAAAGCTTCAGAGGCACTAAAGTATCTAAGACCTTCTCGAGCTTCCTTCTCGATTGCCTCTTGATGAGCTTGAGTAGCAGCTTCCTCGAGTTGTTTACGCTTTTCCTGCTCAGAATTAATGAGGAGCTCTCTTTTCGCTATTTCTGCTCGCAATCCCACGATTTCTTCTTGCCATCTGCCAATATTAGAAATACACTCTTGGACTCCTTCACTAGAATTGGCTTTTTGGGTCCTCATTGCCTCTACCTTTTCGACAGAGCGGTTAGCTTTATCGAAAACAATAGCTTGGGCCAGTTTCTGATGACTCATCCTTCCAAGAGTATATTCTTTCTTCTGTACAGCTTTGGCAAATTGCTCGACTATCGACTCGAATTGAATGACTTTACTCAAAGTATCCTGATCTGTGAGAGGATTATGCAGCTGGTTCAAGAAATTTTTATGGGCAAAGGCAGCATTTGTATTTTCTTCAATGGACTTTAACATATCTCCATTTATGTATTCTGAATGAAACTTGAGCAACAGAGAATCTTGGCGAACGTTTTGTCGAATACTGGCCTCAGATTTACTTGAAGTATCGCCAGTATCACTGCTTGAAGCAGGTTCCCATTTTTTAGCCATGAGAAGTCTTAGTGCAAGGTCTGGCCTCGAATTCCTCATATTGTCGAATTCCCCTTCAGACATGCCAAGGCTAGCCGAGATTTTCGAAGTCGAAGACTCTGGTAAAATTTCTGATCCACCTTCCTCTGCTTCAGGAATGAACTCAGCATCAAAGTCCATTTGCTCATTCGAGTAATCTGGGTTGGCTTGAGAATTGGAAGTTGTATGAACAAATTCCATATTCGAAGCAGCAGCATTAGCTGCCTCCAGATTCTCTTTATCAGTGACAGTCTTGTCACTATCATCCTGCAAAGATAAGGATAAATTAGTAAAATAAAGGCTAAGGCATTAGCATTGAGAGAGAGTTCAAAAGTTCATTTACCTTTGTAACTTCATCAGTAGATTTTCCAACTTCATCAGTGGGTTTATTTTGGTCTAAACTTTCAGGCAAAACCTCTTTGAGTCTATCTGTTTCTTCTACAACCTTAGGGAGATCATCTTTCGATGTCTCTGTCAAAATAACAACAGCAGGTTGAGTCGAAATACTCGGATTTGCTTGAGAACGATCCTCAGGAGATTTGGATTTAGACTTGGACTTGGATTTTTTCTTCTTCTTCTTTTTCTTTGGCACCCTCTCATCTGTTTCAGGATTTTTCTCTTCAACAGGGGCATTGTCTTCCCCTTCAGCTTTGTCTTTGTCTTTCCCTTCATCACCTTCATTCTCCTCATCCATGACTTCAATAACTGGAGGACCAACAACCTCAGCACTTGGTGCTGGATTCACCTCTTGAGCAGCAGGCTCTACAGTCGTTGTCCTTTTCAACGGGGTCACCACTTCTTCTTCCTGTTTTCGACAAGAAATGTTTTCAGAAAATAAGAAACAAAAATCGAAAACGAAAGGCATCATGAGAAAGAATTGAACTTACAGATTCATCACTAGAAATAGTGACAGTTGGTCTGGTCTTCTTCGAGGCATTTCCAGTTTCAGTTGAACTGTTTGCTCTCTTCTGACCCTGAAAATATGTTTAAGGTTTGATAAACATGTTTTTAAGGAGCAAATTCTCGAAGGGAAGAAAATTCGGAAACTTACCTTCACCTTCACTTCCACATCCTTCTTATCAGCAGGCTTATCTTGCAGGTTTCCTTCAAAGCATCTTCCAAAGCTTGTTTCGAAACTACAAAAGGTTGAATTGAGAATTAATATAATGTGGAAGCATGATTAAAAGAGAAAGTAAAGAATTACCTTTTGGCTTCGATTTCTTTGCCTTCTCGACAATTGGTTTGCTCAGACCATTTTCCAATCCTCGAACAATCTCTTCAACACTTTTAGTTCGAGTCAAATAATAATTCTCCCACCAACTATCAAAGTCCGTGGTACAAAAATGAGAAATATTAAAGTCAAAAGAGTTGAGGTTGTATGAATTCTGTTCTGTTATCTTGAGATAACCCCTAAACGTCTTTTCAGAAAGACTCGAACCTAAAACCATATCCTTTTCTTCTTCAAATAAACTTTTGGGACGAATTTGAGACATCCCAAATTGTCTCGAGACCAGATTTGGTTGGTATCCTACCAATCCAAAATGTTTTGCTTGAGAACCTATCCTACAAGATAGCACAGAAGGATCCAGATAGGCTGACCATACCTCATTCACTTCATCTTCATTATCAGGATCGAAAGCTGGAAAGTCCTCAGTAAACCAATTGGGACCAAATTCCCTGGTAGCAAAGGGAGCATGTTGGGGTTTAAAAACATTAAAGTTGAGAAAAAATTTCATATACCTCATGAAAAGGGTCTTGTGATCAGTCTCTAATTGTCGAGGGGCTAATCGAATAATCCTCCTTCCTTCGATTGGACGATCAGCCATTTCAGTTTCAAACTCTTGGGGTACCTTCAAATCGAATTCCTGTTCAAAGGTGGCATTCAACCACAATTGTAGCAACCATATGGGTCCGGCGACCAAAAATGAAGAGCCATTGGTAGATTTCTTAATCTCATCACAGGCTAGTCCAATGGATTCATACAAAACAGCTAAGATTAATTTTCCTAAGCCAAAATGCCTACCCTCATGTATCTGAATGGCCATGGGAATAAACATTTTCGCTACTTGTAAAGAACGAGAGCAGAAAACATAGTAAGAAAGCCAAAGGGTTAAAAAAGCTACGTGTTCGACGCTGCTAGTTTCTCCCTTCTCCATGTTTTTCTCGATGAACTTGGTGAATGACAGTTCAGTTGGGTCGAAATCAATGTTATCACTGGTATTTGCTGGATCAAAGGTTTCATCATTTGGTCGAAGACCAGTTAGGGCAGCTACGTCTAACAGAGTTGGGGTAAGCATGCCACATGGGAATTGAAAAGTGTTAGTAGACTTTTCCCAAAAATGCATTGCAGCAATGATCAGCTCTTGTTGTACTTGGGGACCAATTCGAGTGAATTGAATCAAATCATAAATCCCATAAGTCTTCCAATAATCCCCGAAATCCTTTTCCATTCGATTTAGCCATGGGATAAAATGCCTAGTATTGGGAATAACAGGAGCAGATCGAAATAGCTTCGCATTTAAAAACCCTAAATGGCGTGTTTCGCTAGAGAAGATTGGGGGTTCACATGTTCGAAAGCAAGGAAAAAGCGCATTTACCTTTGAGCTTAATGCATCTTCGTCTGGTAGAGGACCTCCAAACGCATAAACGTTTTTGTTCACAGCAAATGGGATCATCAGTTCCGAATGCCAAACATCCATTTTTTCGGGATCATCATGTGGTTGAGGAACCATGGGCTCTTTATCTTCGTGAAGTATGAAATTCTTCCATTTACCAGCAAAGGGAACATGAACTTCGCGATTTTCATTAGCCATTGGTGATTTTTAAACAGAAAATGTCTTTTGGAAAATCACGATTAGAAGATTAAAACTCTCTGGGAAGTTTTTTGAAATGTTTCAGATCTAAACGGAATGAACAATGCGTTGGTTTTGAGTGAGTTAAACTTGAAATCGTTGTTACAAGTTTTCTGGAAAATTTCAGGGTAATGGAGTTTGTTTGAAGTTGCAGAAAACGTTCAATGGCGAAGAAGAAGGGTGTTTATAGATTTTGAATAAAATCTTGAATTAAATAAATCAAAAAGAAAATGCACTGTTCACATGCAGTTTTCTTTCAACTTCTGAAACTGCCACCTAGCCCACTCACGCGAAAAAGCAGGATTTTTGCTTTGATAATGGTAAAAATGGCAGTTGAAAAGACTGCTAATGACGTCAGCGCAGTCTTAGGAAAGCGTGAAGACTTTTGTGGAAAAGCAAACGTTTCAATCTTAAAATGCCAACTCCTAAATTTCATTCGAATCATTCAAATCGAAATTGGCATTTTGGGGGCAATTTGTTACTCCATATTTTTGTTTGAAACAAAATATGAAATAAAGAAAAGTTAATGGCAAAATTATACATGTTATCAATATGTATATTTAAAAGGTTAATGTAATCTTTTATCAAAGGTTTTTCTTTTCGATTCGATTTTGATATAAATCGAAATCTGGCTGGATCGAAAGAAGTTTGGAGTTTCATGAGAAGACTAAGTACGTTCTGAATGATTTTCAAACTTGACTCACTTCGATTTCGACTGATTAGCAACGGATGCAACGGTTCAAAACTGAGGACAGCGCATGAGAATCAAGGACACGCGTCATTTGGTCAAGCAGCAGCCGTTATAGAGCAGTTGAATTAAGAAATCTATATATATGTATTTTGTAGTCAAAATAAGGGTCACAATTTCACATACAAAAATCCTTACAAAACTCAGAGTACCCATGCGTTCGAGCGAAATGAGTGATCACAAGGAAAAGTATGATTCTGTGAACCACTTATCTTTGTAAATGTTTACGTTCAAAATGCAATTTATGTTTCAACAATCTTCACCTTTTTGTTACTTTATATGATTCATTCATTCGAATGAACTCTGCAATTGTCTTTTAAATTCTTTTAAGTTTTCTGCAAAGTTTACTTTTCTGCAAACCTTTCTTTATTCAAACCAATTTATTGCATTGTTATTTCCATTTACTTGCTTTGAATTTACCTTTTTTTTTAACAATATTTCCAAAATATGAACATTAAATGTTTTCTCTCCATAAATGCACAAACATGTCCCAAGATTTTCTAGTTGATCTTACCAGTAAATAAACTAGCGGTTGTTTACCAAAAATCAGTGTAAACACATGGTAGATTTTCCGGTTCCTGGTGGACCAAAAAGTAGATAGCCACGTTTCCAAGTCTTTCCAACTTTAGCATAATACTCTTTCCCTTTCTTGAATTTTAAAAGATCTTGTATGATTTCTTCTTTCTTCTCCGATTCCATAGCAAGTGTTTCAAACCTTGCAGGGTGCTCGAAAGTTGTGTGACTCCACTTTGCATCCCACCATTCATCGCTTGGATTATTGGTGTAAAGTTTTAACCGTCTATTCTTCGTTGTAATAGCCTTTCCTTGTTCCAACACATGTTGGATGTACGAGGTAGTGATGAGATCACGATGCCTTTTGTGGAAGGTTAGTGTTAAATATCTTTCCGCATTCGAATTAGCTACTCCTGGAAATACTAATTGGTTTGTCGGGTTTGGGGTTATGCGTTTAGCAGACCACCAAACTTGGATTCCATTGAACTCATTGATGATCTCTTGGTTGTCTTCCATGCTAAGAATAAGCGGGGTTTGACTACCTTTGACAACTTCGGCTTTAAGCTTTTTTGCTTTTTGGATCGAGTTCGCACTGAGATATGTTTGGATGATCGTATAAGTTTTACTTTGTTTGAGATACTTTCCCGATGACGCATAGAAAGTAATTTCGATGTAAGGGTACATAAGGTCTTGGACTTTGTGTATGAATTTTTCAAAATATTTATCAACATCAAATGGAAAGAATTTCTCATACATGGCATATACAAACATTAGGCTAGCCATAATTGAGCTTAATTGTGAAAATATTGCCCCAAATTCCATCGCCATATCTAATACTTTGAATGTATAGTGTGTTGTTGTCCTATTCTTTGTGTCGTAGTTATTACTATATTTATAAGGAGTGATTTAGGTTTTTATTCATAGTATGTTCTATTGATTTTTTTTCTTGTGATTTTCTTGGTGAACAAGTTTTACCAAGATCTTGATAAAAAAAAAAAAAAAAAATTTACTAAGAGATACAAGATTTGATTTTGTTAATGATTATAGTTTCACAATTAGCAGCTAGATTACTAAGAGATACAAGATTTGATTTTGTTAGTAATTATAGTTTTACAATTAGTAGCGAGAAAAAGATATATAAACGAAAAAAATCATTCAACATTTTTTATATAGTATCTTCAAAACTCACAAAGTCAATATTTTTATTTTTTTTGACAATATCTTCAAAACTCACAATAAGGCAATTTTTTTTTGTTTTTTATTCATAGTATGTTCTATTGATTTTTTTTTACAATAGAATTTTTTTATTTTATTCCTAGTATGTGTTTTATTGTTCTTTTTTCTTGTGAGTTTCTCGGGGAACAAGTTTTACGAAGATCTTGATAAAAAAAATAAAAAAGCTTTTACTAAAAGATACAAGATTTGATTTTATTAATAATTATAATTTCACAATTAGCTGCGAGACTACTAAGAGATACAAGATTTGATTTTGTTAATAATTATAGTTTTACAATTAGTAGCGAGAAAAAGATATATAAATGAAAAAAATCGTTCAACATTTTTTTTGACAGTATTTTCAAAACTCAATAAGGCAATATCTATTTTTATTTTTACCGTATCTTCAAAACTCACGATAAGGCAATTTTTTATTTTTTTTTATTCATAGTGTGTTCTATTGATTTTTTTTTTCTTGTAAGTTTCTTGGTGAACAAGTTTTATCAAGATCTTGATAAAAAAATTAAAAAAACTTTTACTAAGAGATACAAGATTTGATTTTGTTAATAATATATTCACAATTAACAGCAAGAAAAAGATATTTCCGGTAAATGTATCTTCAATAATTATATATATAAGATAATTGCATTTGGATAGAAGGCAAACAGGCAACAAGCTGCGCCGCCAATTTTTTTTGGATGGCAAAACCAATTCTCTTAAATACTACGTCTACCGACCTAGAAGACACTACATTGTTATGCATGACTCTTTGAATTCTTTGCAAAATATTCACAGCATCTGGTGCTAGGAAACCAAATGTGTCAAATGCAAATGGTATAAATGCATGTTGATTGTCAGAACATGTTCTCTCATGTTTAGCCACTTTGTTTGAAGCAGCTTTGAGGGCTGCCTGTCCTACAGTAAAATCTCCATTCGACAATCCCACAAGTGGGGAAACTCCAGTCAAGTCAACACATGCATGTTTTCCTCTTACCCACCTGTACACCAACACATCGGCTGGCCTCAATGTAGATCTTCCCTCCAGTGGGTCAGTTAAGAAGTTCACAGGTGCCTCTTTCTTCACAGATATTCCTGCGCGCTTAAAAACATCAAAAAGGACATCTCGAACAAAGTCATGTCTGTATTTGAAGTTTGGAAGCTCTCGACAATGAACTGCATGCTCCCCAAATCTATCCAGACATGCCTTACGACAAACAGGGCATAACTCATCAGCAAGAAATAAAGGAATCATCAGGCGATATTTGAGGATTGTGCGATACTCTACTGGGGACATATGTTGGCCTAATCCGTCATAGGCCGCCTGTAAGCATCCAAAAACTGCTTTCTGTCTGATAGTCAATTGAAAGTTAACTTCCATGTCCTTAACAATTTTACTAAATAGGGCACTCGCCAAAACATGTTGGGCTTTAGGGGGGACGGTGTCCTTGCTAGTGAAACTGCTAAAGTCAAAAGTTGGAATCATATCACGGAGACCATCCAAAGCATTGTAAAAATCAGAGTCCATGCCACATACTCCACTATCCCTCAATATATGTTCTTGCAACACCCAAGACTGAGCTCTAGAAGCCACAAAAGCATACGAGTTTGCCTCTACTGCTGAGTACAACCCCAATCCCCCAGCCTTAATAGGTAAGGAAACTATCCTCCATTGAAAATCCCGAAAGAAACGACCTCCACCAACCACAATGTCTTCAACCGCACCACGCAACTCTTTATCGAACAAAATAGCTGCATCTTTCATGTAACGTGGTTGACATGTCCTTAGGCCAAAAAAAGTTTTGCAATACCCATGCATGAGCGAAGTAAAAGAAGCTCACTCTGTGGGTCCCTTAACCGAGGAGGAAGATGCATCAACTCAATAGCTCTGACAGCTCTCTTCATGGCCACCCCCTCGATAAAACATTTATCTCGACTAACAGCCCCTCCGAGCAATTTCACCCCCAACATTGGTCTCCCAATATCCGAAGGAAACAACCCCTCACGGAGTTTATTTCCATCACATGAAGGCCAAAAGATCTCAGTCTTACGAATATTTAAATCAAGACCCAATCCTGGGCCTGTCTCCCGGATGATATCAAGTGCTTTAGCCACTTCCCTTGAATCTCCTACAACAATCCCATCATCAAGATACCAAGCATGAAGAAGAAGCTTGCAATTGTCTCTGATCATATGAATAAGAGGGTGTAACACAAGAGCAAAAAGGAGCGGTCCCAATGGGTCGCCTTGTTGTACCCCAGTAGCTGACATAATATGCTCATCCCCAATATACAATCTCGCTTCCTGACCATAAAGAAACTCAACCCACAAAGAAATAGATGGACATCTCACTCTTACCTCACGCAGAAGCGCCGACCTGTCTACCATGTTGAAAGCATTTGAAAAATCTACTGTGAGCATAGCCAAAGATCCATCTCCATGTCGCTCGCTCAACACCCTATTGACACTATGCAAAATGGCTTCTGCACCACCTGATATCCCAACCCCAAACTGAAAGTCCTTAAGATATTTAGTCATATCTTTACCGACTCCTTTCATGGCAACCTTGGATACCAGACGCCTCCAAATCGTGCCTAAAAATATTTAAACGAAAAAAATCATACAACATTTTTTTTACAATATCTTCAAAACTCACAATAAAGCAATATCGTGTTTTTTTACAGTATCTTCAAAACTCACAATAAGGCAATTTTTTTTTTTTTTTTTGACAACAAGGCTATAAACATATTTGGAACTTCTTTCAATTGTAGGCCACATTCATATTTTCTTTATTTACGCACCCCTAATTATTTTACTTTATTTCTTCCACCTTACTTTATTGTTTATCATTTATCTCTAATAGGATATATACTACCAACATGTGGCATAAGTGGTAGTTACTTGGACATCTTAATCATTTGATTTTGAGTTCGATTTCGGCCTATGCGTATGAAAAAATATTTGTTGGAGAAGTTAATTCTTTAAATGAATTTCAGTTATGTTGAGATGATTAGTCTCTTTTTAAATGCGTGCGAAAGATACATTTGATTTTAAAAGAAATAATGATAGCCATTACTACATGTTTTAAAATTTTATGGAAACAAAAAGAAAACAAGATAAAGTCGATGAACAAATAATGGTAGAAATTGGATCAGATTGATTTTTCAAAACCGATCTAAACCGAACCAAACCGCATACATATATTTTAATACTTATTTATCTTTTTATTGGTATGCATATATTGTATTAACATTTTTTTTTTGTTCATTTTAAATTTTGTTAATACTATTTGTTAGTTTAATTATTCTATTTTTTACTTTTTGATATGTTTCAAATATAATCGATAATTGTCATTTCAAAATATTAATTTTCAATATATTATATTTTATATCAAACTTAATATTTATTTCATCAAAAAAGTCAAACTATTATTTTAGTGTTTTTTATAATATTAATATTTAATAAATAAATTTACAATTTATAATTTGGATATCCAAAAACCGATCCAAATTAAACCGCGAATAAATTTATTTTTAGATCAGATGAGTTTTTGTTGTTTTTGAAATTGAAAAATTGATTTTCGTAAAAAATTGAAGTGAAGATTTTATTGGCTGAGTTGCGTGCTAGGTCGCTCTATTCAAGACCTTTCGCGCAACTGCTTAAAATTATGCAAAGTAGGCTACAACCAACTGCGTCATCATAGGATAAAACAACCCTGTTCAAACAGAATCGATCAATCACTGCATTGTACTTATCAGAGAAGAAACACCTTGAATGGCTCAACAAAACCACTCAAAAATTGATACAATAATATCAATTTTTACCGATACAATAATATCGGTATTGATACAACAATATCAGTTCCAACCAATGAAACACAAATAAAATATATGGATGAATGAATTTTTCGTGAGAGAGAGGAGTTTTTCGGTTATTGAGTTGTGCAATTTGTTGTTTCTCTTAGCAATCGAAGAAGAAGCTAGCTTTGAATATATTCTCACTAAAACAAAAACCGACAAGACAAGGAATTAAGTGGTATGACACTAGCACACAAGCAAAATTTATCCTCCAAAATTAAAATTAAGGGTGTACATGGGTTGGGCAAATCCGGTCAAACCCACCCAATCCAACCTAAAAAAGTGGGTTGGATCGGGTCATTGGGTGGGTATGGAATTCAAAATGAAAAATCCATAAAAAAAATTGGGTTTCGGGCAAAACCGGACCCAATCCAAAAAATCCACTGACCCACTTAATTTGTAGTACTATGATTTTTACATAAATAACAAAGATTTTTCTTTTGCAATTTGAGAATTAAAAGGGAAAAGTCACAAGTTCAATACTCTACTTTCCAAAATAAGTTGCCTGTGTGTTTATTCCAAACGCATTCCTTACATCACGATTTTAACGCATTTTTTTTTTATCATCTCCTTCGAGTCTTCACTCTTCGACTTATTTTTGTCATTTAAATGTAGTGGTGCTAAAAAATATTATTCTTTGAAAATAGGGAGAGTAGGTTGTTTTTATGAAGAAAAAAATATGATGACGATATTATCATATTATGATGCTAAAAATATACTGAAAATACACTACACTTTTTTTTAAGAAATAAAAAAGGTTGTGTTATTTTTATGAAAAAATATGATGATTTGTCATTTAATATTAAAAAAAATAATTGGGTAACCCACAACCCACCCAACCCAACCCGGAAATAAGTGGGTTTACCAAACCCGACCCAATATTAAAGTGGGTGGTTATTTTCCTCGACCCAATCCGGAGTACTCCATGTGGTTCGGGTTTTGGTTTTGGCCAAACCCAACCCAATCCGGCCCATGAACACCCCTATCCAAAATAGTAAGGTAGGGGACATGTTTTATGTGTGGATTAATTGGAAAATCTGCTTACAAACCGAAAGGAATCAAGGTGTCGCAGCTGGCGATGATTGACACTTGTCTTGAATTCTATCTCAAATTTTTTTTAAATCCGCACACAACTTTTTCACAAGGTGTTTCTTTATAGTCCATGCTTTAATGGTCCTGCATGTTGATAAGTGCCAAAAAGTGATAATTTTATATATATATTTTAAGCATTTATTGACTTGTTTTAAAAGCAATTTCATATAAAAAACACAACTAATTATAAATATTAATTTTAATTGGAAAATTAGTCATTTATGCTATTTTTATCTAAATCTAACATTTTTTGTAGGTTTTATGAGCTTAATGGAAACTACATATTTTGAGGCAAAGAACCATTATCATTGGACAAAAATTGTGAAGGACACCATTTGTCCTCTTGTTTGAAGTGATAAGAAGATTTCCCATTGGACAAAATGAGAGGCAGCACCGTTTAGTGTAAGTTAAGCCCTACTTAGTTATTTCCAAATCTATAAAAGGGGGCATCATCCAAATTCCAGGATCATGGCATTCTTCCAACACTAGAAACAGAACAGAGAGTCACACGTCCAGAACAGAGAGTGAGAGCACGAAGGAGACATGGGAAAAAGAAGGTGGATGCACACCAATTGTTTGAGGAATCAACCGGTGTTGTTATATTTCATATCTTTTCATTTCATTTGTGTAAAGCTACCATGGTAATGAGCAGCTAAAGACACCATTCTTGGGGTTAGACATAAATTACTCTATTAGTATGTATTTCTATTGATCATGGCGTTGTATATGGTTTTAATTGCTAATCAATATTGATGTTATCCATATTTTTATGGTTTTAATCTTTGGATTTGAAATGACATAGGAATATGCTTTTTGAATCTTGAACTCGGATAATATTTATTAAAAGCTAAGATCTAAGAATAGACTTATTAAAAATAATATAAAACCATTGAAGTAGTTTTTCCTAACAGCTTAAGCTTTTGGGATAAACGGTTATTTGACATGGTATCAAATGGGCTCTTGCGTGAGGGGGAGTATTAAAAATAATATAAAACCATTGAAGTAACATTTCCTAACAGCTTAAGCTTTTGGGATAAACGGTTATTTGACAAGACTTAGATTTAATATTCACTTAAGTTAGGTTGAAGCATTTTATCAAACGAAAAGCAAGCATTGTACAATGAGGCACAACAAAAGCGATATCAAAACAAAGAAAAAACAAACAAGACAATACAAAAAAATCACCTTCACTTGATCAAGTCTGGAGTGAACTCCACCATCACTCAGTAGTCCAATGCGATGCAATGTGCCAGTTTCGAAACTTTCTTGATGTAATTGAAACCATCTCCTTCAAAAATCTTTCCAGATTCTAGATTCAATAACAACAATAAAAACTCAATCTTTACAAACTAATCAACAACAAATCTCAAATGAAACTACAAATGAAACTATGACATCAGAAGAATAGAATATAAATTCTAATGCTTCCTGTTTTTGTGTTATATTTTCTGAAGTATATAACAACACCCTATTATTACTAATACTTCTAATATATGGAGACCTAAGAAATATTCAGTGATCAGAGTACTAATCCAATTTCAGGTACTGCAATTTGAAACTACAATTTGACTCCTAAACTAGAACCTTAATAATCAAGTGACATAGGTAAAATTAAAAGTACCTCAATCAACACAAGATACTAATTCTCAAATATATGAAAGCTTCTAATTTAAGATGAATCATGAATGAAGCAAGAACACCAACAATTTAAGATGAAGCATAAAAATCTAACAATATTCAAATTCAGAGGATTAGGGTTTCACAGAAATTAGACAAGCTGCAACAACAAAATAAATCTGCAAATTGAAAATACAAATATACAGAAATACCTAAACCAGAAAATTTAGATCTGGAATCTGCAAATGAAGATGCGTTTCTCAGGAGAAGGATTGCATTTCGCTCGCAAAATGAGATTGAGATGTTGCAGTTGTGCTAGGGTTCGCCAGAGATGAAGATGGTTGCGGTGGTGATAGGGTTCGCCGGAGAAGGTGATGGTTGTGGTGATGCTAGGGTTCGCCGGTTGAAGACGTGTCTAGCTTATTTCACGAATTGAGAGAGAAATTGAGGAAGAATGAAAATACAAAGCGCGCGTGTTTGTAGAAAGACAAGTTGTGGCAAACATTTAGCCACGGTTAAAACCGCGGCAAACATATATATTAGACACAGTCATTATAACTGTGGCTAATAAACCGTGGCTAATGAGCAAATTTTTTGTAGTGACAACTGATCGAGGAAATACATACGAATGAGTCAATTGAGTCTAATCTCAGCAATTTAATCTTTCTGTCACTTTAATCACCTTTTTACCGTTTTTGCAATGTCGCAAGTTACAAGTTTTCACTACAAAATATCTTGAAACCACTTTACTTAAAATTATATTAATTGTTGAACGACATCGATATCACACCAGTCCTTGTGTAAACGATAATTCAAATACTTACTTTTGTACTTCACACATGTCAATCCCGATTTCATGAACGCTCTAGGAATTCACCTCTAACTTCCATATGAACCGGCTTCATTCCACATTCATATAGGCAGGGACGGATCTATGTTGTCCCAGATGGTGAAGGTGGGGAAAGGAGAAACACAAGAAGGGGGGGGGGGGGGGGGGGTTGAATTGTGTTTCTAGAGTTTAATAAACTTTTCAAGATAATAGTATCTATCAGAGTCTTTTAGCAGCGGAAATAAGAACACAATCACAAACAATGGCAAAACAGAAAATCAAAAGTGAGAGAGAGAGAGACACAAGGATTTTATACTGGTTCCCCTCACAAATCGAGAGTACTCCAGTCCCCTTGCACTTCCAAGGGATTTCACTATAATCACTAAAGATTACAATCCGAGTGCTCAAGCCCACAAGCAAGAGACTTCTCTAATGCTCCAGAACACACAGCAGGAGACTTCACAATTGCTCTAGTCACACAAGACAAGAGACTTCTTACAAATGCTCAAGTTTCTAAGAACGATAGAATTTTCCAAATTACTCGCACATGAGTAAATCCTAAACTTCTAAGTATAAACTATTACACAAAATAACTTTCAGAGGCTCAGACAGTTTTTGCTTCTCACTTAGTTTGAGAGATAATATTTAGTATAGCATATGTGTGTCTTGTCAAATTCTTCTAACTCCACATATATAAATGAGAGAAGAGAGAATTCGAGACGTTGTAGAATTCCGTTGCGATGGACAGCTGTTGATTTCCAATTGCTTGAAACGTGGAGTTTGAAATTCTTCCTAGAAGAGGTAATTCTGCTCCACAACTTCGTCCATGCTTTTCTGCTTGTCCAAATGCAGAAATAAAGGTACATCACGCTCCTTGATGATAAGATCAAATTCCATTTGAACGTTGCAGTGATGTTGTCCTTTATACAGTCATCAGGCTTAGTATATTCCATAGCAGAGTGACATAGCCTTCTGATGAATGTTGGAATTCTTTGCTTCTGATAAACTTTGATTCCTTGGAGTCTGATGGTCTTTGAATCTTTGGCTTCTGATAGTCTTTTGTAATTCAGCTTCTGAACGTCTTCGTCTTCTGAATGACACTTGACTTTGTAGCTTCTGAGACTCAATACCAAGTAGCTTCTGATCAATGTAGTTTATGAGCGTTGTAGGCTTCTGAACGTCTTTGGCTTCTGAATGCCTTTTAACTTCTAAACGCCTTCAGAATGTAATGATTCAGACTCAAATGTGCTCTTCCATAAATATAAGTTTGTCCTGCATACTTAATTTAAAACATTAGTAATACCAATTGTCCATTTAATACTTTGTTATCATCAAAACTTAGGGTGTTTTATAAATAAAACTCATTTTGTTCCAACATTCTCCCCCTTTTTGATGATGACAAACATTAGTATTAAATACAATTGTTGTTGAAAAAAATCCAGCTATGTTGACATTAGGCTTCTGAGTTTGGCAAGCTCCCCCTAAGTCTGATAGTTCATAGGGTTAGGTTTGTAAGCTCCCCCTATTTTATATCCATAGTTGATTTTAATCAGTTTCAGAATTACTTTATTATATGACTTAAATCATTCATATATTACTATGCAAAGAACAAGGTTTATAAGTTTATTCTCTTCATAGTGAAATAATTTTTGAATAAGGTTGCACCCTTACTTAAAAACTATCTATGAAGAGGATCAATCTGATGCCCAAGCCCCGGAGGGGTTAGAGGCTTCTCCTGAAGAAGAACAAATCTGATTCAGTTGAGTCAGATGCTTCAAAGAAGGTGCCATCCAAGCTGGAAGACCTACCTTATGAAGATTCCAGATGATTATCTTTAGAATTTTATGTAATAGTCACTCATGTTTTAAATGAAATAAATTTTATGTTTGGCTGCTTACTTGATCTTTATTGTTTAGCATTCTTTCTTCTGGTTTTAAAACAAGTTTTAAAAACAAACAATCACAGTTTGAACACTTAAGAACCAATTGAAAATCAATACAAGCCAATATCAGGATGATTAAATACCAATTGAGTAATAAAATATACCAATTAAATACCAATTGAAGAATAAAGCAAATTAAATACTAAAGATGCAAAAGATTCATTGGCATAAATCAAGTATTTAGCAATACAAATCAGAATAATCCTAATAATAAAGACAGATACACAAGCAAAGAAATCCTAAGGGTTTTTGTTTAAAGGCTAAGAATGGTTTCCATGGTTTTGAAGATACGTCCTTGACTTGCAGTGACTTCTTCTAACATTCCATTGTGCTTATCCACCTTAGCTTCTATTCTTGCCATGTTTGCATCATACTCAGAATTCCTCAGTTGTTCTTTGTTGATGAGAATGGGTTCAGCTTCCAAATCTATATTGAAATGTTCTCTCAGATGATTTCTCAATAATCCTAAGTTCTCCTTCAGACCTGAATTTGTATTGGCTTCAGCAGGACTGGGTTCAAGTTGTGAACTTCCTATTTCATTCATAGTCTGAACTTCTATCTCAGGAATGCTTTCAAGTCCAGTGGTTGCTTTGCCCTTTTCATTCTTGTCATGCTCTTCAATATCAGCCTTCTTGATCACAGTTAACTCCTTCATAACCTCCTCAATCAGTTCATCCCATGTGCAGCATAGCTTGAAGAAGAAATGTTTGAATGCCTTAGCTCATGAAGGTCTTGTATCTTCTTAAAAATACTGTCACGTTTCCTCAAGAGATCAGAGCTGGTTGAGGTTGTAGGATGTGGTTCAGATGTTGAGGGAGTTATGTGTTGAGTTGGGGATTGTGGTTGAGTATTGAAGGTTTGGTTTTCAACAAAGTCTGATGCTGAAGATGTCCCTACCTCTTGGGTTTTCTCAGCAGCAGCACAATGTTGGGTTGGTATTTGTTGTTGTTGTTGTTTCTAGGTTTGGTTGGGTTGATCAAATGAACTAAGTTGAAAATCAGCAATATGGAGTTCATTTATCATTAGATCAACTTGAGATCTATTTGGTGAGTTGGGGGATTCATCTATCTGACATACTTCAGTGTGTACTGAATCATTTGAATGATCTCCAGATACAAGCACTTCAGTATGTGTTCTAATTTTAGGTTCTGGATGAATCTGTTGTTTTGGTATTGTATGTTTTGGTGAGATGTTTGGTTCAGAGTGAGTTTGAACAGGTTCTGGTATAGCTTATTCAGAAGCTGAGTTTGGTTCAGGATGTGTTTGGTCTTGTTTGTTGTTTGGATTCTGATCCTGTTCAGAGTCTGTTATAGTAACAGAGTTCTGAACATTATCAGATGACTTTGGTGTTGGTTCAGGTTGTGGGGGTAGTTCACCTTGCAAATGTTGTTCTAGGAAATTTAAAGGTGATTCTGAGGGGTTGGTTGTGGTTGGGGGATTCTGAATCTCTTGAGTAACTACAACAATATCTTTAGGAGAAGATACATTACATGTTTCAGCAATTGTGGAGCTCTCAACAACCTTCTTCTTCAGCTGCTTGGAGATTCTCTTCCTCTTTATCCTCAAAGGTTCATTATCATCTTCCTCAGCATCATCCACTATAACAACACCTTTTGCAGTTCCAGCCTTAGTCCTTATCCTTCCTTTGCTCTCGGTCTTTGAAGCAACATTCTTCACCACACTAGCTTTCACCAATCTCTTCCTCTTCTTCTTCTTCTTCACTTCCTCTTCCTCAATTTCAAAAGCTTCACCTTGGTTTTCCAGCAGTTGAATGTACTGGTTAACTATACCTCCAGTGACAGAAGGCAAGTTAATTTTTAACCTTGCTACCAAAGACAATCCAAAGTGAGGTAGCTGTTCCAAGGGTTCAGATAATATCAACACTTGTCCAGGTAGAAAATGCATATTTGACAAAGTGTTCACAGAGATAGCTGAGGATCTAATCTCTCTGATGTGATCCTGAAACCACAAGCATCCATGGGCTAATTTGTGGTCTAATAATATTGGACTAAATAAAAAAAAAAACAATTAAGTCCAATTTTCTTTATTTTTATTGTAATTTTCGTTTTTGGTATTGGGAGGGTTTTTAGATGACCTTTAGTTGCTCCCTAGGCTCTCTAGATGCTTCCTAGTGGTGCACTAAGTCATTATAGTGGCTGGTGGGAAGTTATAAGCATGTTAGTGGGAATTTTCTAAGTCCTATGATGAATGTATGGTAGTGGACAATAAATCCTACTATGTAAGCATATGCTATAAATAGTACTCTCATGTACTTCTCAAAAACAACTTGAAATATAATTAAATATGAGATTTGTTCTCTTTGGTTTTATAAACCTAAATTTTAGCTTATCGGTTCGTCGTGGCGCTAATCCTTGACTTATCAACCGGAGCATCCATAGCCGGTTGTGGCGTCCTCACAACTTATCAATCGGTTTTCCACCCCGATTGTGGCGTATTTTCACCACTTCCACCATCACGACTCTTGTTTTTGTTCTGACCGGTTTTGAGCTGCATTAATTACATCTATTAAACCACATTGATAGAACAGTTCACTAAGAATCCTTGGGTAAACCACATGGATGTTTGGCTTGGTTGGCTTCTGAGTAGCACAAACAGCCTTGCAGAGATGATTAAAGATATACTTAGGCCATTTGAGCTGCATTCTTCTACTTAGAAAATAGACAAAATGTCTATGATCCCATGAGATTTGATCAGCACTTCCACTCCTTGGAAATATTGATCCCAGCATTATCTTGGCCAACACCTTCTGAGTGGTCTTCAAATCACCAATTTTGTTGCTCTCACAGCTTTTCCCTTTTTCATAGCACTTCTTAGTCATATCTGTGAGAAATTCTGAATCTTTGACAGTAGCTTGACTGAAGGCATAGTAAGCACCTTCATTGGGGATTTGTAGAACATTCGCCATATTAGATTGAGTCAAGATCACTTCAAAACCACATACCACAGACCTGATTTCATCCTCTTTGACCTCTCTTAGACCCAGTTCCGCTGTAGTCTTATCCTTATTTTCTGGTTTTGAATTCTTCAAAGCAGTGAATTCCTTGTCAAACTCTTCAACTGTCACCACTTTGCTTTTTATCCAGAAATCTTTGACTAGAGTAGGATAGGTTGGTCCATTCAACAATTTCATATACCTGAAACCTCCGTCTTGATCAATGAAATAACTCTCGACGTCATGCTTATTCAACCTTAAGCTTTCGAAATCAACAGGGTGTTCCATAACCATGTTGAATGCTTTATCTTTCATATCCAGAGATTTTTCTTTGCTAAACATTTATGTGCAATTGATGATGTTGATAGGTATATCCTTGGGGAACGAAAACGCTGAAGTAGAAGTTGAAGAAGTAGATGCTGCCATTTCTGTGTTCAGGGTTTAGGGTTTTGCTAATTTGAGAAAGAAAGAACGAGCTCTGTGTTTTCGAAGAAGAAAGTGTATGTCGTGAATGTGTAAAGTGTGCAAGTGATTATGTGATTTTCTTAAAAACAAAGTAATGCACACATTAAAATAAACATAAAAGAAATTCAAACCATCACAAACCGTTTTCATCCAATAAGATCGTGTATACGTGTAAAGGATTTAGCGCCAAAACGTACAGATGTTCAACACTAAAACGTTTACTCTTCTGGTTTTATCAGAGGCATTTTCATTCAGAAGTTAAAAACTTCTCAGAGTCTGAAGCACTACAGAGGCTAAAATCTCAAATATGCTCAGATCCAAAATTGTTTTATTCTGAACATGTCTTTAAATAATATATGTCTCTTAAAGAAAACTAAATCTTTAAGCTGAATGAGAATCCTTTGATAGAAATAAATAAAAACTTACAAAGTTTGTTTTGTTCCAGACAATGTTCTTTCTTAGATATGTACATTGAGCCTTCTCTGGTCCTTGATTAATCTCTGTAGAGGTTGCATTCTGGGATGTCTTTCCACCATGATGTATCACAATCATCTTCATCATAGTCATCCTCAAAACATGCTTCAAATTCTTCATCTTCAGGATCATATTTCCTTCTGTTCCTTATGAAGTCCAACTCAGATTCATCATCTGATTCATCATAAATGTGACTTTTATGCACAATTGCTCTTCTTCCTTTTGTAGTCACATGCAACCATGTGATTGGAAGGTCTAATGTTCTCATTTGACCTGCAGCCAAATAAACAATTTTGTCCTTTGGTACCCACTTCCTGGAGGGTCCTAGGCTGTTAGTTACAAGACCTTTATTCTCCATTTGAACCACCTGAGTGCTATCGGGTACAAATGTAGAATAGAGATCAGAAGGTGAAGCATTTTCAAATATGCTTGATGAACTTGGTTCTTCACGTGTGTCAGAACATGAATAACCAATTCCATTTACACCATTGTTTTTAAAAGAACACAATAAAGAAGAAATCTTACTACTATCAGTGTGTGTATTGCAAAAGTTTCTAAAAGCAATTGAATTCTTATCATAAGGTTTGCTACAACCAGCACCACCTTTTTCAAATTCTTCAATCCTTTCTAAAGCCTTTTGGTATAGACACTCAAAATGATTTGCTTGTTCACTTAAGTGCTCACAATTAACTTTGAGCTTTTTATACTTATGTGAACTAGCATTTAGTAGTTTGATAAGTTCCGTTTTGGGAAATTGAGAATATACCTGATTCATAGAGTCATAACTTACATGTTTAGACTCTGCTTTTGCTTCAGGTTCAATTTGCACTTCAGGTTCTGAGATGCTTGATAGCTTGACTTCCTTCTCTCCTTTAGAGTTACCTTCAGAGAGGTTGTCCAGCTCTTCCCAGATTGTCATCCCTTTAGATATCTCACCTCCATTCATCTTGAATTCAGACCATCTTTGAAATTTCTTGGAGAAATTTTCAAAGTATTCTTCATCAGATTCTTCATCATGTGCTTCTTCTTGATTCGTGACCTGCTTCCCTCTTTCAGCTGCTTCTTTATCTTTCATCTTTTCAGCACTTGAGGTTTGATCAGCACCAGATGAGATAGGGTCTTGGTTATTGCTCAGATCCTCATTCAAATTTAGTCCATCTTCCATATCTTTAATGAGATCGGCAATATGTGTGTAGATTCTCTATTTCCACTCATTATTCAGTAGCTTAGCCATAGTGTTTTTCTCCTTTGGATCAGAACTGTCTCACTGTTAAGTGATTTCCAACAGAACCGAAGCTCTAGATACCAATTGAAGGTGGGGAAAGGAGAAACACAAGAGGTGGGGGACTTATCTCACCGCTCAAAAATCAATCCCAAGCACGTATATACAAATATATATTCAAGTAAAAAGCGCAAAAATAAAGATCAAAAACAAGTTAGGTTCAACCCGCTTGGTTGTCCCCAGTGAAGTCGCCATTTCTGTCGCGGTGATTTTTGGATGTCGAGTTATTAATTAACTTCGAATCACAATTTAATATTCCACCACCGATCTTTAATTTATCCGAGGGAAAGGGAAAAAGTTCGAAAAAACCCTATTTTTAGAGAACAAGGTTCGGGGGTTGGTTATACGAAGGGAAGGTATTAGCACCCTAAGTATCTATAGTACTCTATAGGAACCTCTTGTTTTTATTCTAACTTTGCGCTTTATTTTTAATTGATTGTGAAAATGTATAAGTGTAGGGATTTAAGTGATGATTGAAAAGAAGTTTAAAGTGATGAAAGAGGAAAAATGTTTTTGTTGATTTTATTGATTGGAGAGACAAGTATCATGCCTACGTACCCGAGGGATCAAACCACCGTAGTTCGGGGTAAAAGTTACGAGTAAATTTGTTTGTTTATATTTTAAGGTTTTGAAAATGGTTTTAAAGATAAAAAGCCAAAAGTGGCAAAATGTGAGTTTGATTGATGTTAATTTGTGAAAAAGTCCATATGATTAGATTGTTCGAAGTTTGATTAAGAAATAAGACGCGGACACTTGGTTTAAAATCCAAGGTTTATTGAGAAAATGTTTCAGTGATAAAAGACACTTGGTTTTAAAATCCAAGGTTTATGCATGATTAAAAATGTTTGATTGAAGAAAATGCACTTGGTTTGAAATTCAAGGTTTGTTCGAGAAAAATGACACTTGGTTTGAATTCCAAGGTTTTGTTCGAGAAAAAAAAAACACTTGGTTTGAATTCCAAGGTTTGTTCGAGAAAAAGCACACTCGGTTTGAATTCCAAGGTTTTAACAAGAAAAATAACACTTGGTTTGAATTCCAATGCTTGATTTTGATTTGAGAAAATGACAATGACACTTGGTTTGAAATCCAAGGTTTTTTAATAAAATGTTTTATGAAAATTTTTGTGTTTCCACGATATTTTGAAAAGAAAATATTTATGTATTTTGAAAGAGGTTTTGACCTCATTTTTTGAGAAGAAAAAAAAAGGTAATGGTTACGCGCGCAAAATGACATTAACCTAAAACGTCATAACAAAAAAAAAAAATTAAGCGTGAAGGCAATTCGCAATGATATTTTGATCAAAGCGACGCCTTTTCCCTCGGAATTTAATATTACGCGTATGGACATAATGCGATAAAAATAAATATGCATGAGATGCAATTTTTCATTTAGGGGTACATTTGTTCCTAATTACATTCTAAAATATTTGCAAGAAAATAAACATGAAATGATGCAAGAGAGGGGATGCTATGCAATTTTATTTATAGCTTACACTTGGCCTATTTACATCCTAAATTCAAGAACAAAAATAAATGGCAAATAATAAAGCGATAAACACTCAATATTGTGATGATAATGATATTACAAAAATAAAGGTAAAAAATGATAAATAAATGGATGTAATAAAATAATATGATATGTATGGATAAATAACATAAATAAATACGAAACTAAAAAGATGAGAATAAGCCTCGACATTGTGCTTGATTGGCTAAAATAGCTTAAGAATAAGCTTATGCCAAAAGCACTTATTTCATAAGCTCGGAAAATAAAATTAAAACAGAGAGGGGGTGCAAATATTAAAACGAAATAAAAAGGGGTGCAAACAGCAAGACAGGGGGGTTTGGATAGAAAAATGGACTAGGCCCAGTCCAACAGGGCCCAAGGGCGTGTGAAGAATGGTGGATTGAATCAGGGACGTCTGATTAAATCAGACAGTCCTGATTTGATTTCATCCAGATGAGATCTGGGACGCTTGATCAGATCAGGATGGTTATGGGTGTGCTGGTGCACCGTAAGGCCATAGACTGGAACACACAGGATTGGGTCAGGGTATATATACCCAAAACCCTAAAAAAAACTCATTTTTTCAATCCTTTCTCTCTCCCTCTTCTTCGGCCGCTGCTTCTTTCTTTTCTCTCCTCTCAAACCTCTCTGCTAGGGTTCATCCTCTGTGATGAACCAAGGATGAATCTTCATCCCTTCCGGCGAGACGCCGCCACGCCGGAGCGATTCCGGCGGCGGCTAACGCTGGATTTCTATTTTTTCTTGATTTGAAAAGAATGTTTTTTTTTGTTTGGTGTTGGATTTGGATTTGTTGATTGGGAAAAAAGAGTTTTTTTTTTTGGTGAAGGATGATTTCGGTTGTGATGGTTTGATTTGGGAAATATTTGTGAAAAGATGATGATGGTTGTGATTTTTGGTTGTTTTTGATTTGATTCTGTTAAAAAATTTAGGGTTTATGTTGTTGTGTGTTGGTTCTGCGGCTGAGTCTCCTATTCTTTGAGAAATTTCCTTCTGTTTTATAACCCAAAAGAAAATTAGGGTTTGATTGATTGAGGAAAGGGCAGGGATCACTTTTCATGGTTGAATGGAATCTCCCCTTTTGGGGAAGAAGACACATTGTTTCCTGGACAATTTTTTTCAGATTTTTTGAATAATTAAAAAAAATAAAATAAAGTAATATAATAATAATAATAATAATAATAATAATAATAATAATAATAATAATAATAATAATAAAAAGAAAGAAAAATAATAAAAAAGAAAGAGGGAAGATGGGAAGGCAGCCACGCTGCTTCTTCCTTCCTTTTTTTTTAAAAATTTAATAATAATAATAATGAATGAACACAAAATGAGGTATTTTAAAATACCTCTGCCGAAATTTCGTTTGAAACGAACACAAAAAATCCGTCTTAAAAAGACGTATAAAAGCGACCGGTCAAAAAATGGGGTATGACAGATGCCCCTATTTAAGTTTCTTCCATCGGAGATAAAAAGAAAAAGATGATTTTTGATGATGTTTTTGTTTTGGTTCGACGATGGAAGAGACTTAAATACAGAGTGCACCATTTTTTGACCGGATGGAACTGTAAAATGCTATGATATGATGTTATGAGTGTTATGTTTATGAGTGTTATGTTTACGAAGTGTTTGAATGTAATGAAGATTATTTGACAAAAGTAATGAGGACAGAAAACGATAAAGTCCTGTATGCGGACATAAGCAGATAAAGTCCTGTGTATGGACAGAAGTAAAGACATAAAGCAATAAAGTCCTGTGTGCGGACAGAAGTAAAGACATAAAGCAATAAAGTCCTGTGTGCGGACAGAAGTAAAGACAGAAAGCAGTAAAGTCTTGTGTACGGACAGAAGCAGATATAGTCCTGTGTGCGGACAGAAGTAAAGACGGAAAGCAATAAAGTCTTGTGTGCGGACAGAAGTAAAGACAGAAAGCAATAAAGTCATGTGTGCGGACATAAGCAGATAAAGTCCTGTGTGCGGACAGAAGTAAAGACGGTGTCTACCAACATTGTGGGATGGTAAGGACACAACAAGGAAATAAATTGTCTGCTGTCATTGTGGGAGAGCGAGACATAACAAGGATGTGTATTTGTCTGGACCAGACACACTGGAGATGACTTCCTTTTGGGGAAATTAACCACAAGTTTGCAGTTGATTGTTTGCAAAACATGATACTTGAAATATGTTTGATGGAGACATCTCTAGACCAGACTCACTGGGGATGACTCTTTTTTTTTGTGATTTATGATTGATGGAGACATCTCTGGACCAGATACACTTGGGATGACTCTTTTTTGTATGAATGATAGAGACATCTCTGGACCAGATACACTGGGGATGACTTTCTTTTGTATGAATGATAGAGACATCTCTGGACCAGATACACTGGGGATGACTTTCTTTTTCGATGTATGAAGCAAGATACATGATTGTCAATGCAGTAGGTATGAATGATTTTGTTCGCAAGTTGTATGTAAATATGAATGTATGTACACATATGTGAATGAATGTTATGTATGTATGTATGTATGTATAAATGTATATATGATTGTATGTATGCATGTATGTGTATGTATGAATGATTGTTATGAAGCTTGTATTTGTATGATTGAATGATATTTGTACACGACTGGATGAGACAAAAGCTTGATCAGGTAAGATGAGCATTGGGCCGACGTATCCGTACAACCACTCGAAAGTTCTCCATTGGGGATAACACCCTTACATGTGAAATAAATCAAATCTCGGGGTAAAACCCGGTATGGTATGTCAATCCATGGTAAGAATGATTACTTCTTGGGGTAAAGCCCATTGGTCAGAGGTCTGGCAGAAGTCGCCATTTCGTACACTGAAACCGAATATTTTCTCATGGTCTTGTTTCGACAGTCATGCTTTTGCTTTTTTCTTTTTTTGTATTTTTTTGGAATCCCTAACTTTTGCCTGGGCCGCCCTTTCAGGTTTTCAATCCACCGGAAATATATTTCTTTTTTGTTTGCCCCTAATTTTTGCCTGGACCGCCATTTCAGGTTTTCAGTCCACCGGGACGCTCATTTTTGCCTAAGTCGCTTTTTCAGGTTTTCGACTTATCGAGCTCTTGTTTTTTTTGCCTTTTTTTTCTTTTTTGATAGAAAGAAACAAGATTGATATGCTGATAATGCAAACTTCTCAAAGAGATGCAATTTGTTATTGGTATGCAAACTTCTCAAAGAGATGTCATTTGCTGTTGAATGCAAACTTCTCAAAGAGATGTCATTTGCTGCTGATATGCAAACTTCCCAAAGAGATGTCATTTGCTGTTGAATAAGCCTCCCAAAACGGGTCTCAGCCCCTTCTTTCACTGGGGAAAGGAAAAAACATACAAGCTTCTTAAAGATAACCACTTGCTGGGGATAAAATTGATAATTTTGCTGGAAAGATTTGAAGGTGGACCAATATTGGTGATTCCACTGGGGAGACAAAATTATGTTGTGGAGTGTCGAGTTTGCAAAATAAATGCAATCTCCTGAACCACCTTCCGAACAGTAACTGCTGGGGGATCAAAATTCAATCCAGGAACAATCTGGAGAGAAACGGTCAATCAAGACTTTAGTCAGAAAATAGCTCAACTAAAGGGTTGTTCTACCCAAATATGAACTGGAGTAGAACGCTGAATAATATGCTTCCATAAGGGACAAGCTTAATGGAGATTCAAAAAATATTGTGATTTTCTACTTAAGGGGTAAACTCTACTTGAGAGAAGTACATATACTTTACGAGGAGAAGGGATAAACATCAAAATGCACAAATGAGCAACAGAATATAAATTCGGCTATGCGTGATGAATGAATAAATGCATGAATGTTATGATGTGTATCATGTATATGCTAACAAAACAGACAAAACAAATAAACAGACAAATTGGAGATTACCAAACAACATCGTACAACCGGATACTCAGCCAATCTCAATCAAGAAGGAAGCATCACAGGAGAGAAATCAAACCATTGATAAAGTAGAGTCTTTCTTCAATGCTCAAATCTCCCTGGGGAGAGGAAAATACTTCTTCGGGAGGAACCTCCGAAATTCAATTTTATAATATCTCAACCCGTCGAAGGATAACAAATTGTGAACTCCTCCTCAAGGCTTAACTGGAGACCACTGGTGAACAGTCAAGTTCGATATTTTGTTTAGTAATGTTGGATGATACTGTAATGTCTCTAAAACCCAAAAGACCGAACTCTGTCAAAGGATGATTCTTTGCCTAAAGAGGAAAAACATAACAACTATCATGATAGATCTGGATTGCCCCTGGAAACCACTTTAGGTGCCCCAAGTGAGTGAAACCTTGACTCTGAATCTTTGAAGTGTATGCCCCTGGATGTAAAGACTTGCCCCTGATTGGCAGGTTCCTGAGGTAATTTGCCCCAAGTTAGGAGCGTTTTGAGTTGATTCGCCCTTGATTAGATCAATTGATTGAATTTCCTTGATGCCAAATATAAATTTGCAGACAAAATTGTTTCTTTTGAAAAATGTTTCTGATGTAATGTACATGCAAGTTTTGGAATCGAACTTTTTATAGAAAATACATGTGGTGTGTGTAAAAGATTGTTACTCAACAGGTGGAGTCAGTTTTAATAATAATTTTGCTGATTATGCTTCCAAAGTAAACCTAGCTTCAATTAGGTCTTTTGAGGGTTATAACGTGGCCTGGTTCATGGTCTTGAAAAGAAAAGATTATTAGGCTCAAAATTCTGTTTTAACCCACCCACTTCTTTGATGTCCTTCATTCCTACATTCAATTAATTCATCCGACACGCTTTGGTTGACAAAAGGATTTCCTTTGACAATGATGTTTGAGGTTGACACTTTGGTCGAAGCTTTGATGAGATTCTTGAAGTGGCAGTCACTTTTCATTCACAAGCTTGTTTTCAATATTTTGCTCTTAATCCCTTATTTTTGCATGGACCAATTCTTTTGGATTTTGCGGTCCATCGGGATGCCCTGAATTTTGCCTAAGTCTTTTTACCTAGCGGGCTTTTTGTTGTTGTTTTTGTTTGTGTTTTTTTTTTGTGTAGGACAATTGTGATTGCCACATGCTATTGTGAGTTTTGTCTACTCATGACTTCCTCTATCTCAACAGATTTATCCTCTTGTATTGGGATGTATCATTGAATTAATTGAAAGACTACACTGCCCCGGGTCAAGAGTAAGGGTTTTGTTTTTATAGAAAGAACACCAGCTTCCGGCTCAAAGGGGTTGACTACGGATTATCTCCTTATTTCTCCGGTGTTTGGGAAGTGAAACAATGCCTTACATCATCAACCGGGTCTTACTAACGAAAGCATATATCAACACATATCAATAATTTTAAACATTTAGTTTACATCATCCTCCCCCCAAGTTGGTTAACATAAAAAGTGAAATATAAAAACATTGCCATTTGTGATGGCACAAGAAAAGAGTGAATACGAATGGATGAATTCCAAAATATGCATGCTCATTGTTTAGAAATATTAATTTAAAAGATACAACTTAAAAATGCAAATAAGTGCTTGGCAAGAAAGAAATTGCAATTGGAGAAGGCCTTGTGATCCTAGGGACAAGCTTCCTGATAATCTTGAATTAAAATGACGGAGGACCCATGATTAAGCAGAGGACGAACTTTGGACGTTCGAGCATGGATCATTAAAAGATAACATGTTGGTACGGACCAAATTCTGAACCTCCTTCTTAAGGGCATAACAGTGTTCAACAGCATGTCCAAGTGCTCCTTGGTGGAAAGCACATGTAAGATCAGCTTTGCATGGATGATACCTGTTCACGGAACATCTGGTTCTCTCCTTCAAGATTTTCCATTTTCCTCTTCAAATTAGATTGAGTATTGTAGATATGAGTTGCTTTGTACTGAATACGCCGAGCCACATGACTTGGACAGAGAGGAAAGAAAGAACATGAGACTTGATTTTGAAACTTATGAATGTAGTATGATGCATGATATGTGATGCTAAAATATGCAATGTTTTTTTGTTATCGAAGGACTTATCCCAAATTGGTTGTAAACATTTAGATATGGATTTTGTTAGGAGAAGAAAAGAGAAAAATTTATTATGTGTCATTTGAAATGATTGTTCTCTACAATGTTTGCAAAAAAATTGTTTAAGTCCATCGATATCGGATGAGGAAAAAGAATTTATGAATGAGTGCATGCATGCATGATGCGGAAAACATGGTGGGGTTAAGGTATAGTGTTGGAGTCAAAGGTGAAACCCTCCCATATGGTATGTACTAGGGTTTATTTGTACCTGCATAACGGGTTCTACAAAGTTCCCAAAGTCATCGACCATCTCATGGATATCACTGGGTTACGGGACTACTCTCGTTCCGATAACATCCACGGGATAATCTCGTTTGAGTGTAGTTTCGCGTGACGACTAATCTCAAGACTACTCTTGATTTAGCCACCGCACTACGTCCTAAAAAGGCCAAGATGGGTTAAAGGTAATTCTAAAGGTTCTCGGCATCCCCGGACACTCACATTGAAAATAATTACCATCATCATGACTTTTCATGACAACGAGTACTACCGTCATGAGGCCTCCACCGAGCGGGATCATATCACATGTGCTTCATAATCCAGACTACTCTAGACATGTCACTATGATTTCACCCCATCCTATCTTATTGTGTCACTCAAGCCCGGGTTAGGACTTATCTCACCGCTCAAAAATCAATCCCAAGCACGTATATACAAATATATATTCAAGTAAAAAGCGCAAAAATAAAGATCAAAAACAAGTTAGGTTCAACCCGCTTAGTTGTCCCCAGTGAAGTCGCCATTTCTGTCGCGGTGATTTTTGGATGTCGAGTTATTAATTAACTTCGAATCACAATTTAATATTCCACCACCGATCTTTAATTTATCCGAGGGAAAGGGAAAAAGTTCGAAAAAACCCTATTTTTAGAGAACAAGGTTCGGGGGTTGGTTATACGAAGGGAAGGTATTAACACCCTAAGTATCTATAGTACTCTATAGGAACCTCTTGTTTTTATTCTAACTTTGCGCTTTATTTTTAATTGCTTGTGAAAATGTATAAGTGTAGGGATTTAAGTGATGATTGAAAAGAAGTTTAAAGTGATGAAAGAGGAAAAATGTTTTTGTTGATTTTATTGATTGGAGAGACAAGTCTCATGCCTATGTAACCGAGGGATCAAACCACCGTAGTTCGGGGTAAATGTTACGAGTAAATTTGTTTGTTTTGATTTTAAGGTTTTGAAAATGGTTTTAAAGATAAAAAGCCAAAAGTGGCAAAATGTGAGTTTGATTGATGTTAATTTGTGAAAAAGTCCATATGATTAGATTGTTCGAAGTTTGATTAAGAAATAAGACGCGGACACTTGGTTTAAAATCCAAGGTTTATTGAGAAAATGTTTCAGTGATAAAAGACACTTGGTTTTAAAATCCAAGGTTTATGCATGATTAAAAATGTTTGATTGAAGAAAATGCACTTGGTTTGAAATCCAAGGTTTGTTCGAGAAAAATGACACTTGGTTTGAATTCCAAGGTTTTGTTCGAGAAAAAAAAAGACACTTGGTTTGAATTCCAAGGTTTGTTCGAGAAAAAGCACACTCGGTTTGAATTCCAAGGTTTTAACAAGAAAAATAACACTTGGTTTGAATTCCAATGCTTGATTTTGATTTGAGAAAATGACAATGACACTTGGTTTGAAATCCAAGGTTTTTTAATAAAATGTTTTATGAAAATTTTTGTGTTTCCACGATATTTTGAAAAGAAAATATTTATGTATTTTGAAAGAGGTTTTGACCTTATTTTTTGAGAAGAAGAAAAAAAAAGGTAATGGTTACGCGCGCAAAATGACATTAACCTAAAACGTCATAACAAAAAAAAAATTAAGCGTGAAGGCAATTCGCAATGATATTTTGATCAAAGCGACGCCTTTTCCCTCGGAATTTAATATTACGCGTATGGACATAATGCGATAAAAATAAATATGCATGAGATGCAATTTTTCATTTAGGGGTACATTTGTTCCTAATTACATTCTAAAATATTTGCAAGAAAATAAACATGAAATGATGCAAGAGAGGGGATGCTATGCAATTTTATTTATAGCTTACACTTGGCCTATTTACATCCTAAATTCAAGAACAAAAATAAATGGCAAATAATAAAGCGATAAACACTCAATATTGTGATGATAATGATATTACAAAAATAAAGGTAAAAAATGATAAATAAATGGATGTAATAAAATAATATGATATGTATGGATAAATAACATAAATAAATACGAAACTAAAAAGATGAGAATAAGCCTCGACATTGTGCTTGATTGGCTAAAATAGCTTAAGAATAAGCTTATGCCAAAACCACTTATTTCATAAGCTCGGAAAATAAAATTAAAACAGAGAGGGGGTGCAAATATTAAAACGAAATAAAAAGGGGTGCAAACAGCAAGACAGGGGGGTTTGGATAGAAAAATGGACTAGGCCCAGTCCAACAGGGCCCAAGGGCGTGTGAAGAATGGTGGATTGAATCAGGGACGTCTGATTAAATCAGACAGTCCTGATTTGATTTCATCCAGATGAGATCTGGGACGCTTGATCAGATCAGGATGGTTATGGGTGTGCTGGTGCACCGTAAGGCCATAGACTGGAACACACAGGATTGGGTCAGGGTATATATACCCAAAACCTTAAAAAAAACTCATTTTTTCAATCCTTTCTCTCTCCCTCTTCTTCGGCCGCTGCTTCTTTCTTTTCTCTCCTCTCAAACCTCTCTGCTAGGGTTCATCCTCTGTGATGAACCAGGGATGAATCTTCATCCCTTCCGGCGAGACGCCGCCACGCCGAAGCGATTCCGGCGGCGGCTCCGCCGGCCAACAACCCAAAAATTTCAAAAAAAATCAATTTTTTTTTAAACCAAAACCTTCTATTCCTTATTCTAAACCGAAAAATCCCAAAATCCTAACCAAATGTTCTAGATCGGAAAAAAAGAAAAAAATGGAAAAAAGAAACAACCTTTGGTGCTTTTCGGCTATGACTCTTCTTCTTTATCTTATTTCTTTCTGTTTTTTTTCGATTTGGAGAAGAAAGAAAGAAGGTTTGTTTGTATTTTTTTTGGTTCTGTTTATAAAAAAAAAAGAAGTTTTTTTTTTTGGTTCTGGATTTCTATTTTTTCTTGATTTGAAAAGAATGTTTTTTTTTGTTTGGTGTTGGATTTGGATTTGTTGATTGGGAAAAAAGAGTTTTTTTTTTGGTGAAGGATGATTTCGGTTGTGATGGTTTGATTTGGGAAATTTTTGTGAAAAGATGATGATGGTTGTGATTTTTGGTTGTTTTTGATTTGATTCTGTTAAAAAATTTAGGGTTTATGTTGTTGTGTGTTGGTTCTGCGGCTGAGTCTCCTATTCTCTGAGAAATTTCCTTCTGTTTTATAACCCAAAAGAAAATTAGGGTTTGATTGATTGAGGAAAGGGCAGGGATCACTTTTCATGGTTGAATGGAATCTCCCCTTTTGGAGGAGAAGACACATTGTTTCCTGGACAATTTTTTTCAGATTTTTTGAATAATTAAAAAAAATAAAATAAAGTAATATAATAATAATAATAATAATAATAAAAAGAAAGAAAAATAATAAAAAAGAAAGAGGGAAGATGGGAAGGCAGCCACGCTGCTTCTTCCTTCCTTTTTTATTAAAATTTAATAATAATGAATGAACACAAAATGAGGTATTTTAAAATACCTCTCTGCCGAAATTTCGTTTGAAACGAACACAAAAAATTCGTCTTAAAAAGACGTATAAAAGCGACCGGTCAAAAAATGGGGTATGACAGTATCTATCAGAGTCTTTTAGCAGCGGAAATAAGAACACAATCACAAACAATGGCAAAATAGAAAATTAAAAGCGAGAGAGAGAGACACAAGGATTTTATACTGGTTCCCCTCACAAATTTAGAGTACTTCAGTCCCCTTGCACTTCAAAGGAATTTCACTATAATCACTAAAGATTACAATCCTAGTGCTCAAGCCCGCAAGCAAGAGACTTCTCTAATGCTCCAGAACACACAGCAGGAGACTTCACAATTGCTCTAGTCACACAAGACAAGAGACTTCTTACAAATGCTCAAGTTGCTAAGAACGAGAGATTTTTCCAAATTACTCACACAAGAGTAAATCCCAAACTTCTAAGCTTAAAAACTATTACACAAAATAACTTTCAGCGGCTCATACTGTAACATTCCCAATTTCTTTTACTAGTATAATACACTATTAGGAGTATTTTCTAAAAACAACACATGTTAAGATATAGCACTAGTGTTATGGTACCACTAAGGTGTAGTAGTAGTCAACTTACAAGTCACTAATGTGTTTGGCAATCAAGGACATGTGTCACTAGTTGGCCAAATTCAGCCCAATGACTCACTCTACACTACACTACTCCAATCCCATTTCAATTACTGAAGCAAAATCAGATCACTCTCTAGCTCTCTTTCTCTCTCACGTGAACAAACAAACCACAAGAACACCATCACTTCCTTGTTTCATTATTCCATCAAAAATCAACCCAACCAAGCATGCAATTGAAGATTTTGGTTCCTCAGGTTGTGTTCTCTCTTGTGGTAAGTTTGAATTCACCAAACTCTTCCTCTCCTCTTTCAAATTCATGCCCTAAAATTCTCCTCTTTTGAACTCAAATTCTGTTCTTCACATGCATGTGTTGAAAACATGCTAAATTGTGATTTTGTGGTGCTATAGGAACTGGATTTCAAGACTTCAACTCACAAGGGAATTAGGCTTTCAAATCCAAGTTTGTAAACCAGTTGATAACCAAGAATCAAGCTCCAATTGAGGTGGGTTCTTAGGTTTAGATAGTTAGAAATCCCGAAAATTGAAATTGCATGATAACATAGGATTAGGAATTATTTTGTGTGTATGAGGGGAGTTTAATACCCAAAACTCTTCTCCATTTTAATTGTTATTTTACTTATATTGTTAATGGCTGGAATGGATATTGAATTTTGATTTGAAGTTTTTGGTTTTTCACTGATTATGCAAAACATGGCAGAAATCCTGTGATGCTCGCTGCAGCGAGCTCTAGCGAACGTGCAACCATGAGTTGCAGGTTTTGGTCGCTGGCAGTCGCTGGTAGTCGCTAGCTCTCGCTAAGCGACCATGACAGAACTTTAGCCATCTGTTTTGGTTTTTGAAACACAATAATTGTAGTTAAAAATGTTATCCTTCCAAGTTTATTTTCCATTGACATTATGAGATAATAATAATCGAAATGTTAAATTGCACGTTTAGGAATATTACGAACTTAACTTAGGTTATGTACTAGGTTAGTTCCCTGAGATTGGGATATATTGGTAGTATGTTAACACATTAGAGATATGTGTAGTTTCAGTCATTAGAAAATGGTTGCGAGGCACCACCGAACAGATTCGAGGGATCAAAATTTAAAAAGTGTTAATAATAACTGTGATGCCAGAGATTCCGTGCCATAGTGCGTTATGATCACGAAGATTGGTATGGAAAAGAGTAAGGCTCTCTGAGACCGGCTCATCTCAGATTGTCCTTGCATAGCTAAAATGAACTCAGATTTTACTGTGTGTTACACCTTTTTATTCAAAATATTTTATTGCGCAAAAGAATGTTCAGGACTGATTACAGGTTTTTCCCATGGTGTAGTCACCACTAGGTGGGTAGTAGAATCCACAAGACTTAATAGTCTTATCTCCCCCCTCTCATATTTCAGGTACTCAGGGTGATCGTGGCAAGCAAGCTGCAGAGTAGGTAGCAAGCTTGAAGCAATATTGATCGTGTTTTAGAATGTTTAGTTTATTATGTTCTGTCCTTTCTGTCAGCTTTGTTGTACCATATAGTATTTTAACACCTGCGTGTGCTGGATATTAACGCTCTATGTATTGTAACTTATTTGTACTCAGTACTTAATTATGCGCACTATGATATATTCTAGACAATGTATTGTGGGGTGTTATACAGACAATTTTTGCTTCTCACTTAGTTTGAGAGATAATATTCAGTATAGCATATGTGTGTCTTGTCAAATTCTTCTAACTCCACATATATAAATGAGAGAAGAGAGAATTCGAGACGTTGTAGAATTCCGTTGCGATTAACAGCTGTTGATTTCCAATTGCTTGAAACGTGGAGTTTGAATTTCTTCCTAGAAGAGGTAATTCTGCTCCACAACTTCGTCCATGCTTTTTTGCTTTTCCAAATGCAGAAATAAAGGTACAACACGCTCCTTGATGATAAGATCAAATTTCATTTGAACGTTGCAGTGATGTTGTCCTTTATACAGTCATCAGGCTTAGTATATTCCATAGCAGAGTGACATAGCCTTCTGATGAATGTTGGAATTCTTTGTTTCTGATAAACTTTGATTCCTTGGAGTCTGATGGTCTTTGAATCTTTGGCTTTTGATAGTCTTTTGTAATTCAGCTTTTGAACGTCTTCGTCTTCTGAATGACACTTGACTTTGTAGCTTCTGAGACTCAATACCAAGTAGCTTCTGATCAGTGTAGTTTCTGAGCATTGTAGGCTTCTGAATGCCTTTTAACTTCTGAACGCCTTCAGAATGTAATGATTCAGACTCTAACAAAGTTTCTTCAGAGCATAAATCAAATGTGTTCTTCCATAAATATAAGTTTGTCCTGCACACTTAATTTAAAACATTAGTAATACCAATTGTCCATTTAATACTTTGTCATCATCAAAACTTAGGGTGTTTTATAAATAAAACTCATTTTGTTCCAACAAATGGAGGCTGCTGACCCCACTTTATTCTTGTTATTTTAACCAATAATCATCCATTTTGACCCCATATGAAATATAACAATGTCCCCACAATCGGTCTAATTTTTTTTTTCCTCAGTTAAAGATAGAAAATGGAAGTGGTATACCAGGTGAAGGTTGTTGGTGTTTTGTATGTTGGCCTCATTTTGCAAAAACAAGTTCAAGCAAGATGTTGGACCAGATGCCGTAGCATGTGGGTACAACATGTGTCATGCCAGTAATTAATGTTCTATTTGCGCGCCATATCTTTGAAGATTCTCTGAAGCACTATTTTCGCCTTACTTGCTCATCAAGACGCACGTTCTAAACAAGGGTTTACAAGGCGGCTGCTCCAAGAAATTCTTTCCAGAATATGCTACGCCATTTATGGAAACATGTGATTCTTTCCATTTTATGTATGCTGGAGATTAAAGCCCAAGATGAAGACCTAGCCCATGCTAACTCAGGTCATATAAATATGTGAAGACTAAAACCTAAATTGTTGACTGAAGCCGTATTTGAAGAATATAGTTTTAGGGTTTGAGTCTTGTTCATTGTAAGTCTTTCTTGTGGATTCTATAACACAAGCTTAGGCCTATTTTGGTTTGTATTCCGTGTAACTTCTCCCAAGCTTTTAAGCACGGAGATTGTTTGTTTGTTTGGTTAGTGAAACCGCACTATTTGTAGTACTGTCATAATCACGAGGTTCGTGATAGAAAGGAAGTGAGACGGGGTCTCAAACTTAGGAGTTCCTAGGTTGAGTTAGCACGGGTAGAGTCTAGGTGATAAGTCGTAAACTTGTACGTTTGTTGTGGGCTTAGAACTAGATCTATTATAGTGGATTCCTTCCTGGCTTGGTAGCCCCCAGAGTAGGTCGTTGTGTACGCCGAACTGGGTCAACAATTCTCTGTGTTATTTACTTCTTTGTCTGTTGTTTTTACTTGTTGATTATAATCTACTGTGGACATACGCTAGAGCATTTGTCTTAGCATTCAAACTGGTTACGTACGACAATTGCTATAGCTTCTGTTTTAACATCTGTCCTCAGTAGGTGCCAGAATTTCAATTGGCATCAGAGCAGGCACCCTGTTCTGCGTGGGTGAGGACCAGGGAAATTCCAAGGCGCTAAATGCCTTATTCAATGTTGTGGATAATAACATTTTCAGGATGATCAAACAGTGCTCAGTGGCTAAGGAAGCATGGGATATTCTAATGACTACACATGAAGGCACCGCCAAGGTGAAGAATTCAAGGCTACAGCTTTTGACCGTAAAGTTTGAGAATCTAATGATGGGTGAAGATCAATCTGTTCATGACTTTCACATGACCATTCTAGACTTTGCAAACAACTTTGATGCTCTAGGTGAAAAGCTAAGCGAGGAAAGAATGGTAAGAAAAATGCTTAGATCTCTTCCTAAGATGTTTGATATGAAAGTCACTACCATAGAAGAAGTACATGATATAGGAGTGATGAAGCTTGAAAATTTGGTGGGTTCATTACTAACCTATGAGCTGGCTGCTAAAGAGAAAACCGAGAAGAGGAAGAAGAGTATAGCTCTTGTTACCAACACCACTGAAAGTGAGGAAGTAGAAAATAGTTTTGAAACTGATGAAAATTTATCTGAAACTATAGCACATCTAGGCAGGCAGTTCAACAGAATACTAAAGAAGATGGATGGAAGAGGCAGGACAAATGCTAAAGGCAATTTTTCTGATAATAACAGAAAGTTTAATGGTGTAAGAAAATACAAACCTGAAGAAAAGGCCAGTACTGGAAAAGGCGTGCTGTGTCATGAATGTGAAGGCCATGGACATATTAGAGCTGAATGTCCAACATTCCTGAAGAAACAGAAGAAGGGTATGGCTGTTACTTGGTCTAATGAAGATGACTCTGAAGATGATGACTACTCTGAGTCTGCAAACCACATTACCGCACTCACTGGAATTGTTGAATCAGAATCAGATGATGAAGAATTGACCTTTGATGAGCTAGCTGCATCTTATAAAGCACTGAGTCAGAAGAGTGAGAAGGTGTGTCAGCAGCAACAATACACTATAAGTAAATTGCAAGCTGAGAAGCTGAAGCATAAGACTGAAATATCTCAACTCACAAAGCAGTTACAATCTGAGAAGGCAAAGCATCTGTCTGAGGCTTCTGTTCTTAGAGATGAGGTAAGCACATTGAACTATCAGCTGACTAGTTTAAATAAACAGCTTAGACTGCTAAATAATGGAACTGAAAGATTAGATATACTGGTTGAGGGTCAAGTTGCTGGAAAACCTAAGGGTATTGGAGTAGAATATAATTATCCCAAACAGAGAAATGCTACTTCCACTAGTACATTTGTTCCTGCTAAAGACACTTATGATCCTACTGAAACCAGACATATGCCACAGCATGTTCAACAACATCTGCCTACCAAAATCATTCCTAAACCTAAGGGATGGATCTGTCATTACTGTGGTAGAAGAGGTCACATCAGACCTTTCTGTTTTAGACTGTATGGGTTTCCAAGATGGTATAATAATCCCAGGTATGAATATGATTCAAGCAACACAAAGAAAGAATGGAAACCAAAGGCAAATGATGTTGCTCACATAGCTCATACATCTCTGAGAGTTTCATCCAGAAATGATTGGTACTTTGATAGTGGTTGCTCAAGACATATGACTGGCGTTGAAAGTTATCTAACCAATGTTAAAGCCTACGCTACTAGTTATGTTACTTTTGGTGATGGGGCCAAAGGTCAGATCAAAGGAATTGGAAGCCTCATTGCAAATGGGTTGCCTAAGCTTGAGAATGTTCTTTTAGTGGAAGGATTGACTGCAAATCTCATAAGCATTAGTCAATTGTGTGATCAAGGAATGAAGGTGAACTTCACGAAGTCTGAATGCATCGTCTCAACTGAAGATGGTGAATCTGTTATGAAAGGAGTCAGGTCTAAAGATAACTGTTATTTGTGGATTTCTGAAGAAAGTGCTCAAATTTCCTCCTGTCTCATCACTAGAGAAGATGAAGTCAAGTTATGGCATCAAAAGATGGGTCATCTTAATCTAAGGAGTATGAAAAAAGTCATAGCTGAAGATGCAGTAAAAGGAGTACCTAAACTGAAGATAGAAGAAGGAAGCATATGTGGTGAATGTCAAATTGGGAAGCAGACAAAGATGCCACACCCGAAGCTGCAGCATCTGACTACATCAAAGGTGCTTGAATTACTTCATATGGACTTGATGGGGCCTATGCAGGTTGAAAGTTTAGGAGGAAAGAGATATGCATTTGTTGTTGTAGATGACTACTCAAGATTCACTTGGATCAACTTCCTCAGAGAAAAGTTAGACACCTTTAGTTCTTTCAAGGACTTGTGTAAACAACTTCAGAGAGAAAAAGATAGTGTCATTGTCAGAATAAGGACTGACCATGGTAGAGAGTTTGAAAACTCAAGATTCTCTGAGTTTTGTGCTGCTGAAGGAATAGGACATGAATTCTCTTCTCCTATTACACCTCAACAAAATGGTGTAGTTGAAAGAAAGAACAGAACTATACAAGAATGTGCTCGTGTCATGTTACACTCAAAGAAACTACCTCAACACTTTTGGGCTGAAGCTATGAATACAGCATGTTACATTCTCAATCGTGTCACCTTAAGAGCTGGAACCACTAAAACCTTATATGAATTGTGGAAAGGTAGAAAACCTACTATCAAGTATTTTCATGTATTTGGGAGTAAGTGTTACATTCTGATAGATAGAGAACAAAGGAGGAAGATGGATCCAAAGAGTGATGAAGGTATATTCTTGGGATACTCAACTAACAGCAGAGCCTACAGAGTGTATAACTCCAGAACTCAAGTGATGATGGAATCAATGAATGTTGTGATAGATGATGTACCATCTGACGTTAAGACAGATGAAAGTCCAGATGCTGAAGCATTTGAATTCCAGCCTGAAGAAACTGCTAATATAGAGGATTTTGAGGTAACGCCTGATAGTCCTACCTCCGATGATACTACTGCTCCAGTTAGTAAAGGACCATCTATCAGAGTCCAGAAAAATCATCCCAAGGATCAGATCATAGGCAATCCAGATGAAGGTATCACCACGAGAAGAAATCAAGATATAATCTCTAATTCTTGCTTTGTGTCAAAAATAGAACCAAAGAATGTCAAAGAGGCTCTCACGGACAATTATTGGATCACTGCCATGCAAGAAGAGTTGAACCAGTTTGAAAGAAGTGAGGTTTGGGATCTAGTTCCTAGACCAAAAGGGTTGAATGTAATAGGCACTAAATGGGTTTATAAAAATAAATCTGATGAAAATGGAACTATTACAAGGAACAAAGCAAGGCTTGTGGCACAGGGATACACTCAAGTGGAAGGATTAGACTTTGATGAGACCTTTGCACCAGTTGCTAGATTAGAGTCTATACGGCTGTTGCTTGGTGTTGCATGCATTCTAAAATTTAAGCTTTTCCAAATGGATGTTAAGAGTGTCTTTCTCAATGGGTACTTAAATGAAGAGGTGTATGTAGAACAACCAAAAGGCTTTGTGAATCCAGATCTTCCTGATCATGTCTACAAATTGAAGAAGGCTTTATATGGGTTGAAACAAGCTCCCAGGGCTTGGTATGAGAGATTGACTGAATTTCTTGTCAATCATGGATACAGGAAAGGAGGACATGATAAAACTCTGTTTGTAAAAGAAGAACATGGTAAACTAATGATAGCACAAATTTATGTTGATGACATAGTGTTTGGCGGGATGTCAAGTCAGATGGTGGAGCATTTTATCAAACAGATGCAGTCAGAGTTTGAGATGAGCTTAGTTGGGGAATTAACATTTTTTCTTGGACTACAAGTGAAGCAAATGGAGGAGACAATATTTATCTCTCAGAGTAAGTATGCAAAAAATATTGTCAAGAAGTTTGGAATGGATACCGCTACTCACAAAAGGACTCCAGCACCTACTCATTTGAAGTTGACAAAAGATGAGAAGGGTGTTAGTGTTGATCAGAGTCTCTATAGAAGCATGATAGGGAGTCTCTTATACCTTACAGCTAGTAGACCTGATATTAGCTTTGCAGTGGGTGTATGTGCAAGATACCAAGCTGATCCTAAGATGAGTCACTTAACACAAGTGAAACGAATCCTCAAGTATGTTAATGGCACATGTGACTATGGCATGATGTACTCACATAGTGACAACTCTCAACTCATTGGATTTTGTGATGCAGATTGGGCTGGCAGTGCTGATGACAGAAAGAGCACTTCTGGTGGTTGTTTCTTCTTAGGAGAAAATTTGATATCTTGGTTCAGTAAGAAACAGAACTGTGTGTCTCTCTCAACTGCGGAAGCTGAATACATTGCAGCTGGAAGTAGTTGTTCACAACTTGTCTGGATGAGACAGATGCTAAGGGAGTATAATGTTGAGCAAGAAGCTATGGCTTTGTACTGTGATAATCTGAGTGCAATCAATATCTCTAAAAATCCTATACAACACAGTAGGACCAAGCACATAGATATTCGTCATCATTTTATCAGAGATTTAGTAGAAGAGAATGTGGTGGTCTTGAAACATGTTGCTACTGAAGAACAGCTCGCTGATATATTTACAAAAGCACTTGATGCTAATCAATTTGAGAAGCTAAGGGGCAAATTGGGAATTTGCCTGCATGAAGAATTGTAGCAGTTAATGTGTCTGAAGCGTGCAGCAGTTATTTTCTCTCTCTCCATATATGTTGTGCACGCTAATTTAGGAGAAGAATTATTTGTTTTCCAAAACTGTCTTCTCACACTCAACCAACGTCCACCCTTCCATATTCAAAACTTTTGTAACTCCTACTCTGCCTCAATACCCTCTGCTGCAAAACCTCTCCACACCTAAACCTCTCGTCTTCTCCAAAAACACAAAAATCACCAAAATTCTCAACAATCGTCCTCCAATCATGTCGCAATCAACCGAAACTTCCTTGAACAAAAATGTCAGTGACAAAACTCCTACTCCGTCAAGGTCTACTCGCTCGAAGGTCAAGGAGCAATCAACTGCTGTAATGGTTCAAGCTGCTCCTGTAGATTCCGTGCATGCATCGGAAGTAGAATCACGATTGACACGATCGAAAAGTGTTGTCAAGAAAGAGAAAGTTTCCAAATCTCCTGCTGTGTCAAAGAAGAGTTCAAAATCAAAGCCAAGGAAGAAGCGAGGTGAATCAACGGCAACAATCGGTCTCTCGATGTCAGACCTCTATCATTCTGACAATCCTTTCAAATCGCGCGATGTCGCGACTGATGTTGGCGCTTCTGGCCATGACTTAAAAGGTAATAATGCTATACCCTCTGCTCCTGCTGTTGATGAATAAAATATTGTTGAAAAAGCTGTTGAATCGGAAGATCTAGGAAAAACTCAACAAATTGAAACCCTAGGTACTTTTGATTTAGAAAAGGAAAAGGATATTGGTAATGCTAGTAAGGCTGATGCTGGTGTTATTGAGGAAAACCCTAGTGATAAGACTGAGAAGACTAGGAATGATGGTGAAATGGAGAGTTTAGAGAAATCTAGTCCAGTGAAGACCCTAGAAACTACTGATGTGATGACTGTGTTAAATTCGGAAGTTATTCCTATGCTTGATGAAACCAGGAAACTTGTTGAAGAAGTGGTGACATGTGTTAATGAATCTGACCCTGTCGTCCAGTCTGATGTTGTGCCAGAAGCTGAAGCTTCTTTGGACCAACAAGTTCCAAATCCTGATAATTCTGCAGAAGCTAATTCTGACTCTGGTTCTGGTAGTGGTAAGTCTGATGAAACAGGTACTGATGGTAAGAAAAGTGATCAGGATAGTGAGGTTAACAAAGATGTTCAAACATCTAAGTCTGACAAGAGTGAAGAAACAAGAAGTGATGAGGATGGTGAAGGTGTTGCTGGATCTGGTGATAAAGGGAAGTCTGTTAGTGAGCGAAAAGACTCCTCTACTAAGTCCTCAGCAGAAGAGAGTGGTTCAACTGAAGAAGCTGAGTCTGATGTGAATAAGGTGATTGATGTTGATGAAGAGAGATCTACGTCTCCTCCTCTGGTGAAAACTTATGGTACTGGTGTAGCTAAAAGGCTAAGGAGCAATGCTGGTAAAGCTATACCATCTGTCTCCAAGTCCCCTGTTGTAGAACCTGTCAAGAAACCTGCTAAGAAACCGATGTATGGACCTCCTAGACCTAGGAGTAAATTTGAAACACCTATTGTCCAGAAGAAACAATTAAAGAGGAAAGCTGTTGATAATGATTCTGATTACGAAGTTGAAAAGTCTGTGACCAAAGGTGAAGCATCTGGTGGCGCTTCTGTTGGTATAAAAAGTGTAGGTGGTAGGAAGGTTCCTGCTAATGTTCCTGAGGTCCCTATTGATAATATCTCTTTTCATCTTGCTAGTTGTGTGGGGAAATGGAAGTATGTTGTTCAGAGAAGGGTTGCCTTAGAGAGAGAACTTGGGAAAGAAGCTCTTGAGTGTTCTGATATTGTGAGTTTGATTGAGGAAGCTGGTTTGATAAAGACTGTGTGGGGAATGGGAGAGTGTTATGAACAGCTGGTCAGAGAGTTCATTGTGAACGTTCCTGAGGACTGTGATAACCCCCAAAGTCCTGAATATCATAAGGTGTTTGTGCGTGGTCTGCTGGTGAATTTCTCTCCTTCCATTATTAATGAGTTTCTGGGAAGGGATGATACTAGAACCCCTGAGGTGGAGTTGACTGATGGTGACTTGGCCAAGGCAATTACAAATGGGCATGTGAAGCAATGGCCCAAGGGCAAGAAGGTATCTTCCAGCAAACTCTCTGTGAAGTTTGCATGCTTGAACAAGATTGGCACTGTCAATTGGGTGCCCACTGTGCACACTTCTGATATTTCTACTGATTTGGCACGCTTGATCTATACCATTGGGTCCAAGGTGAAATATGATTATGGTTCCTATATTTTTAATCAAACCTTGAAGCATGCTGACAGTATGGCTATCAAAAAGCCCATTGCTTTTCCATCCTTGCTATGTGGTATTATTCTGAGTCAACAACCAGGCATTCTGAGGAGTTCTGATTTCCCAATGAAAAGGAAAGCTCCCTTGATTCTGCACAGCAAGCTGTTTGAAGGAACACATGCTCCAGACATTGCTACAGCATCTGTCCAGAGGTCTTCTGCTGCACTGACTAGGAAGGATATGATTGCAGAGCTGAAAGCTACCTGCAAAGGGTTAGAGGACCAGAAGTTGAAGCTGGAAGCTGTTATCCAGGCCCTGGAGCTTGAAGAAGCTGGTGCTGGAATTAGTGTTGTTGATGATGGTGGTGAACCTGTGATAGAGGGCTCTAATGAAAGCCTCTCTGAATGATGTTGCTGCCCCTGTGTTTTATTTCTACTATTCTTGTTTTTCTGCTTTTCTGTCTGTACTTTGAGGGCTATGCCCAGGATGTTTTGTGCACTTGTATGTGCTGCTACTCTGATGGTCTGTAATAATGCATCTCTGACATGTTGCTACTTCTATTTTCTTGATTTATGCATGAAGTATTATGTTTGTCAAAATTATGGCTAAAAAGGGGGAGTAGTAGTAAGTATCTGTTCTGTTCGTGATTATGCTGTGACATATGGTACAACATCTGTCTGTCTTTGTGTGTGCTATGATTGAGGGGGAGCAAGTATGAAAGCAAGTATGAAAGTATGATATATATGTATGTGTATGTATGTTCTGTTGAGGGGGAGTAGTCTCGACTGTGATATATGCGTGAACTCAGGGGGAGTAATCTATTTTTGTTGTGATGCATGCTGTGTGTGACAGATGTCATTCCAAATGCTAAGGCATCTTGTCTGTTTCAAAGGAATCCACTTTTACTTGTTACCGGAGAATTTATTTTTCTCAGTGGTGTAGGAATTTATTTTTCCTATGGTGATTCATATTGTGGGAATTTATTTTTCCCTGGTTTAACTGTATGGCGCTTGTGTGTGAGAGTTTATTTCTCTCCTATCTTGTACCCTATGAGGCTAAGTTGTGTATTTCCGCTGTTGCATGCCTCTGATGCTGCCTGTTCATTATTTCTCACTTGAAGATCTCTTTTGAAAATAATGTGACAATGTATTATCTTCTTTCTTAGCTGTGTGTTTGCGTTGACTTGAAGGAAGGTATGTACTGCATCTCTCCAGAACTGGTCTTAGTTTGTTTTAGCCAAAATTTGCCAAAGGGGGAGATTGTTGGTGTTTTGTATGTTGGCCTCATTTTGCAAAAACAAGTTCAAGCAAGATGTTGGACCAGATGCCGTAGCATGTGGGTACAACATGTGTCATGCCAGTAATTAATGTTCTATTTGCGCGCCATATCTTTGAAGATTCTCTGAAGCACTATTTTCGCCTTACTTGCTCATCAAGACGCACGTTCTAAACAAGGGTTTACAAGGCGGCTACTCCAAGAAATTCTTTCCAGAATATGCTACGCCATTTATGGAAACATGTGATTCTTTCCATTTTATGTATGCTGGAGATTAAAGCCCAAGATGAAGACCTAGCCCATGCTAACTCAGGTCATATAAATATGTGAAGACTAAAACCTAAATTGTTGACTGAAGCCGTATTTGAAGAATATAGTTTTAGGGTTTGAGTCTTGTTCATTGTAAGTCTTTCTTGTGGATTCTATAACACAAGTTTAGGCCTGTTTTGGTTTGTATTCCGTGTAACTTCTCCCAAGCTTTTAAGCACGGAGATTGTTTGTTTGTTTGGTTAGTGAAACCGCACTATTTGTAGTACTGTCATAATCACGAGGTTCGTGATAGAAAGGAAGTGAGACGGGGTCTCAAACTTAGGAGTTCCTAGGTTGAGTTAGCACGGATAGAGTCTAGGTGATAAGTCGTAAACTTGTACGTTTGCTGTGGGCTTAGAACTAGATCTATTATAGTGGATTCCTTCCTGGCTTGGTAGCCCCCAGAGTAGGTCGTTGTGTACGCCGAACTGGGTCAACAATTCTCTGTGTTATTTACTTCTTTGTCTGTTGTTTTTACTTGTTGATTATAATCTACTGTGGACATACGCTAGAGCATTTGTCTTAGCATTCAAACTGGTTACGTACGACAATTGCTATAGCTTCTGTCTTAACATCTGTCCTCAGTAGGTGTCAGAATTTCAAAGGTAGCCACTTAACATTAAAATTAGGACTGACTTCCCCCTCTACAAATTTACTCATAGTATTTAAACATAAAATTGAAATAACACTTTCTTGGTTTTTTTTCCTGCTATGTTATATACACAACCCACTCTATATATTGATTAACCCTTTGATTGTTTTACTAGGAGACACAAGATTTTTTTTTTATTAACCCTTTGATTGTTTTGCAGGGGAAAGAGTTCCAGTAATCTAAAGTTCAGTCGTGAAGTTAGTAAAATTTGTCAAGAATGAAACTTGTATTTTTTTTCAAACGGTTTGTTTTAGAAAAAATTTATTAACGACTTCAATTCAATGTCTTAGATTTCATTTTGTTAATAATTATAGTTTCACATTAAACAATGAGAAAAAAATACTACATATCTTTTAAACTCAAAATAAGGCAATAAATTCTTGCTAGTTAATTTAATAAGAATAGGATTATATGAACTTGAATTCTCTAGAATAAAAAATTCTAGTTTCACCTACTTTTAATTTATTTTTAACTTCTAAGGTTCATTTGTCTTTATCATATACCATACAATTTCTCTCCCGACCTAATTCATATACGTGAATATTAGTTTAAATGAAGAAAATTCAAATCCCAAAAATTTAATATCCTATTAATTACCTCAATATTCCAACAACATAATAGACTTTTCTTGAGGAGGCCAAAAAAATATGCACCAATATTTTTTTGATCATGAGGGGGAAAAATATATACACCAATATTAACACACTTATGATTCATTTATATTTTAATCCTTTTCAATGTTTGGATATGAATTTCTTGTTTTAAATTTATGATTTTCTTTATATGCTCTCTCACTCATAAATATATGTTACTTATGACCAAAAGAAAATTATAGATTTAAAACTTAAAAAGTTTTATACAAACATGGATGAATGACCAAAAAGAACGTTAAAAAAAGAAAAGATAAAGAAACATACTGTTACATGAAAATAAGTTAAAGGACTACAAAACAATTTTATGTTATTATACATTTAGACATTTGATTATATTATACATCAAACTAATTTTTTATAAGGATGTGATTATCATTTAGACATGCATATGCTTGTTTTGCATTATGATTTTGAGTAAAAAAGGTTACGTGATTCAACCTTTCTATCTAGTTATGTAGATGTAACTCTAAAGATTTGATTTCGTAGTAAATAAATGTCTTGAATTCGAAGATCTAAACCCTAAAGGTTTACTTAATTTGAACTGTGAAACCATCCACTTACCATAATTTTTTTATAAAAAAAATAGTTAAGTAGTGGAAGAGTAGGCCAAAGAGGTCGTCAAAGAGAGAAGAGAAGCAATTTAGGGGAAGATGGGGATTGAATTAAAAAAATTGAATTTTCAAATTAGTCCCTCTTATTGTTTTTATTAATTAAATATGTAAAGAAATGATTCATTAGTTTCATGTCAATAAAAAAGTGCCGGATCATATTTGTTGGTTGCTACACTGTTTGCCACTTCAAAATTGTTGTAATAGAAGTTTACTTGTGTTTTATGTTTTTGGCATACAGAGGATTGTTTCCATTTGTTTTTTTATTGCTATGTAACTAGAGTTGTGTGGGAAAACATTTATAATTGGATGGGAAGAAGGATACCTTTAGGATTGGAAGGTTGGAATCATTTCCTTTTGTTTGGCAATGTTGTATATGGAAGCATAGGAATAATATATTATTTAGAGGAACGGTGCCAAATTCATTATCAATAGTGGATGAGATTAAGACGCTTTCTTGGTTGTGGTTTAGAGGTAGGTTGGGACGTAAATCCGCTCTTACTTTTTTTGATTGGTGCAATGATCCTATTGTATGTTTACAAAGCATATAACAACTTACTTTTAATTGTAAGGGATTGAATACTCATTGTACTCCTTTATAATTCATTTTTTGATTATAAAAAAAAATCATAAATCACATGACCACATCATCAAAATTGACCTCAAAGTGAAGTGGGGGACTACAAGTTAGCAAAAATTGAAATAGAGGGACTAAAATACTGATTTTCAAAATAGAGGGACCGAAACTTCAAAAAATAAAAAATAGATCGAGGAACTAAAACTGCATTTAAACTTATTATTTCCTTTTTCTGAATGTAAAAGTATATTACTACTTATTTTTTCTTGACTAATATCTTTTGAAATGTTAATCTATAAAAATGGTCATAATATGAACACTCTCTAAGTTATTTTTAGTCAAAAAAAAACTCTTTAATTATTTTATTTTTGACCAGAAATACTCTTTAATTTATCTTTTGCATAGAAAAAGTAAAACAAAGAATCATAAATTACTTAATGTAAACAAAAAAAATGTATAAAATAATACTTTTGAATGTGTATAAATAAGTATGCATTCTCTCTAAAATATCATAACAAGTTAATAACATCTTTGGTTTATTTGTCGTGCAAGTTGAGTTAAAATGGAATCTTGTTTGAAGATTGTGTTGAAGCTAGTTGTATTGCTTTTTTTGTTTTGAATTCGGTCAAATCACACCAATAATCTTAGTGTGTGTGGAGCAATTCGATTGAAGCAATCAAAATAAGTGAGAATGAGCAATAAAAATACTAAACAATTAAACCGCGAAAACGTAAAGAACACAATCACAATTGTTTACCTAGTTCGGTGTTAATGAACCTACTCTGGGGGAGAGGGCAGCTCTCCGTTCCACTATCAAATTTTGTTCCTTGATTACAATAAGATTCTCACAAAGGTTACAAGAATTAGAAACCCCCTAAATCTACCATTGTCCCAAATCTCTTCCCGTGACCAAGAGATTTCAATGATATGTGTTTACAAGATGAAAGAGGTGATAACCAACCCTAAGAAATAATCCTAGCCTTTTGTTGTTTGAGAAAACCCTCAAAAACCTCTTTTTCCAGTGACGGCACAACAGAAAACGCAACCCGTATAAATAGGATTGCGCCCCGCGCCAGGTAGCTGCGCCGCGCGCCAACTACCAGAGCCAAACCCAGAAAATCTGTGGCAGTGGCGCCAGGCGCCATGCTTGCAGCGCACCACGCCAAATGACAGACCAACCACAAATTTTCTGATTCTTCAAGTTCAAGGTAATTCCCAACAAATCTCCACCTTGCCTTTAACTTGATGGTGGTGTCAACTTCCCACCAATCACCATGCTGCCCTCTCTGATCTCCGTCTACTCTTCGAAATTGATTTAGTCCAAGCAATGCTTGAACTTAACCCCTGGTAGTGATTTGGTAAACATATCCGCCGGATTCTCCTCCGATGCCACTTTCTCCACTATGATTTCCTTGATCTCAATCATATCTCTAACAAAGTGCAACCGGATGTCAATGTGTTTTGTCCTTTCATGATACACTTGATGATTCGCCAAATGAATGGCACTCTGACTGTCACAATGTATCTTTGATGACTCCACGTCATTACTATAGTTTTACTTATTCCAAGACCTAATTACAAGTTTTTTTAGTACGTTTTTATTATATTTTTGCACAATAATAAGTGGAAGTTACGTCAAGTACAAGGCTACCGAAAGCACAAGAAAAGATTTAAAAAAGGAATTAGTTTGTTAACAAATCGGTGTGTTAGATATGATTGGAAAATATTTAGTTTTAAAACAAATTTTGTTTAAAAAAACTAATTCCTATCAAGATCCAAGAAAAACTAAAGTAAATCAACAGGAGCTGCATCTCTATATAAAGAGACTCAAGCAAGAGTTTCAGGGGACAGAATTTGACGGCGAAAAAAGACAACTTTTGAGATCAAGTCCCAGAGCTAGTTTTCCTTCTTGTAATGAATTCTTTCACTCTTATTATTGTTTATGCTTTGATTATGAGTAACTAAACTCTTTGATTGGATCCAAGGGGATTCTAATTATTAATGTCTTGAACTATGTATTTCTTATGATTTGTTAATCGAATTACGAAGTTAGTATTCATTCAATTGTCTCTTAATCTTAATGCTTTATACAAAGTCGCGAATTGTATGATGATTATAATTGTTTGTTTACTAAGACATTAGAAACAAATTGATTGACCTAGGGATAATTGTTCAATTAACTTGTACTTTAGACATATTGGTTTGTTAATTGAGAATTCAAGGATTAAAGGGCAAAAACCTAAATTGATTATAGGTCATCCTAAGACATTAGGGATTGATAATCAATTTGGAGGATTATGTACCAAGACATTGGACATAGTTATTTAATTTAATCGAATCATGAAACTAAGTTCGTAGTTTGTTAACAAGCAAGGAATACCAAGACAATAGTAATTAGATGAACCGAAAAGGTCCAATCGCTTTCGCATCTTGAAAGAAAACCCTATTTTATTGCTTTTTATTTTCTGAAGTCTGAAACCTAAAAATTCCCCCCAATTTGCAAATTTACTTTCGTATGATACCAATTACTCGAATTTGATTCGGAACAATCCCTGCGGATACGATAATTTACATACTTACTTTGATACTTCATCAATCTTCACACACCCTTGACTAATCCCCATTTCTCCAATCATACCCTTCAGCCATATAGCTTCCTTGACTCCTTCAACAAGAGCTATATATTCCGCTTGAGTTGTTGACAAGGCTACAACTGATTGTTGATTAGTCTTCCACGTTATCGCTGTACCAAATAGAGTGAATACAAAACCATATAGGGACTTTCTAGTATCCACATTGCCTGCATAATCCGCATCCACATAACCCTCCAAAGCATCTCTTATTGGATCAGTTGTTCTATACTTCAGACCTCCCTTCAAGGACCCATTCAAATACCTCAGAACTCACTTCAAAGCTTGCCAATGAACTTGGCCCGGATTTGCCATAAACCGACTTACCACACTTATTGCATAGGATAAATTAGGTCTACTACAAACCATGTCATACATGATGCTTCCAACTCCACTTGCATAAGGGGTAGTTTCCATCTTCTTTCTTTCATCCTCGGATTGAGCACATTGTTTTATTGACAACTTTGAATGGTGACCAAGTGGTGTATTCACTACCTTAGAATCTGTCATTATAAACCGCTCCACCACTTTCTTCAAGTAATCGTATTGAGATAGGAACAAATCTCCTTTACTCCGGTCTCTCACGATATCCATACCAAGTATCCTCTTTGCATTACCAAGATCCTTCATCTCAAATTCACCATTTAGTTTCTCCTTGAGCTTTAGAATCTCCTGCTTCTCAGAACCTGCAATAAGAATATCATCTACATAAAGAAGAAGGTAGAGAATGATTTTCTCATTCCTCTTCATCATGTACACGCAACTGTCATAGTTGCTTCTCACGAATCCAGCCTTTAATAAGAAATCATCAAACCGACGATACCACTGCCTTGGACTTTGCTTCAACCCATACAAAGATTTCTTCAATAGACATACTTTCGAACTGTCTTCCACAAAACCTTCAGGTTGTTGCATGTAGATGGTTTCTTCTAACTCTCCATGTAAGAATGTGGTCTTCACATCCATTTGTTCCAACTCAAGATCATACTGATTCACAATAGCCATAAGTACCCTTATAGAACAATGCTTCACCACCGGTGAGAAGATTTCGTTGTAATCAATCCCCTCCACCTGAGTGAAACCTTTTGCTACAAGTCTCGCCTTATACCTTAGTGCTTCAACTCCAGGAATGCCTTCCTTTTTCTTGAACACCCACTTGCTACCCACTACCCTTTTATTTTTAGGTAATGGCACAAGCTTCCAAGTCTGGTTCTTCTCCAATGATAGCATTTCCTCATTCATTGCCTTCAACCAGTCCTTGCCCTCTATGCTTTATGATGCTTCCCTGAAGTTCTTTGGTTCCGAGTCTTGCACCTCTTCAGCTGCATTCAAATCATAACAAATAAGGTAAGCATAGCCGTATCTATTTGCCGGACGAATGTCTCTTCTTTCCCTATCTCTAGCTAGTTGATAGTCAGAAGTAGATGTTTCATCACTTCCACTCTCTTCAGGGACTAGAGTCTGCTCCTCTGTTCCCTCCTTATCAGTGGAAGGCTTCACCTCAAACTGGAAATTCTCCACCCCCGTTTCTGGACTTGCATTCAAGTCTTTACACTTCATCCCCATCTGGGTCTCATCAAAAGTGACATCCCTACTTATTATAAATTTTGATCCTCCCGGTCCCATCTTCCACAGCTTGTAACCTTTCACACCATCTGGATAACCAATGAACACACACTTCACAGCTCGAGCATCAAGCTTATCTTGCTTAACATGAACAAATGCTAGAGCTCCAAAGATTTTCAATTTAGAGTAGTCTGCCGGCTTGCCACTCCAAACCTCCATAGGTGTCTTTAAATCAATTCCTGTTGATGGACATCTGTTGATCAAATAAGCAGCATTGTTAACTGCCTCTCCTTAGAAACTCTTGGGTAATCCAGCTCCCAACAGCATACACCTCACCCGCTCTAACAAGGTCCTGTTCATTCTTTCAGCAAGACCATTCTGTTGCGGTGTGTATGTTACGGTTCTATGCCTCTTTATACCTTTCTTCCTGCAAAACTCATTAAATTGCTCTGAAACAAACTCCAGGCCATTGTCAGTTCTTAAAACTTTCAGTTTAGTTCCAATTTGATTTTCTATCAAGGTATGCCATTCTTTAAACTTTTCAAAAGCATCACTTTTATTTTTAATGATGTGCACCCATACCCTCCTAGAATAATCATCAATAATGCTAAGAAAATAAGAACCTCCACCATGAGTAGGAACCGACGCTAGACCTCAATGGTCCGAATGAACATACTCAAAAGGTCTACTAGACTTATGAACTCCCACCCAAACTTCACCTTGTGTTGTTTGCCTAGTGTACAGTTATCACAAAAATCTAGCTTGTTCAATTTTTCTTGTCCTAGCAAACCTTGTTTTGCTAGCTCAACTAAACCTCTCTCACTGACATGCCCTAACCTCAAATGTCATAGTTTAGTTATGTCTGCATTTTCAACACTAGTTACTAATGCATTAGAAATAACGGTGGAACCTTCTAAAATGTAAAGACCATTCATTTTAGACCCTTTAGCTATTACTAATGAACCATGAGAAATTCTCATCATACCACGTTCAATTCTAGTGCAATACCCTAGATTATCAAACATGCTTATCGAAATCAAATTTCTCTTAAGTTCAGGGATATACCTCACTTTTTTCAAAAGAAAGTCGCGGTCATCGTACATTTTGAGACGGATAGAACCTGTACCTTGAACCTTGCACGCCTTATTGTTACCAAGACGCACAACTCCACCTTCTTTCAATTCCAAGGTTTCAAAGTACTCCTTTATTGGACAAATGTGATAAGAGCATCCGGAGTCCATGACCCAGCTCTTCTCCGGTTCCCAACTAGTAACTGTCAGTGCACCTGCACTCTCATAACCTTCCTCTTCATTAACAGCAATCTGAGCCGACGAACTATCACTGCCCCTTCTCTGAGGACAGTCCTTCTTGAAGTGACCCGGTTCATGACAGTGATAGCATTTGAACTTGCTACCACCATCACCCTTTGCCCTAGATTTAGACATGTGTTTCTTCCCTTTCCCTTTACCTCTGTTCTCACTTCTTCCCCTTGAGATATTCAAGCCTTCTCCACTATCATCAATCTTCAATTCATTGAGCTTTTTCAGCTCCTTGGTTCTCAAAGCCGCTTGGACTTCATCCAAGGTGATAGTGCCTTCTTTTCCATACAGCAGTGCATCCTTGAGATGCTCAAGAGACTTAGGTAAAGCACACAACAAGTGAAAAGTCTGGTCCTCATCTTCTATTTTCACATCAATGTTCGCCAAATCATCGATACTTTTATTGAACTCTGATAGTTGCTCCGTTACCGATTTATTCTCCCCCATACGGAAGAAATAGAGTTGTTGCTTCAGACACTGCTTATGTGCCAGGGACTTAGTCATATATAACTTATCAAGTTTGGTCCACATAGCAGCTGCACTTTTCTCTTTGGCCACTTCTCTCAGCACCTTGTCTGCAAGACACAAGATGATAGCACTTAATGCTTTGCCATCCATCTCGGCCTTCTCCGTGTCTGAGAGAGTATCCGGCATAGCTGCCACTCCCTTCAACGCCTCATCACACTTTTGTTGAGTAAGTATTGCCCTAACCTTCACCTTCCAAAGATTGAAGTCGTTACTCTCATTGAACTTTTCAATGTCCCACTTAGAACCCATGATACCTTAATCGTTTGATCCTTGCCCCACGGTGGGCGCCAATTGTTGTGAATTCGGTTAAATCACACCAATAACCTTAGTGTGTGGAGCAATTCGATTGAAGCAATCAAAATAAGTGAGAATGAGCAATAACAATACTAAACAATTAAACCGCGAAAACGTAAAGAACACAATCACAATTGTTTACCTAGTTCGGTGTTAATGAACCTACTCTGGAGGAGAGGGCAGCTCTCCATTCCACTATCAAATTTTGTTCCTTGATTACAATAAGATCTCACAAAGGTTAAAAGAATTAGAAACCCTAAATCTACCCTTGTCCCAAATCTCTTCCCGTGACCAAGAGATTTCAATGATATGTGTTTACAAGATGAAAGAGGTGATAACCAACCCTAAGAAATAATCCTAGTCTTTTGTTGTTTGAGAAAACCCTCAAAAACCTCTTTTTCCAGTGACGGCACAGCAGAAAACGCAACCCGTATAAATAGGATCGCGCCCCTACGCCCCGCGCCAGATAGCTGCACCGCGCGCCAACTACCAGAGCCAAACCCAAAAAATATGTGGCAGTGGCACCAGACGCCATGCTTGCTGCGCGCCGAGCCAAATGACAGACCAGCCACCAATTTTCTGATTCTTCAAGTTCAAGGTAATTCCCAACACTTTTTGTTGTTATAAGCACACTACTTGGATGTGCTGAAGGGAGTGAAATTTCAAAGGATGAAATGGTTTGTTTGCCATTGTGTAGGCCAGCCCCATGTTGTAAACCTCCTCCTGGCTGGAAGGCTATAAAACATTAAAATTTTGTAGTTGTATTGTGCTTTTTCAATAATATATATGGACTTGACAAAAGTCTATTACGTATTGAATAATATATAATTATATGAATAAATGAGAAATTAAAATTTCATATTCTACAATATGGTTTTCTTATTTTAATCATTATTATTTCTTATTTTATTGTCATTATTATTCCATGTCAACAAACTAAAGACTTTATAATCTAAAGAAGAAGAAGAAGGAGGAGGATGCATTGTTGGTGTGCAACTGAGTCACCATTTAATTTATACATATACTTAGCGTATGTTTGGATTCGGCTTATTTTTTAACTTATAAAAATAACTTATGCAAATAAATAAAGTTTTATGTTAATTTTATAAGTTTTCACTAACAAAAATTGTATTTTTATATATAAGATATTTTCTTGTAAACTACCTTGAAAAGTTTATAATAATGCATACAACTTATTTATTTGCATAAGCTGTTTTGCATAAGTTATTTTGCATAATGTTAACTTTAGAGATTACCAAAGATAAAGACGGCTAGGGTTCCAATAATATTACTATAGCATTGCATTACATAAAATAAGGATTACAAGAGAATTTATAATAATACCTAATGAACTGATCTAACTTACTAGTATAAAGGTCTAATAGCTTAAGCCCAATACTTATTATCCAACACCTACCCTCAAACTCATGATGCATCAACAAGAAGCATTGTGAGTTTGTTAAACAAAATACAAAAAAACATACTGAATAATATAAACTTCTAATATTTTTCAAACCAACTGTTTGTCTTTGCTTTTTTATATTTTTTGCTTAAGAATCATCCACAATGACAATGGTGGTGATCCATACTTGCTTTGAATGTGGTCAGACCTTCGGGAGTGACAGCGATTTGAGTTTCCATGAAAGGACGTCATACCCTGAAAGACGGTGTGATCTTTGCGGTGAAATATTCACATCTTCTTATGCTTGTGCTCGCCATAGGAATTACCATGAAATAGTATATCATCTACCACCACATCGACCAATTCCAGAAACTCCTTTTGTTTGTTTGTTTTGTAATAGCAAATTTTCTCATTTTAATGAACTTCACAACCATATTGCTTTTCATCATTGATTTTGAAGAATTCTCTATGAAGACATATCGGAGAACGGTCCAAGCACGCTCAAGTTATATTTTTGAATAATTATTTGTTGCCTTTATTTATTATAGTTTAACATTTTAACATTTTTCCAGGAGTATAAAAAAAAACATACTCAATAAGTTCAAAAACTAATTCAAGCAAACCCTATAGTGTAAACCTTTTTTCTTGACCAAAAAAAATATATATAAACTTTTTGTTACACATGTATGTATCTAATACAAAACACCAAAATTAAACAATAGAAGAATGCAAACAGATAGTTTTTTATATTAAAATTCTATTATCTAATTAAGCATGCTAACTTTTTAGTCTTCTTTGATAGGTTTACAAAATTTGGTCATGTTGCATTTTGTTCCATGAATCATATATGTTGTTTTAACAAATATACGTTAAAATTATAATAACTCTGGTGAAATTGATAGGATCATGGAGGTTAATAGACTTAATGATATTTAAATTAAATGGGTATTTATATATTAGGCTTTATTTTAATTGTTGCTTTTTTTTAATTTAATTTATATGCACCGCCAGTGTAAAGTTATTTTACACATGCGCCTAATAATATATCGACGCATCATATATGGTAATTAAAAACAATGATGTGTCACATTCATTAAATGATGTGGCAACACATCATTGAATGTATGTGCAAAAAAAAATTATACTGTGCACAACAATTAAATTTTTTTTTTTTTACAGTATTTTAATTGTTGATTAGTTTGTTGGACTTTTAGCCCTTTCGTCTATTTAAATTACTATCCACTATTAGCACTATATATATATATATATATATATATATATATATATATATATATATATATATATATATCAGTGAAAGTGGTCCATTGTGGACAAGTGATTTACCGAATATAAATTTTACAAAATTTACCGTTGGATTGAAAGTTTATACTTTATAGATCATCCATAAATTTTTTTGAAAATTATTTGAAATGTTATTGAGACCCATCAAGATTTATGTTATTTAACAAACCGTTAATCTTGATGTGTCTCAATAACATATCAAATAATTTTTAATTTTTCTAAATTTTTCTATAGATAATCTATATGATATAAATTTTTAATCCAACAGTGAATTTTATAAAATTCGCATTCGTTATAATGTTATTTGTGACTGATCCACCATAGACCACTTGATTAAGTGGTCCATACTAAAATTTACCTATATATATATCACTCAAAAAATTAAAGAATTAAATGAAAAATTATCTTTTCACCCTATAACTAATTTTAGTGTTCTTTCTAGTATTTAAGAGATTTTGTTGTATTTGTGAGGATTGAGTACTCCTTGTACTCCTTATTAATACAAAGTTTGCTTATCAAAAAAAAAAAATTTAGTGTTCTTTCAACCAAATTCCTGGTAGTCAACGCAAGTAATAAGAACTAGCATTATATGCAATGTTTTAAAAATCGGACCGGTCATCGAACCGGTGAGGGTATTGAGTCATTGGTTCATTGGTTGAACCACCGGGTCACTGGTCGAACCGCGTGACTAAATCGGATCAAATCGGATAAACCGGTGGAATGAACCGATCTCTTTAATAAAACTATATAGCTATTAAACCGGTCAAACAAGATGACTCGGTCTCTTTAAAAGTTCATGACACCTAAAAATTTTGAAAATGTCATAATGTGTCAACTCACAAATTCGTAAATTCAAATATTAAACATGGTCATCACGCACAATAAAATAGTACAAATTACAAAATCAAATAAGTTTTAAACAAAGTTTAATTGCAACATAATCTAATCGCAGCATAAACAAAATAACAAAGAGTCTAATAATAAATTTAATTCCAAGGAGACATATTTGATTTAGTTTAGTTTTTTCTATTTCCTTTTTCAAAAAAAGAATTCTATATTAAAAAAAAGACGTCCTTTGATTTGAAGAAAAAAAAAAGCACATGCAATCAAACCGTCGGTTTCAGAAAATCGGCAGTTCACCGATTTTCCGGTTTTTAGCGGTTCACTCCGGTCTAACTACATGTCTAGTCCAACATTTGAACCAGACCAGAAACCCCTCCGGTTTCCGGTTCGACCGGTCCGACCGACCGGTTGGGTCCGATTTTTAAAACACTGATTATATGATGTGTGACAACAGCTAATTAAGAAACCGTAACAAACAAATTGTAAAGCTAACAATTTTTTTTTTATGACAATAACATTATTATAAACAACCATTATTAAAGTAAAAATCATGTAAATAAACTATCAATTTCTTAAAGGACAAAATTTATATGCATTTCTTTAGATGCAGTTTTTCATGTTCCTCTCACAAAAATATAGTTTTCATTTTAAAAAAATAAAAGAAAATTGTTTTTAAATTAAAATAACTATCCCCATGTATCTAGCACAGTAAGAACTGTGTGTATGACACTGCACATAAGTTTAGTCCATTCTTAAATCCTACAAATCACTTTAAACCCACACAAAAGTAACTTAATTTTCCCATTTAATTTACTTAGATTAACTTAATTTTTCATAGTTTGTAGTTTGATAGGATTTAGAGCCTATGAGCGTGGAATATGCATAAATAATCATAAAACAATTATCATTCAATATCACAACACATAGACAAGATCTCTAGCTAGCATCAATTACTTAACTCTACACAAAAATCATGATAAAACAATCATCGTTCAATATTACAACACAAGATCTCTAGCATCAATTACTTAATTCTACCCCCACATTTTTTTTGGTTAATTATTTTTTGCATAAATAATATTATACGACCAAAATAAAACCATAATGCGAGTCATTGATGGTAATCAGTTCCTTGTGAAGGTGGCAGCTCCGAGCAAGAAAAACAACACATCAAGCAATATGTAATAGCCTTCGGGTCCATCTTGACGATCCCGGAGCTGCCACCTCACAATCTTCTCCACTCTCCTCTCTAGTGGAATTTTTGTCTTCCGTTAGCTAGTAGTGAGAATGAATTGTACACGTATTTGAACTCCAGAGTACGTGGTTCGATTCCCACAGAAGGCAAAAACTCCACTAGAGAGGAGATGGAGAAGATCGTGAGGTGGCAGCTCCGGGATCATTAAGATGGAGCCTAGGAGCTGTTACACAATACAACTTCCACATCGAGTGACGTAGAAAATGTAGAAATTGAGCTTACTATACCTATTTTACCAATTCCACCCATTTCCACAACTGCTGAAGTGAGAGAGAAACTTCAACCATCATCCGACAACATTTGAAAGAGTAATGCTATTTTGACATCATTTTCTCGACAACATTTGAAAGAGCTACAGCAGCAGAGATAGAAGATTAGTAGAGCATTTGATAATAGAAATGGGGTCACCATAAGAGGTGTGGTGAAGAGAAATTGGGAGAAATTAAAGAATTTTGCGAAAGAAATTTTATGGAAAAATAGTCTAGAAGAAGTAGAAAGAAATAAATGTAAAATGAAAGAAAAAAGGGCGGGGTTTGGATATTGAGAGAAGAAATTGAAGTTTGGAAAATTCAGTAAAAATATAAAGAGTGAGAATGAAAATAGAAATTGAGTTTGGTGTAAGCTATTGAAAAGTAAGAGGCATTTATATAGCCTCATATTCTGTTAGGTTGCTTTGATTGTTAGGTTAAGTGCTTTTTGTAGGCGTGCTTGTTAGGTGTGCTTTTGAGTTGAGTTGCTCCTTGATGGATATGTACTAATGTAAACATGAGTTGAATAATTAATTTAAGTTTGGCTTTCCGGTGACTAAAAATGATTTTAGATATATTTCAAAGCGAGTTGAAAAATAATTTTTGAAATGTAAAAATTAATTTTAGAATTAAAAACTATAAATGAGTATAGAAGTACACACAACTAGAAATCCATCACTTAAAACAAAAGACAAAAGCACACAAAACACTTGAAGACATACAAATAACGATCTCACCAAAACTACAAGGAACCAAAAACAAAAACACGCAAACCAATGTCAAATCCCTAAGAACACCCCATCACCTCAAACACTATAAAACGAGACGATAAGAAGGCCTCCAACCAACCTAGATCACTGAGAACTAACTTCACACCCTAAGCAAAATCTAATAGTTCTGGCATAAAAAAAGGGTGCATCTCACAATCATAGAAGGAAAAGGTGTGTGGTGACAGATAGACGAAATGCATGGGATTTTTATAAGGGATATGAGTTTATGGATTAATACAAAGACTCGTCATTTGGACTCCAATAAATTGTTAAACACAAAGTACAAATCCTCCACAGGCTAATATCGGGGGGTAAAGAGGAAAATTCGACAAATTAAATTCTTCCGCCCAACTTGGCTGTTTCTTGTGTTAGATTATTGCTCTATAGTCCTATATTATATAAGATAAATGAGTTATTCTTTTTGCACCCCCGTCATTTCTCACATGCACTTTAAAATGATCAAAGTACATCTCTCTCTATTTGGAAAACAAACTGCATTCGCATCCTAAGTAGCGAACGACAAATTTTTGTTATTTCAACTCCATTCTTTGCACATGTCATGCCCCCCGTGAATAAAAAAATTATGAAAAAACATAGTTCTCTACCTAGAATGCGAACTCAAACATAGTTTGTTATTTAGAGTATGAACTCAAACTCAATTTGCTACTTAGAATGCGATCTCAAACACAGTTCGCTGCGTAGAGTGCAAAGTCAAACTCAATTCGTTACTCAGAGTGCGAACTCTATTTGCACTTTAACTAGTGAACCTTAAAAAAAATTGGCCACCGTCCAATATCATATTTCGGTTCATTCAAAATATTTTTTTGGGGTGAAGGAAGGGTTCACACTTTAACTTATGAACTGTATTTCATTCAAAAACATTTCATCAGACTTGGGGAAATGGTGAGGGGGACAAAAAATAATGATTTTTATAAGGTTCACTACTTAAGTAACGAATAATTTTTTTTTTCAATTTCTTTTATTTACACACTGGACCTGTGAGGGAGATAAAATTGGAAGTTCAGAGAACGTTTGAGAAGCCTAGGAGCATGAAATAAAATACTAAAGATACATTGCGCATCAAAATATTAAATTTGAATAGTGTAAATCTTTTCTATACTGTTGATAGCGTAGTTTTTTTTATCACACTGACACCATAATAAAATATATAAAATGATGTTTTTATTAAACTTGTTTGTAGTTTGTTTGGACTCTCATATTGTTCATATTCTCATACTATTGTATGTATAAATTTTTTTTTGGGACAAAATATGTATAAACGAACACCTTCATTCATATTGAATAAACTTTTTAGATGAAATTCAAATTCATTTAGCATGATATAAGAGCTGGATTATAGAAGCAACGTGAAAATTCATATTGTTAAAGAAATAATATATCAACATCAAAAGTAGTCCATTGAACAACAAAAAATCACAAATATGAAGAAATTGGACCGAAAATATTCGTTTTTTGACTTTTCGAAGTTCACTAGCTATTAGGAAATGAAACAATTAAAAATTAATCATTTTATTATATGAAGTGAACACAACTGTTATTTTTTAGTTTAGACAAAGTAAATTTATTTATTATTATCGACATATATAATCTTTTCTCTTTACTCTATATTGGCAATTACTTGGTGGTTTCCGATTTGGTGGTGTTCGTGAATAACGATTTCATGACAAATAACAAAAATATATATTCTTTTTCATGCTGAATGATTCAAAAATGATTCCACAAGAAACAACTCTTTTCAATATTTTTCCTTGACCATTCAATAAGAACCTTCTTGTTTTCTTCTTTAAGACTTTGCCTCAACTTATAAATGTCACTATTATTAGCCTGAATAGTTTTATTTAGGTTTGAATTTGGACTCATAGTTGCATGAGTTTAAGTAGTAATTACCATTTTTTTCTGTGAAAAAAAAGAAGCTTAGTTGCATATTTTATATGTTTATTTTTTATTTTAAGTTCTATGTTTAAAATGTATTAAGTTGGTCTTTTATATGTTATTGATGTCAATATAAATTCGTCATTTTCACCAAATTTTGAGTTAATTCATCTAAAATTTTCACATGACACTCTAAGTTGTCCACATATGCAACTATGTTAGCCACGTAGACAATTTAAACAAAAATTTGACTAAAATAACTAACTTATTGTAAGGTAAAAGACCAATTTATAATTTTTTAAATATTAGAGAATTGAAACCTAAAATCAAGGATAAATATACAATTAAGCTAAAAAAACATACTTCTCCTTCGTTGTGTTCCATTAAAATAGAAAAAGTTGAAATTTCTGCAAATTTCTTTCAATATCATTAATATAATAATAAATTAATCAATGTAAACTGCATGTAAGTTTCTTGAAAGGGAAATGGTGGGGTTAAACTAAACCATCAACATAGAAATCAAATTGCATCATTCTTCTATGGAAACTTCACAGCAATTCATGCATGCATGTTAAAGTTAATTATGAGTTTTTACAAGGAGAAAAATAAAATATAAATAAAAAAAAGACCAAAGACTAAACATAGTACATTGTTCATGTCACTACAAGAAATCATCTATATATAACACATGTTAACAATGACATAGTTCACACTCAAATTACACTAAAATGACATAGTTTACATGAAGCAAGTAATAATCAAGGAGAAGGCAATAAGAGGTTGATTTGAGGGTGCCCTGTCGCAGGAGTGATGGAACCAAACTACGTACATTTATGAATATTTATGATATGAATATAATTATATGTTGTGGTGCCATCCTCCTGTGACAGGATTCCCTTCAACCTCTAACGATTCAATTTTAATATTTTCTCTTTATATTTAGAAACTTTAAATCATCAGGTATGTCATTTAGCATTTATCTCACACACACATATATATTCTAGTGTTTTAGATCAAATCTTCTGACTCAATATGTTGAACCGAAAATAATTAATTTGGTTTGTCAATTGGTTCAATATTGTGTGAATTGCTGTATGGTCAAATTGAATTGAAGAAGTTGAGTTGTTGTTGCAATTATATTTATTCATGTCATGTTTATAATAAAAATTATTTTTTCTCATGTCCTTCTAAATAGTGTTATTTATCATATAATTAAACTTTGAACAATCTGAACACACTGATGAATTGGACCCATGTCTTTATCAAAAACCTTAAACATATATTTCCTTCACTTAACATGCATTTTTCATATCCAACCTGGAATTCTTACTCACGCTTTTGAGTATACACACTTCCATATGTATAGATTAAATATATATAAAAGTGTGTATCTTCATTAAGTAAATTACTAAATTGAGGAGGATATGATTAACTTTTAATTTACATGATGACATGTGAAGAGAGGTCCACGGTTTGCGGCCACAAGGTGTTCACACGTGGTGTACAATTATTTGCTGACTTTGACAATTTGAACAGTTAATTATGTTCAATTACACATTTATTTGAATATGTACTGGTACATCTCTTAATATATACGGATAATTTTGATTGGTTTAAAAATAGTGTTATTAATTTTTCTAAATTAAACACTATTAGTAGACTAATTAGAATTATATCCACATCAGCGATATACCAGCACATATCTAAATCCAAATAAGATGTGTATCAGAGTGTTCACCTTAATTATTACTCATAAGCCCCGTTTTAAATGACCTGGAGTTGGATCAGATATATTATTCACATATCTCATTTTGATTGTACTTTTTTACAAATAATTAAAAACAAATATAAACATATATATAAGGACGTTGTTAGATTTGTTTTAATGAGTATTTTTAAAATATCAAATTTTTATAATTTTTACTGATATACAATTAAAATATTAATGATCAAAGTTATCGAAAACGTAAAGTGGTCAAATGTATCCTTTATTTTGGATCCGAGAAAGTATCAAATATATGCGCGAAAAAAAAGAGAATTTTAGAAGAGTTGTGTACGAGGTGTGGCGGATTAAAATATGTGAAAGAAGATAGAGGTAAAATCGTTCCTAGAACAGATGTTTTTCGTTCCTAAAAAAAGATAGAGGTAAAATAAAGAAAGATAAGGTATAATAAAGATATATAGCATAAGAGTGTGTATTTATTAAATAACAATAATAATAATAATAATAGGAAAATGTGAAATAATGCTCTTGGGATATAAAAGTTAAATATTTCTTCCGTCCCAAAATATAAGTAAAAGTGAGTCAAAGAAATTTAATGATGAATTTGGTTAAAGATTTGGACCAAATATATTTATTTTTATTGACCAATTTTTGCTTATATTTTGGGGCGGAGGGAGTATATTAATAAAAAATAATTTATCTTTAAAATTTTTGCATTATTAGCTTTAAAATGTAAAAAGCTATATATATATTATCAACATTAATTTTTTTTTTTTTTTTTTATATACTTAAAATGTTGGAGACTTGTGCATAGATGAGGAACCCATTTCATTGATGGCTTGGTTATTCATGGTAGCTTTAGATTATTAGATGTGATTCCTATAAAACAATTTAAGGAGTGAGATGCAAATCATATAATAGAACTCACCTAAAGTTGACATAACAATAAAGAAGTATATAGAATAAGAAGTGTATTGGGAGTGCTTGCTATAAAAAAATATTCTATGGGCACGATTTCACTTTTATCCTTTATTTTAATTTCTAGTTGCTTTTAGATGGTTGTGAAATGCATGTGTTATCATACAATTCTTGAAATTGCAACATATAATTGACCATGTAAAAATATTATCGACAAAAGATATATCTCAACACGTTTAAGAGATTGTCCCTAACTCTTATTAATATAGTCATCGCAAAAGAAAAAATTAAAGGAATGCGGGTTCGATTCTCATGCTAGACATTGCAAAAAAAAAGGCCACATGCAAAAAAAAAGGAAAATGAGAGGGAAAAAATAGGTTTAGAGTTAGCATTTCGGAGCAAACTTAGAATATAAGAGATAATTAATAAAACATTATAGGCTTCAATGCAGTTTTACCCCCTGTTTTCATAAAATCGGAATTTTGCCCCTCCTATTTCACTAAAACGGTAATTAATCTCTCTCGGTAACTCCAAATTTAGTGGAGTTTGATTCTGTGTAAAGCTAACTCAATTATGGTCATTTTGGTACCAGCTTGGTGAATTATTGATCAAAATTGAGTTTTGTGTGAAACTTTGAAGTTTGCTTATGAGTCTCAACTTCAAAGTTTTGCACAAAACTCAATTTTGATCAATAATTCACTAAATGGGTACCAAAATGACCGTAATCGAGTTAGCTTTCCACAGAATCAAACTCCACCAAATTTGGAGTTACAGAGATAGATTAATTACCATTTTAGTGAAATAGGGGGCAGAATTCCAATTTTTTGAAAACAGGGGGTAAAACTACATTTAAGTCAACATTATATTGATATATTTTCATTAATTTAGGGAAGAGATATCAAACACATATATTTCCTTGTGCATTATCAATGGTTAATTTGTCTATACATTTCTTTGAGAAAAAAAAGTTTTAAAAAGTTTAGTGGTAAAAGCCACACATATTAAATGTGGTACTTATATGTTTGTGGATCTAGTACTAGTGTGTACAGTTGTGTATAAATGCTTTTTTGACTGTCGGATTATTATCAAAGGATTCAAAATTTAAAACATGAAATTTAACATTCTATAAAATCAAAACATACATTATCATAGGGTGTTGGTAAATTATACTACAATGTGTGTGGATTTTCTCCAACATATTTTGTTTTTTAGTTTACAACGAATGTGATGATCAAATCCAGAATCTCTAGCATATAATTCAAACTCCTCACCACCACTAGACTAAATTTAGTGGATTTAACATGTTTTCTTTTAGTTTCTCATAAATTATATATGGTGTATATAGTTCTCTCGAGTGACATTAAGGGTTCGTTTGATTTGTAGAATGTTAGTACTGAACAGAACAGTATAGGACAGTACAAGACAAAACAGCATAGTACAAACATTTAAAGTATTGAATAAATTTTGTGTTTGTACGATGTTTGATGGACAAAAGGTTATTTTGATACTTTAGACAACTTGTGCAGAGGACAAAGAGTTGTACCGTGGTTCACTGGGGGACAAGAATTTCAGTTTTTAGCAGATCAAACGTAGCCTAAGACTATTGATTTATGGTATCAATAAAATGTCATAAAGCTAGCCAACTTTATTAATGTTTTGTATTATGTGAAACTAATATTTTTTTAAAATAATTAACTAGAAAATGTAAATTAATACATAAACTAATATTACTAGTTGATATGCTTCTATCAAGGTGTTTGGTGTTTGTTTGCGTAAGTGCCATCCCCAAATAGTACCTATTCCTACATTGGCTAGTCTTAAAGTCAACTTGAGAAACTCTTACATTTGCTGGCCTTTAGAAACTACATGACTCATCTCCCTTATAAATATGGTCCTAACTTCTTTGAGCAAAGCTTATGTGCTTATGAAAAGGTTATCATGTAGAATATATGTTTAGGGACTTCAGTCGCAGGAGAGATGACACCTTATATAATTGATGGCTTGTGTGCATGGTCAATTTTAACGTGAGGTGTCATCTTTTCTCGACTGAAGTCCACATGCATCTTTATTTGAATCATCTAAGAGGAAATTTGTTTTCATCAAGAGGTAATTAATTAAAATCCCTTATGTTTTAATTCCTTCAATTCTTTTTATTCATTTAATCTTACACAAAAGGAGGCATCACATGTAGACTTTGGTGGAGTTTTTTATTTTTATTTTTTCATTCTGCGTTAAATATAATTTTACTGATTGAGTCAATATTTCTCAAATATCAAACAGAGGAGTTGCTGTAATTAAGTCATGAAAAGGTTTAAGATTATTGACTTTTTTTCTTCTTTTTTTTTTGTTGAACAGAAGGGCAAATTTTCTAGAGTTCAAGTGTTTGCATTCTTTTTTTGTGAAAACTGTCAAGCTCCACATTATGAATGTTAAAAACTCAAACTTTATATAAAAGAATTATTTTAAAATGAGTGTCACTTTCAATTTTTATTGTAATTTTAAATAGACCTTTTTATATATACATCTAACTTTTTTTAATAAGGCCCTAATAAACATATTTAATTGTAATTTTGCTTTTGGTGCAATTTTATTTCCCATAAAATATCGATTCGAATTTAAAACCAAAAAATTTAATAAAAAAAATATATATATATATTTTCATGGGGAATGTTAACATGTGCCCTTAAGGGCACATGTTAAGAATACAAATGTGGTAAAAATTTATTGCATCTTGTGTATTCATCAACTACTTGAACATTAAATGTCTTGTATCATTAAATGTATAATTTCTACTTTTAGGTAGCTTATCATGTGCCCTTAGGGCACATGTTTACATGACTCTATTTTCATTCATTTGGTTGCTTTCCAAAGTGTCTCAGAGACTATATATAGTGCTACTAATGGATAATTGTCTAAAATGGCATAAAAGAGTGAGGTTTTGTTTGGAAAAAATTAGCAAATAGTTGATAAGATAGTGGCTTTATATATAAGTCATAAATTTTAAACTATATACCACATGTGATGTCTCATTTTGTGTAATCAGACATATCTTTTTATTCTTTTCAAAATTAGTTTAAAAACTATAAACTATAAGACATAAGTTCAAATAATCTTATTTTGGTTTCTATCAAATAATCCTCTTCCAAGTAATTTATTTTGTGCGATTAAGAAATGAAATAATAATAATAAATGGAAAAAATTAGCAAATAGTTGATAATATATCATTGCTCTAGATTACCTTATTATTATTATTCATACAAGCTAGGTAGAGTGACTATGTTTATAGTGCTTTTTAATTGGTTAATTGTGAAATGTGTCAAACGGACCACAAATAAATATCGACACAGAACGATCATGTATGTTTTTTTTTTTAATAACAAATATATTATATATTATAAAATAAAATGCAACAAGAACAAAAAAAAAAGTTCAGAATATAAGATACTAAAATGCAACAGAACGATCATGTGTGTTATTGACAAGTTAATTCGAGTTAATTGGTGAAAGGGAAAAAAAGTATAAGATACTAAAATCATTTTGCATCAAACAAGAGCCAGATGTTTTCAAGAACTATATATATATATAACACCAATCAGAAAATCTAAAATAAATCCCCCCCCCCCCCCCCCCAAATATTATAAGCCAAAAAAAGCACTTTAGTGAAAAAAGATAACATTGCTAATAGCACCACCAAGTCCAAGCACAACTCACATATCACAAAGTATTTCTATCCCATCCAATTAATATATTTGGCTACAAAGATGGTATTCCATAGAGGCAATGCACATTGGAATCAATATTCACTTAAATATTGTTTGGTCACTATACGAAGTAATAAATATCACTAAAATTTACATCCGCAAATTAAAGTCTTGTGTGAAGCATTTAACCTACTAGCTAGTATCAGCATTTTCCAATTAAAACATACCATAAGATTGTGTTTACTTTCTCATTTTGATACTTTTAATCTTTATCCTGCTTTCTGTCATTTCAATAGTGAATTGTTATTATGCAGTTTCAAAATCATGCAGTTTGGTGCAGTCTACACAATTGTGAGAGGCATGTTTTTTTTACAGGAAAGAGAAAAGTGATTTTCAAAAAAATATAATAAAAAGGGATTGCTTTGTGTGGTAAATGCAGGAACTGTACCAAAATTAAACAGCAGCAAATCCTCATCCCCAAAATCTATTATTGTTTCCAACCCTTTTCACATGTCTCTCTTTTTCTATGTGTTATTTATTATTTTTTTGCCCTCTCCCATCATTTTGACAATATAAGTAAAAATGTGAAATGAAAAGCAATACTAAAAGTATTGGTCAATTAAGTTTCTATATTTATGTTCAAAAATCTATTATTGTTTCCATCCCTTTCCCATATGTCTCTACTTTTTAGTGTGCTATTTAGTATTTATTGGTGCAGAATCTTGCAAAGCAGATAGTACAAGCTCACATGTTGTTGTAGGTGATTAGTTGCTCATTATTTTTGTCCTTTTGATTTGTAGTCATATAAATGTTGGATCTAAGTAATTAACTTTTAATTGGGTATCCGTAATATGTACCTCAGAAGAAAGAAAGAAAAAAAGGTCTATTTTTCTTTTCTTAACAATAATTTAGCATGTAGGGGCGGAGCTCCTCTAAGGTTGGGTCAAATTTTCATTTTATATAAATATATATATATATATATATATATATATATATATATTTTTAGTTAAAATTAATGTTAGAAGTCTCACATTCGTTAGAGATATGGCAAAGATAGTCTTTATAAGTGTAGTGCAAATCTCAACCCTCAAGCTAACTTTTGTGATTGAGTATAGATCTCTCAAATTTTAATAATTAATATTATACATATTACTAGTTGCAAAAACATAACAATTACACCATGTGCTCTGGACCAGTGATTTTGTGGCTAACAAGATGAGATTGTTTTTGCATATGTGTGTTACTGTGAGGGACAGTGAGAGTTTGTTCCAAGAAGTGAGAAAGCAAGATTTTTTTTTTTACTAGTTGGACCTATTTTACTTTTTAATAGATGTGGGTTGTGGGTTGCCTTAAAAAATTTATTAATTTAATAATATATGTATATTGGTTTGGTTCGGTTCGGTTTGTTTATCGGTTCTTAAAAATGGAACCGAGATTCGAACCAAACGACATCGGTTTTCAATTGGTTTGGTTCGGTTTTTTATCCGAACCAAAAAATTCGGTTTTTTTCAGTTTGGATTGGTTTGGATTATCGATTCAATTGAATTTTTTTTGATCCACTTACACCCCTAGCTCTGGTAGTTGTAATTCGCACCTGGTGAGTGAGTATCGTGGGTTTCTGTCCTGCACCCGACATTTCGATTTGTAATATTTTATATATATGACATGTGACATGTTACAATTGAGACTTTGTTATGTCATTGAGGTTGATCCTAAAATAAGGTAGGGGATTTTTGGATTAATAGTCTGAAAAAAAAAATCAAAATAGAAAGAGAACAATATTATTTTTAAGATAGGAGACAAAAATTTCAAAAAATTGAAAATATGAAAATAGCATTTAAGTAAAAAAAATACAAATGTGGCTCCTCCTAAAAAAATAATCCTAGCTGCGTCACTGAATGCATGTGTATTGTTTCCCTTATTGTGTACATTTTTGTATGTTCTATCAAATGTCTTTTGAGCGTCTTTAAATTTTCTCCAAAGTAATTACTGCATCAACTTACCCTAAAGGTGTGTTTAGTGGAAACGAATTATACGTAGTTACTTTGTTAAAGCAGTAATTGCTACATACCGTACAATCATAAACGAACGGTTAAGATCAAAACTGTGTGAAACTGTATTGAATAAATTATAGCCTTTTGATCACTTTTTAACGGTCTAGGTTGACTATTGCGTGAAACTGCGTGGGACAGTTACAACAAACAATCTCAGAGTTAATTTTTCTTCTATAAATCTTAGGTTCGAATCCTCTAGTTGTTGTATTGGGTCAGTCCTTACAGGATTTTTCTTTAGTCAATTGCACCTTTGCTAGTGGGCGGTGGAATTGATCCTCCAAATCCATTGTTATTTGTACCAATATCGAGTTTTAAAAAATCTCATAAATCATTATTCGAAAATTATTGCAGTCACATCAGACCAATTAAGCTAACATTATTAGTATTGTTTTGTAACATGCAATACTAAACTAAAAAACAAAGAGAAGATTAAACTAAATTAACTTGAAAATGTAAATTAATAAATTAAACTATAATCATAATCATTGATCAGCTTCGTCAAGGTGTTTGGGTAAATACCATCACCAAATAGCACCTTCCCTGCACAAAGTTAATTGTAAAATTGTGAAACTCATACCTAAACCAGCCTTATCTGCCATACACATCTCCCTTATAAATATAAATATGGCCTTAACTTCTATGAGCAAAGAAGACATATAACATAGATGCATTTATAGGAATGAAAGCTTTATATTGAAGAAATGTTGAGTGACTTCAGTCGCAGGAGAGATGACACTTTCTACTATTAATTGAATATTTGTATAGTCAATTTTAGTGATAGTTGTCATCTTTCCTCGGCTGAAGCCTCTTAACTATTTTCTCTTTCACCAAGTCCATATGCATCTTAATTTGTTCATCAAGAGAGGTAATTTATTTATTTACTTTTTTTTTTTACAAGTTTATTTATCTTGCCTATTTACTTATATTTTAAGGAAGGGGGAATAATTATCAATAAGTGGATCGATGATAATTTTTCAAGTGAGTTGTTTCTCTTTCTTAGTAATGATATTGGTTATGTATCAATCATTTTTTTTTATAAGTTAGAGATTTGTTTCAAAAAAACAAAAAGCTATAAATTATGGCTTTGACTAACATGAAAGAGTGAGACAAGTGGTGCACGGTGCACCACTTGTCAATATCTCGATAACGAATACAAATTTTACAAAATTCGCCGTTGGATTGAAAATTTATATCATATAGATCATTCATATAAATTTTTAGGAAAATTGAAAATTATTTGATGTGTTATTGAAACTCATTAAAATTAACGGTTTATGAATTTTTATTGAATATCGTTAATTTTGACCAGTCTCAAATGATATTCAATTTTTCTAAAAATTTATATGAATGATCTATATGATATAAATTTTCGATCCAACGGTAAATTTTATAAAATCCGTATTCATTATCAAGATGTTAACAAGTGGTGCACTACTTATCTCACTCTTTCATGTTAGAAGTGACTATAAATTATATATCATCTTGTTTACTAATTTCGAAGCTATAAATTTATTTAGTGTGTGTTTAGTTGGGCTGTGTCCAATGACGAACATGAATTTTAAATTTGTCATGATTAATTTTGGTGTTTTTCAAACATATGCATAGTTTTGTTATGTTTATATTTTCGAATTTGGATCAAGAATAAAAACTCATATAGTTATATTGAATCAATAAAAGTGGTATTTTTGTTTTTACTCAAAAACCAATAAAAGTGGTATTATTTATTCCATTTGTTGTATTCATTCTATATAACAACACTATACAATAGTGAATCTGTTCAAAAATACGAATTTTAAAAATATTTTGAGCTTCATACGGTGTGATAAAAGTGATAGATATTTAATCTGAATATTTTGGACCGGAAATAAAATTTACAAAGAAAAAAAGAAACTATTTTTATTGGTTCATAGGCTTATCAAAATAGTAGATGGTAGATACCTATAACCGGATAAACATATACTCCGAAGAGTCTTTCTCCTGCTAAACTATATAGGTATGACTTGAAACGTGAAAGAGTGAGACAAATGCTAGGCAGATTAATAGCATATGAATATATTGCAAAAAATGAAATAACATCTTAAATATTAGATTTTTATATTACCGTCAATTCCTTTTTATAAAAGGGGAATGTTGGGTTTAGTGAAAAGAAGTTTCACGAAACTTTCACGACATTATAGGTGGCAGATTGTAATTGGCTATTATCACACACCCCTTTTGTTTTCCATCAAAGTCAAAGGTACAACAGTTTTAGAATTTAATTACACCCTTCGTGATGCAATTCGTGATAAAAAGTTTGCTTGATATAGCAATACTCCTTATAAAATTGATTTGGAAAGGAGGTGTCACTCTTTATAACCATCTTCTTTTTTCCTTTTTTTTTTGTTACCATGATATTGGATATCTTCTTTATTTCTTATGATTATATTTTTTTTTCCTAATCATGTCATGTTATATATACAAAGTATGTATCACTGTTTATCGGTGATTAATGTTTGTGAATTAATAACTTTTTTTAAGCATGTCAAATTAATAACTTGTTGGATATTCAAAGTGTGTTCAATGTTTCAAGATACTTTTTTTAAAGATGAATAAGTTGGTGTACTAGTTTGAATTCTAATCTATATATTTATATGTACAATGTTTCTATTAACTGAATTATATTCGTAAGGAGAATTATGCCCGTAGAGACGGAGATCAAATAATTTAAGAGGTTTACATCTCTTATCATTTAGACCAAATATATACTATTATGTTTGTTTTAATGAAATTTTCTTTGTCACAAGACATTTTATAGATAATTTGTCAAATTTCAATTAAATGACTTTGTCTTGAGCACAATAAAATAGCCCATGCATATGCTGAATTTTTATTTTCTTTTATTTTGTTCTTTTTTCTTATCAACACCATACAAATGATTTTACATCGTTAGATTGTATGTCACGTCATTTAAAAGATCAATGTTGCGAGCGAGTAAAAATAAAGTGGCGAAAATTGTAAATACAATAGTATAAATAAAAGGTATAAGTGAAAGAAAGGAAACTACACCAAAATTAAATATTCTCTTTATAGATTAAGTGAATTATAAGTTTTTGATAGAAACGGTTCTCTTCCTCTATCACTTTCTTAGCTTCAATTTTCATAAGCATGCATCTAGACTGCACTAATAATTCAAAAGCATACATTCAGACATATAAAATTTGATGAATTTTTCAAATGCATGCTTTTAATGTGAATTGTGATGATGAGGTGGGAAAAATAGCCTCCCAATTTGCACCACCTTTCTAAAGTAACTTATGAGATCAACCTAGCTTTTTGGAATCCATTCGTTCAAAACAATTGCTATTAAGACCCCTAGTTGCTCACAGCCCCCCCCTCCCCAAAAAAACAAAAACAAAAATACCCACCATTTTAGGCCCAGTGTGGATGTGATTCTACAATTCGAAAGGGCCTTTCATTTCGGAAGCTATATTCCTATTGGATGCTTATGGAAAACGTTACAAGGCAGCGCAAGATACGCTTAAGGCAAAGCACATATGGAAAGATATCTTCCAATTGGATCCTATGATTAGAAATGTTGTTTTATAACAGAAAACCCATAAACCATCCATCAGTTACGGTTTTACATTTTTTTTTTTCAACACTGAGTTTAAACTTCATCCCAATCCCAACTTCATCAATCTAAATTCTTCCATCTACTTCAATCGATGTTTTGTGTTTTTCCATTTTTGGTTTATGTTGGATTTTGTCTTGGTTTTGAATATATTTGTTGAACACTTTGCTTTTGGTAATGTCTTTATTGAAATATAATACATGGAAAAATCCACGGATAAATTGTCACAATTTTCGTTTCTGATTTCTGCTAACAGTATATGGAATTTTAGGATTCAAAATTGCAAGTAATTTTGGAAGATATATCTTCCAAAATGTTTAAAAACTACCATGGGATCCTAGAATCCAATATTTAGCTCCCAATAGGATCCTAAGATCCGAAATCGGATGGTTTCGGCACGTATTTTCCGAAACCCTTAAATTTTCAAAAAAAAAAGTCTTCTAAAATAGACCTATTTTAGACTGTACGATTCTATTAAGGCTTTATTTCGAATCCAATCTTCCAATCAAAATCAAAGGATATTTTTGTCAATTTAGGGGACCTGGGAGCAATTCATGGGGCCTTAAGATCAATTTTCTTAGTTCAATAGCTGGAGCCCAAGGCCTGTTAAGAAGAAAAATTATTTTCCTCCCTCCGCGACTCCCCCCCCCCCAAAAAAAAATATACGATTTTTCCCTCGGTAAAAAGCTTCGGAACGCGTTTTCTAAAGTTTTTCTAGTTCAAATTTGAGAAAAATTCAGAAAACATATTCCGAAAAAAATTTTAAGGCAAAAAAATTCGAAAAACATGTTCCGAAGATTTTTTCAAGGGCAAAAAAGGAAACTCAAGGGAGGAAAAAGAATCATGGGGACGGGGAGAGAAATTTTCTTTTAAGAATTGATATATGAAAAATAACATGTATTTTCAGTCGAAACAGTCAACACTTTTTCATAATTGTATATGCAATTAGATAAATCAAGACTATTCGTTATCAGACAATTTAGATTTAAATGTCAAATTTTTATTTTATATATTTAAAAAATCAAAATTACATTTAAATCTTAAATGTTTAACTTTTATAGGATATCTTCAATATACACTGATTGCATCTTAACGGCACCGTAGAGTCCATGATGATTTGTAGAAAAATAACATGATTCAATTGATAGATACTATATATCATAAATTTTCTCATAAACAATAGCACTAATAATTAATTCATTTAGCCATCTTAGGCTTTTACACCTTTGTTGCAATAAAAAAAGGTCATGATTGACTCTATCAAGCCACATCACCTTGCCTGGAATATATGGTTCCATACTACAACTTCCATTGACCTATGAAAATAGTACAATATGCATGCATTTAATTTGGAAATATTTACTCCCTCCGGTCACTATTATAAGCAAAAAAACATTTTTTAGATTCATTGGAAATCTAATGTATTTGGTCCATAATACAGTCCAAATACATTAATTTTCCAATGAATCTAAAAAATGATTTTTTGCTTATAATAGTAACCGGAGGGAGTATACTACTAGATTAATAGATATAGACAATTTGTGAGCTATGCATGACTACCCCCTAAAACACGTATGAAGGCTCTATATAATGAAGAATATTCAAAGTCATAAAAGAAACAACACAATCAAGTAGGCACAATAGTCTTCTCATATCACCAACCCTACCCCATTGATAAAAACAAAACTTAAATTCTAACTATGAACTTCACACCGGTTATTAAATATTAGTGGCTAAATAGATCAATCTTAGACAATTAATTTGACGTGTTCTACAATTGTTGAAAATTAATTTTTTAAGGAAGAAAAAAAATAAACAACGTAGAGGTCAAGTCAACTATAGATGTAACCATTTGGAAATTATTCTAATGGGTTTGGCACCAAAGCATAACAAAAGATGTTAGCTTGATTGAAGGACAAGATAAATAGTTAGTCATATAAGAAATGGTTTAAATATCTTTTTGGTGTCTTAACTTATTTTTTAAGTTTAAATTAATCCCTTAATTATTAAAAGTGGCATTTTTATTCTTTAACTTGGTAAAGTTAATTCCTCTCAATATACCAAAAAAAAAGGAGTTAATCCCTCTTAACAAACATAATAGAATTAATTTAAAATAGTTCATGTGTCACTTCAATCAATGTGTTAGGATTTTTATTGTATGACATAAAAATGCGAGTGATGGAAGAGCTAACTCGTGTTAACTTTATTATATGACATAAAGATGCAAGTGATAGAAGAACTAACTCGTGTTAATTTTATTATTGACGGTTTTGGGAGTAGATTTTTAATTGTACGCGACATATATCAATTTTTTATCAATAATAAAATTTTCCAAATCCCTTTTAAAAATAACAGACTAAGGGATTCGGCGAAAAAGCTTTTCTAACATTAATGGAAAGACAGTTAAGAGACTAGAGCGACGCTTTTAAAAGTTAAGGAAACCACTTACACCTCAAAAATAAGTTAAAAGACCAAAAATACTATTTAACCAAAAAAAAGTAGAATACATAAAGTGTATATCCATTGAATTTCACAAAGTTATTAGTACTTTTTGTCCAACATCCTTAAATTCTCATCATCCTTAAAGTCTTGGTTCACATGTAGTAAAAGAGAATATCAAAAGAAGATAATCTTCAATTCAGTGGCCACTGAAATGCTTTTGATTGAACTCAAAGCAATTGAAAGAGCTTGCTAGAGTCATGTCTCATATACATCATATTATTATTATTATTATTATTACATTGTGAGATCCAACAACCTTTGTAATCAATTTTTCATTTTCACTTAGATTTGTCTCATTTGTTGTTTCTCAAAATTAAAGACAAAAACAATCATGTATACTTTAACTATTTTCTTTCTTCTACTAGAAAGAAACACTAATTTTACTCATCATGCTAAACTAAACTTGCACATATATAAACTAAAATCGAAGTGGTACGTTAAATAATCTCAAACAAGACAAATTTTTTTCGCATTTTGGTTTTGTTTCATACACATTGTTTAGGCCGGAAACTTTCAGTCGACAACAATTTGCTGATTAACGTTTCAAGTCTTTTCGAACCGTTATCTGGCCTAAGGACCGTAGTGTTGCCAACTACGGAGCAAGGATCGGTTCCGTTCTCGTTGCTTCCTATGCACCAACCTCCAGGTACAGGCATTCCAGAACTTCGGGATAATAGTTCGGAATCGATTTTGTCCAAAACTGGATCGTCTCGATGGAACTTTCTTGCGAAAGGAGCGTTGCTGTCGACCATTACTTTCATATCGGCAACTGTGAGGTAGTGAGGATGTTGCTTTGGTGGATTGTCCCAAGAAATGAAGTGTAGATCGCTGTTCACAGTTGTGTTCCTGAATTCTTGAGCATTGCAAATAACTGTATGGAAATATCCTTCGGGGGAAGATATGAAATTTGAATAGTACATAAGAACGGTTCGTGGTAAGTTGTCCCATCCCCATATGACATAGTCGACGAAAGATCTTGAGAGTACCATCCAAGCAGAACCTAACATAAGAGAGAAGTTTTAGTTAATCATATATTATTATTTTCCACTTTTCAATGATCGCATTTTTACTCATCATTACAATGTTTATTTGTCAACAAGTGAAGCTATTTCAAAGTAGAAGGCTTATAAAACATATATTACAAAACCAAAAGTTTATCGTGAACTAGTCAATTAACGGATAATCGACACATCAAATTCATGGAGGGAAGATTAGTCATGAATCATGATGCACAAAAATATTAAGAACAGAAATTAGTTCAAATAAAAGAATTTCAACGCGCCGAAAACGGATCTATGTTGCAATGTACAACCAAAATCGATCAGCAAGATTTGGCAGTCATTAGGGAGATTTAAACTTTGAAAAGACATCAGTTACATTTATCAAAACATAACAGAAAGATGTCAATTTTGTACTCGGTTAAATACTGCTAAGCAAACGATTCCTCCTGCATGATATATTCTGCCATTCAGTTCACCATTCTTGGGATAAATGTTATACGCTCTACAAAATGACTTATATGATCATCAGCTAGTAGTACTTACACAATGGCATATAAACAAGAAGCCGCAAAGGATATAGACCCTTACTCACTTTAAAGACAAGGATGCCTTAGAGAAGCGTTATCTAAGATGAAAATTTAGATTCCATCAATATTACACCTTCTAAATGTCCTATCTTAACCGACCCTATGTAAAACCGATTCTTCGTCAATATTTTCGCAGGTCTAACAACAGAGTGTAAACAGAACAAATTAACTATAGAAACTGTGAATCACTGAAGTTGAAATCACCAGACACTGAATCAATCATGCTACCTCACACAATCAGAACTGATTATTGCATAGTCACAGCAAATGATGCTTTCTGCCATGCATGTAAAACCTAGAATTGAACTGATGACACTATGAAATGAATGCAAAAAAAACGTTTCTTAAGCTTTTATTTCCTCGCAAAGAACTGAATTGATGACACCATGAAATAAATAACGAAAGGTTACATAACCTTAAACACTTCAATTATTCTGCCAAAAACTAAACTGAATATATTGACTATCGATAAATGCACGCTAAACTGATCTTGAGCTTCAACACTTTAATTGCCTCACAACCTATTCAAAACATTCTAATGCAAAAACCAAGGAAATACTAAAAATTCTTACTAAAACTTCGAGTTTTTTTTACACTAGTGTCTTGTATAAGTTGACATTAGTTTTTATCTCAATTTTCTCTGAAGCTCTCTCATTTAACTTCTTCATGAACACTGATAAGTAAGCTTATAAAGACTTATCGACAAGTGATGAACCGTAAACTTATTTCAATTGAAAAGCTCCATAAGATAGAAGCTAAACCAAAATTAACACCAAAAAGCTGGCAATGTTGAAAGAAGTACAAAACCACAGTGCAAACATAGCAGACAAGAAAAAGGAGGAAAAAACCCAGCAGACAAGGAAAAGCATATTCACCTGTGAAAAGCTTGAAGGCAGTTGGTCTACTTCTCCTCTGTGTAACCCAAAACACATCTTGCTTCTTATTCATGTACAACCCCGGATCAACGATTATCGGCCTCGCACGCTGATGACTAAAACAAACACACATCAAATAATCAATCTCCGTCACCAAAACAAAACAAAACAACAAGAATCAATATAAGTGATAGAAAAACTCACTCTTTCCATCCAATGTCACTAGTATGATCGATGAAATTAAGATCACGAGGCAAGTAGCTAAATGTATGAAGCAGATCTACTCATCCAAAACCCACAAAACAAAACCAACAATCAATTCTCAAAACAAAACATCATCAAAAACATACAAAATCTTATATTTCAATCCTCAACCTAAGATTTCATTCAAGTACTAATATACGCCTGTGAAGCACAAACACTCCTCAGATTAGGCGTGTCCCAGTGTCAGACACGCGTCGACCGACACGACACCTACACTTATAATTATATTAATTAAATTTTGTCATTTTCTCAAATTATTATCCATGCCCTATCAGTCTATCAGTATCTCTGTCGTGTCCAGTGTCAGTGATTCATAGATCTCCACAACCAACAGAAATTACATTAAATCTATTTCAATTTCAACACATTCAACAAAAACAACCTTAAACATTGAATATAAAAAGACAAAGATGAAAGAAAAAAACACAAACCATCTTGAGTAACAAGTGGATAATCAGAAGCACTAAGATTGATAAACCAATCCCAATCACCACATTCCTTCAACAAAATAGCAGCAGCATGAAGAGTATTAGCAACCATAGTAGGACCTCTATAAGTAATCAGATTTGCTTTAGTAATCATCTTAACATTCTCAAATCTCTTAAACAATTCATGATTCTTAACAAACTCAAACAGATCCGAACGTTCTTTAGGTGAAGATTCAAGGTCAAGATGAACAACATAACGGTTATGTGGATGATACATAGCAAGAAGAACCCTTTTAACAGAACCACCGTCACCGGCTGAGCCAGAGATAAGATAAGCAAGACGTGGTGGTGGAGGAAGGGTTGAAATAGGTAAAGGGTGTAACTTAGATTCAACAAAAACTGAATATGAAGCTGAAATTGAACGGTAAAAAGGTAGAATGTGTGTGCCTTGTGGTGATGTTAGTGTTGCAATGAAAAGAAGAAAAAGTGAAAGAATTGAACCAATTGCAAGAGGAAAAATCCATTTTCTTTCTGGTGATTGATGATGATGAGGATGATGATGGTTTTTGAAGTGCATGTAATAGTTTTTCAATTTCTTCATTGTGTTTGTGATTGTGATTGTGTTTGTGTTTATGATTTTGGGTTTCTTTTTCTGTTGTAAATCACAGAAAAAGAAAACCCTTTTGAAGATTTTTTCAACACCAATTTGTAGTTTATGAGATGAAATCTATGAAAAAGTTGAAAAGATTGGATTTTTAGATTTGGGGTTTGTGAAAAATTGATTTTTTTTCAGGTTCGAGAGGTTGAGTTTTAGGATGTTTTTTTTCTGTGGAATTTTCTGAGAAAAAATGGTAATGTTTGTGTTCTGTTCTTTTTCTTTGTTCTACTGAGATGTTGGAAATTGTAAGAGAGAGAGAGATAAGAGAAAAGAACTTATATAACCAATGAACAATAAGGGTACACAAGTATATAAGAGCTTTTTCTTTTAATGTTTCTTTGTTTTATTAATTTTTGTTTATTTTAATGTTGGTGTTCTTGAATGAAGGGGTAGTTTGGGTATTTTGTGTGTGAATATATGGTCGTGACTTTGAAAACACTCTTGTTTCTTATTTTTACAGTTTTGGTTTAGGTTAATCTAAATGGGATTATTTTTTAGTAATTTAAAGTTCGATCGCGAAATAAGTAGAATCTGATAAAAAAATATTTTTACTAGAAATTGAATTCACATTTTTTCGAACAATATTTAAATAGAATTATGAGAAATTGAGAATGGATCTTGATTAAGGTTAACTGGATATTAAAATTTTAAAAGATTAAGTTACTTCTCAGATAAATATATAAAAATGTTTTGAATATATTATTTCAATCTTTTTTATATATTTGTAAATAAAGACGATTGTTATTTTATAAGTTGATTTAATTTTGTAAGATCAATTTAGATTCAAGTCAAATTTTATTATGGCACAGAAATTTATTCAAAATTTCATAGAACATCGTATACTATCAAGTTCAAGTTCTGATATAGTGTCATTCATGCCATCAGTGGCGAATTCATTGCCCGACCAGTTCAGACATTTGTCCAGACTTTGGTCAAAAGTTTTAGTATTTTTGGAATTGGTTGAGGACAAAACTAATATTTTACTCGGATTTCGTAAATTTTATGGCTGACACATTAGATAAGATAAAGCTTCAACATATGTTTTTGCAAGAACACATTAGTATTATCTAATTTTATAAAATAAAGGTAAACACAACCTAATTTTATTTTTTTTAAACATGGACACATATAGATATCAATATTTTATATACAATTTCCAATTTTTCTCTTTCTTTAGTTTTCCTCAATTAGGACATCAACACACATGTATTTTTTGTTCAGTATCGATTTTTCACATATATCTAAATAACATGGCTATGAAAATATTAAGTTTGTTAATTTGTTACTATCTTTTTTGAGAAAACGTATTTGTTTGTATTAAGGGAATAAGGGTGACAAAAGGAACACAAAGGTTGGGAAAATAGATGTTATTAATAGTATATTTAGTTAGTGTAGGAGTTATTATTAATCTAAAGAAGAAAACGGTACTTTAAAATTTTGTGCAAAAAAAAATTAATGAAGATAAAATAGTAGCACTACTACTAGTATTATAGTTTGGTATTTAACAGTTTTAGGCTTTTAGCAAAATTAATTAATTTCGAAAGTAACAGTTTGAAGTGATTGGAAATTTGGAATAGTGGTTTATGTATGTGATGTGTCCATCCGTTTGTTGAGGAAGGTGGGAGGTGGTTTTATTATGAAATTATTGTGGAATAAATATTGTCTAAATTTTGTCAAGTAAAAATAATGTTTATATATATTGTGCGACGTTGTGTTTGTGGTCGTCTTGTGCGGCATTTGTTGATTTTTTATTACGGTGTTTCGTTGATTCAAATTGACATATCTACATCAACTCATTATAGATCTGAAGACTTTGAAGATTTGGACGTCAACGTTGCAAATCCGAGAGTATGAAGATTCCGGTGACTTTTATTTTGTCATATTTGTAGGCATTTTCATGATGTGTTGTATGCTATTAACCTAGGTGCTGCAAGTTTGTTTCTAGATTCACCTTTTTCAGTTTTTAGCACTATTGAATTTGTAATGATCTATGTATTTTCAATTTGAATGAATGAATCTTTATTTTTAGTCAAAAATGAATATATTGTTTAAATGAGTAAAGTTTCTTTGTGTTACACCATATATTGTTTTTCTTCCAAATGTTTTATTCCACAATAATTTCTTTGTGTTACACCATATCAGCTTAAATGATACGCATCGTCGGTGTAAATTAATTTTTACTGATAATTAACAAGAATTGTTCAACATTTCGTGTCATATTAAAAATGTGTGATTAAATAGGATAATGTGGCGGAAAACATGATTGTAATCGGTTATCGTGTAAAAATAAAATGCAGTCTATTTATAATTTTACTTTATTTTTGTTTGAATAGTCCTCTATTTATTATTAATTATTACACAAATTTCCATTTTCTTCTAATTTAAATATTTTTCATCAGATAATATTGTAAAAAAATATTTTAGTCAAATCAAGGATATAATTAGAAAACAAAGATAAATTTATACAATGAATTATATTGGTATTAAAATATTCTTCTATTTATTATTTTACTTTTCCGTTTTGTTTGAATATATAATTCTCAATTAATTGTAACACAAATTCTAATTTGAAAATTATATTAGTCAAAAACAAAATTTAAATGTAGTAAATATTTTACTGCAAACAATATCGTAAAAATATATTTTAATCATATCAACTAATTATACTTATACTAATACCTACTAGACTCCAACCCATGCGTTGCACGGGTTTTGTGAAGTGTCATATTCACATACATACTGTTACCGGCATATCATTATTATTATTAGTCTACATTATCATAAAATTACTTATAGATAATAAAAAAGATATCAATTTTAAAGAACCCCGTCCAATTTGTAACCATGTCGCCTTATTTGAGATTAGTTGTTATGCTTATATATTTGTTTCTAAAATATCTCAACAAATGTCTACATGTCATGATTTGACTGGATGCATGTGTGAAAAATAATTACATCATCCTTGGATACAAATTAAATCCTTATATTTTAAAGGTTTTTACCTGATTAACTGTTGAGCTATTTATAAAGCCACTTCTTTTTTATTATTTTATTCCACTATCTCATAAAATAAAATAAAATCATTTTACTTTTTTCCTCAAAACCTTTAAACTTTATTTCACTTCTCCGGGTCACCTACCATTCTCCACACTCCATACTCATACCCAAAGTTTACACTTACTGAAAATTTAAAATCACTCATTTTTGTTAATTTATTGCATCTCAATTTCATAATAATTGAATAGACAATTAAACGAAAAATAAGTATTGTTTATTCACTCTCATAAACATACATTCAATTGATTTATAAAGGATGCCTCCTCATCTATGCTAATGGTGATGCTAAAGGGAGTATAACATATTCAACAATTATAACCTTCAAAGAATAACAAAATTATACCCATACAAGGAGCAAGAATGAAATTGGCTAAGAAAATTCATACACCAAAAGGAAATGGAGTAAGAATTGAATTGGCTAAAAAATATCATACATAGGAATATAACAAACACTGAAATGTATGATAAAGAAGAAAAAAGGGGCATTTGATAGGAAAACAAATATCAAACCACATTTACCAATCCTTTAACTTGTAAAACTCTACTTCTTTGCCTGTAAAATGAGAAGAAGAGAGATAATTAATTAGTTGTGGTTACTCAAATGCAACTACAAATTAAAAATCAAGGCATATACTCAATATTGAAATGGTTGTAGTAGCAGTTCTGAACTTGCAGCATAGTGCATAGATTATGGAAAGGAGTTTAGTTAAGGCAAAAATGTTTTAGATTTAAATTCTTAACACTTAAGCTAGGAAATTCTTATACATTAAGAAAGCAAAAACAAACGGTGCAGAACAGTGTACATTTAGAGAGATGAAATAAATTAAATATGTCTACTTCTTAGGAGGATTAAAAATCATATGGTCCACATTTGATTTTGGAAACATAGCACTGCCTAAATTGACAATTTTAATGGCATAGAGTGTTGGATTTTCAAATTAAGTTTTCAATATCACATAGAGCATATACGATAGATATAGCTGCTATTACTTGTTGGAGAAAATCATAGGGAAAGTCTAGGATAGAGTTCAATAATAATATTAATTAACAATTGTCTATTCATAACTCGGAGAAAAACAAAGAGATGGTCTAGGAAACATAGGTTGGAAAAGCTAACCGAAATCTCAGACCATTTTAAAGTAAGTAAAAATAATGATACAAAGCTTGGATAAAAGATGCAAAATATGCTCACCTCATTCACGTCATAGTCAACCTAATAAAAATACTCAACTTTGATAATTAGTTGTTGTAAGATAAGAAAGGAGAGAAAAGAGAGAAAAAAAACTTAGGACGTGAGAAGAGATTCTTGTAAATTGTAGCAACATTTATGAGAGAGAGAGGGAATGCAAATCTTTAGGGAAAATAAGTTAATTTGCATCTGTTTACCGATAGAGAGAGAAACAGAATGCAAATTTTTAGGGAAATTAAGTTGAATTAAACCTATGTTTCATAGCATTTAATTTTTGCTGATTTTTCTTTCTTCATTAAAGGTGATAATAAATAATTAGAGACTAAATAAACAATAATTATGGCAAGGTAGGGGCGTTTTTTATTTATAGTTATTAAAAAAACATGGAAATAATCTTAGAGAATGTGACATAAGTTATATGAAAAAGAAAAAAAAAAATGTGACTTACATTCAGGGGATCAAATTTCATGTAGTGTCCTCTTCATCATCCGAAAGAACCCAAAATTATGACTTAAACATCCATCACCTTAAATCCATAACAGACATCCCTCAAATGGGTAAAACCTGGATAAAAAAGTCAAGAATTACATTCTGAACCAAATTATAACCAATCACATATTGGACTTAATTCAAATCATAAATACGGAACACTAAACATTTTTTACATTGGCAAGCAACCCTCTTGGGAGGCTCAGGTTTGTCATGGTCTAAAAACACCAAAACAAATGGAACACTATTATCCTCCAAATATATATATTTTTAAGAAAGAGTAAAACAGAAAGATACATCAGCAACTTTTGTTTACAAAACATGCAAAAGAGGCAGAAGCATTTCCAACTATAACAAAGAAATCAGTTGACATAGGTTGCAAACATAATATCACATGTGATACACTGAAAAAATTGTATAGCTAATAATTTGTGACAAAGAACCAATGTAAACAAATAGATCCACATGTAATAATGCTATAACCACAATGAACAAAATAATTTGGTTTAATTTGCATAAAAATAAAATAAATCAGATTCATTAAGAATAATTCAAACATACTCGTTGAAGAAAAAGAACAAATATGGGGAGAACACCTCCAGCAAGAAACATGTCGCTCTCTCCGGTGCTAGCACAAATAGAGTTACACCGAGTTCAATCTTTCAATCCTCAACCAAATATTTCAATTTTTACAGAGTTCAACCTATAGATAAAATAGTTGTGCCAATGATAAGCAATAACACAAATGAAGACTCATAAAAGGTCATATCTTCACATCAAACCTGTCAAATCTACTGCAAACAACAGCAATAAATTTGTAAATTTTAGAGGAAGATGGAGAAGAAGCGCACACTGGAGCGAAATAGGAAGGGTTGGGCCATTGAGGCGGCGGCGGTATGCCCGGAACTGGAGTTATTCGGATGCTCAATCAAGACTGTGGTGGTGTTTTGATTTTGCACAATCTGAGCAGAAAGCTTTCCAATTCCAAATGGATTTCAAAGAAATCAAATAGTTGAGAGCAAAGAGATATGAGAGAAGGGTTGATAAGATTTGGGATTTGGGAAGGAGAGAGAGTTCTGTCTATTGCTTTGAGAGAGAGAGAGATCTGGGAAGGTACTTTTAGGTTGACAGAGAGAAGAAGAAGAGTTTTTTATTCCTATGCGTGTTTTTTTTTTCTTCCTAAAAATGGTTTGGCTTAAATATGAAAACAGTCCCTGCAATTATGACTTGTTTTGATTTTAGTCCCTGCAAAAAAAAAAAGTTTGATTTTAGTCCCTGCAAAATTTCAAAATTTTTAAAATAGTCCCTGAGCAGAATTTTTTGATGACATGTCTCATTTTTTATGATTTGGCAGATGCTGCCTAGGATTTATTGATGACATGTCCCATTTTCGTTGATGTGGATTAATACATTGATTTTTCATTTAATTTTTAAATTAAAATTAAGTTTACCATTTTTCAGAAAAACAAATTAAAATTAAAAAATAATAATTTAAAAGCGAAAAATAGAAAAAGGGAATGAGTTAGCAATTAGGGTTTAATTTATTTGTACGCGATTCAGTGAGGATCATTTATGTTCACCATCTTCAATTTCAAATACAAATTTAAACCATCATCATTATAATCTTCACTACTACCACCCATGAACAACTATGCTGCATTATCCTTAATCCATTTAAAACTTTTTCTAAAAGAACCTTTGAGTATACCTTCGACAGAATAAACTTTGTAACTAGCAACCCTATTTTTTCTCTGCAATTCAGGATCACTAAAGCTCCAACTTTTTGAGGTTGAACCATTTTTTTATTTTCCTTTCTTGAACTTAGCATCGTTGTTCATCTGGGTTTGTGTCGGATAAACAAAGAAGCATAAGAGGCACTGTAGCAACGTAGATCTTGCATGCCATAGACGTTACAAGCTCCATTTCCATGTGCAGGTTTCAATTTGATTCCTTCCAGCACCGTACGGCTTGGATCTGAATTCTTTGTTTTGATTAGTGTGTTGGGGATGTTATTTTTCCCTTCTAACCTTTTTTTTAAATATTAATTTGTTTTTTAGAAAAATGGAAAACTTAATTTTAAATTAAAAATTAAATGAAAAATCAATGTATTAATCCACGTCATAAAAAATGTACCATGTCATCAATAAATCCTAGTCATTATATGCCAAATCATCAAAAATGGGACATGTCATTAAAAAATCCAGCTCAAGGACTATTTTAAAACTTTTGAGATTTTGCAGGGACTAAAATCAAACTTTTTTTTTTGCAGGGACTAAAATCAAAACAAGTCATAATTGCAGGGACTATTTTCATATTTAAGCCAAATGGTTTTTAGTGGCTCTATGGAAAAATTAGGTGAGAAAAATAAGGAAGTCATAACTAAGTGGTTGGAGATGGTTATTAAAAGTGGATTAGGAGAGAAGATTAGGGTTGTAAGCATAATTAGAGGGTTAAACAACATTAGGTAGGTGGGGCTGGTAATTAAGAGAGAGATTAGGAGGGAAAAATTAGGGTTAAGTGGGTGCTTAACATAAACCCTTATTCTCGCATATTTATGTTATTAATAGTATATTTAGTTTAGTGTAGGAGTTATTATTAATCTAAAGAAGAAAACGGTACTTTAAAATTTTGTGCAAAAAAAAATTAATGAAGATAAAATAGTAGCACTACTACTAGTATTATAGTTTGGTATTTAACAGTTTTAGGCTTTTAGCAAAATTAATTAATTTCGAAAGTAACAGTTTGAAGTGATTGGAAATTTGGAATAGTGGTTTATGTATGTGATGTGTCCATCCGTTTGTTGAGGAAGGTGGGAGGTGGTTTTATTATGAAATTATTGTGGAATAAATATTGTCTAAATTTTGTCAAGTAAAAATAATGTTTATATATATTGTGCGACGTTGTGTTTGTGGTCGTCTTGTGCGGCATTTGTTGATTTTTTATTACGGTGTTTCGTTGATTCAAATTGACATATCTACATCAACTCATTATAGATCTGAAGACTTTGAAGATTTGGACGTCAACGTTGCAAATCCGAGAGTATGAAGATTCCGGTGACTTTTATTTTGTCATATTTGTAGGCACTTTCATGATGTCGTTGTATGCTATTAACCTAGGTGCTGCAAGTTTGTTTGTAGATTCACCTTTTTCAGTTTTTAGCACTCTTGAATTTGTAATGATCTATGTATTTTTAATTTGAATGAATGAATTCTTATTTTTAGTCAAAAATGAATATATTGTTTAAATGAGTAAAGTTTCTTTGTGTTACACCATATATTGTTTTTCTTCCAAATGTTTTATTCCACAATAATTTCTTTGTGTTACACCATATCAGCTTAAATGATACGCATCGTCGGTGTAAATTAATTTTCACTGATAATCAACAAGAATTGTTCAACATTTCATGTCATATTAAAAATGTGTGATTAAATAGGATAATGTGGCGGAAAACATGATTGTGATCGGTTATCGTGTAAAAATAAAATGCAGTCTATTTATAATTTTACTTTATTTTTGTTTGAATAGTCCTCTATTTATTATTAATTATTACACAAATTTCCATTTTCTTCTAATGTAAATATTTTTCATCAGATAATATTGTAAAAAAGTATTTTAGTCAAATCAAGGATATAATTAGAAAACAAAGATAAATTTATACAATGAATTATATTGGTATTAAAATATTCTTCTATTTATTATTTTACTTTTCCGTTTTGTTTGAATATATAATTCTCAATTAATTGTAACACAAATTCTAATTTGAAAATTATATTAGTCAAAAACAAAATTTGAATGTAGTAAATATTTTACTACAAACAATATCCTAAAAATATATTTTAATCATATCAACGAATTATACTTATACTAATACCTACTAGACTCCAACCCATGCGTTGCACGGGTTTTGTGAAGTGTCATATTCACATACATACTGTTACCGGCATATCATTATTATTATTAGTCTACATTATCATAAAATTACTTATAGATAATAAAAAAGATATCAATTTTAAAGAACCCCGTCCAATTTGTAACCATGTCGCCTTATTTGAGATTAGTTGTTATGCTTATATATTTGTTTCTAAAATATCTCAACAAATGTCTACATGTCATGATTTGACTGGATGCATGTGTGAAAAATAATTACATCATCCTTGGATACAAATTAAATCCTTATATTTTAAAGGTTTTTACCTGATTAACTGTTGAGCTATTTATAAAGCCACTTCTTTTTTATTATTTTATTCCACTATCTCATAAAATAAAATAAAATCATTTTACTTTTTTCCTCAAAACCTTTAAACTTTATTTCACTTCTCCGGGTCACCTACCATTCTCCACACTCCATACTCATACTCAAAGTTTACACTTACTGAAAATTTGAAATCACTCATTTTTGTTAATTTATTGCATCTCAATTTCATAATAATTGAATAGATAATTAAACGAAAAATAAGTATTGTTTATTCACTCTCATAAACATACATTCAATTGATTTATAAAGGATGCCTCCTCATCTATGCTAATGGTGATGCTAAAGGGAGTATAACATATTCAACAATTATAACCTTCAAAGAATAACAAAATTATACCCATACATGGAGCAAGAATGAAATTGGCTAAGAAAATTCATACACCAAAAGGAAATGGAGTAAGAATTGAATTGGCTAAAAAATATCATACATAGGAATATAACAAACACTGAAATGTATGATAAAGAAGAAAAAAGTTGCATTTGATAGGAAAACAAATATCAAACCACATTTACCAATCCTTTAACTTGTAAAACTCTACTTCTTTGCCTGTAAAATGAGAAGAAGAGAGATAATTAATTAGTTGTGGTTACTCAAATGCAACTACAAATTAAAAATCAAGTCATATACTCAATATTGAAATGGTTGGAGTAGCAGTTCTGAACTTGCAGCATAGTGCATAGATTATGGAAAGGAGTTTAGTTAAGGCAAAAAAGTTTTAGATTTAAATTCTTAACACTTAAGCTAGGAAATTCTTATACATTAAGAAAGCAAAAACAAACGGTGCAGAACAGTGTACATTTAGAGAGATGAAATAAATTAAATATGTCTACTTCTTAGGAGGATTAAAAATCATATGGTCCACATTTGATTTTGGAAATATAGCACTGCCTAAATTGACAATTTTAATGGCATAGAGTGTTGGATATTCAAATTAAGCTTTCAATATCACATAGAGCATATACGATAGATATAGCTGCTATTACTTGTTGGAGAAAATCATAGGGAAAGTCTAGGATAGAGTTCAATAATAATATTAATTAACAATTGTCTATTCATAACTCGGAGAAAAACAAAGGGATGGTCTAGGAAACATAGGTTGGAAAAGCTAACCGAAATCTCAGACCATTTTAAAGTAAGTAAAAATAATGATACAAAGCTTGGATAAAAGATGCAAAATATGCTCACCTCATTCACGTCATAGTCAACCTAATAAAAATACTCAACTTTGATAATTAGTTGTTGTAAGATGAGAAAGGAGAGAAAGGAGAGAAAAAAAAACTTAGAACGTGAGAAGAGATTCTTGTAAATTGTAGCAACATTTATGAGAGAGAGGGAATGCAAATCTTTAGGGAAAATAAGTTAATTTGCATCTGTTTACCGATAGAGAGAGAAACAGAATGCAAATTTTTAGGGAAATTAAGTTGAATGATATTGGTAAATGTGGATTATACTGAGCAACCAAAAAATAATTAAACCTATGTTTTATAGCATTTAATTTTTGCTGATTTTTCTTTCTTCATTAAAGGTGATAATAAATAATTAGAGACTAAATAAACAATAATCATGGCAAGGTAGGGGCGTTTTTTATTTATAGTTATTAAAAAAACATGGAAATAATCTTAGAGAATGTGACATAAGTTATATGAAAAAGAAAAAAAAAATGTGACTTACATTCAGGGGATCACATTTCATGTAGTGTCCTCTTCATCATCCGAAAGAACCCAAAATTATGACTTGAACATCCATCACCTTAAATTCATAACAGACATCCCTCAAATGGGTAAAACCTGGATAAAAAAGTCAAGAATTATATTCTGAACCAAATTATAACCAATCACATATTGGACTTAATTCAAATCATAAATACGGAACACTAAACATTTTTTACATTGGAAAGCAACCCTCTTGGGCGGCTCAGGTTTGTCCTGGTATAAAAACACCAAAACAAATGGAGCACTATTATCCTCCAAATATATATATTTTTAAGAAAGAGTAAAAAAGAAAGATACATCAGCAACTTTTGTTTACAAAACATGCAAAAGAGGCAGAAGCATTTCCAACTATAACACCTGATAGAGAAAAGAAATCAGTTGACATAGGTTGCAAACATAATATCACATGTGATACACTGAAAAAATTGTATAGCTAATAATTTGTGACAAAGAACCAATGTAAACAAATAGATCCACATGTAATAATGCTATAACCACAATGAACAAAATAGTTTGGTTTAATTTGCATAAAAATCAAATAAATCAGATTCATTAAGAATAATTCAAACATACTCGTTGAAGAAAAAAACAAATATGGGGAGAACACCTCCAACAAGAAACATGTCACTCTCTCCGCTGCTAGCACAAAGAGAGTTACACCGAGTTCAATCTTTCAATCCTCAACCAAATATTTCAATTTTTACAGAGTTCAACCTATAGAAAAAATAGTTGTGCCAATGATAAGCAATAACACAAATGAAGACTCATAAAAGGTCATATCTTCACATCAAACCTGTCAAATCTACTGCAAACAACAGCAATAAATTTGTAAATTTTAGAGGAAGATGGAGAAGAAGCGCACACTGGAGCGAAATAGGAAGGGTTGGCCCATTGAGGCGACGGCGGTATGCCCGGAACTGGAGTTATTCGGATGCTCAATCAAGACTGTGGTGGTGTTTTGATTTTACACAATCTGAGCAGAAAGCTTTCCAATTCCAAATGGATTTCAAAGAAATCAAATAGTTGAGAGCAAAGAGATATGAGAGAAGGGTTGATAAGATTTGGGATTTGGGAAGGAGAGAGAGTTCTGTCTATTGCTTTGAGAGAGAGAGAGAGAGATCTGGGAAGGTACTTTTAGGTTGACAGAGAGAAGAAGAAGAGTTTTTTATTCCTATGCGTGTTTTTTTTTTCTTCCTAAAAATGGTTTTTAGTGGCTCTATGGAAAAATTAGGTGAGAAAAATAAGGAAGTCATAACTAAGTGATTGGAGATGGTTATTAAAAGTGGATTAGGAGAGAAGATTAGGGTTGTAAGCATAATTAGAGGGTTAAACAACATTAGGTAGGTGGGGCTGGTAATTAAGAGAGAGATTAGGAGGAAAAAATTAGGATTAAGTGGGTGCTTAACATAAACCCTTATTCTCCTTTTATCTTAATTACTATAAAAATTTCCATCTGGTTACCAGCCCCACCTTCCTAAAATATTTGCATTCTCTTTCTCTCTTTATCGGTAAACAGATGCAAATTAACTTATTTTCCCTAAACATTTGCATTCCCTCTCTCTCTCTCTCTCATAAATGTTGCTACAATTTACAAGAATCTCTTCTCACGTTCTAAGTTTTTTTTCTCTCCTTTCTCTCCTTTCTCATCTCACAACCATCCCTTTGTTTTTCTCCGAGTTATGAATAGACAATTGTTAATTAATATTATTATTGAACTCTATCCTAGACTTTCCCTATGATTTTCTCCAACAAGTAATAGCAGCTATATCTATCGTATATGCTCTATGTGATATTGAAAGCTTAATTTGAATATCCAACACTCTATGCCATTAAAATTGTCAATTTAGGCAGTGCTATGTTTCCAAAATCAAATGTGGACCATATGATTTTTAATCCTCCTAAGAAGTAGACATTTTTAATTTATTTCATCTCTCTAAATGTACACTGTTCTGCACCGTTTGTTTTTGCTTTCTTAATGTATAAGAATTTCCTAGCTTAAGTGTTAAGAATTTAAATCTAAAACTTTTTTGCCTTAACTAAACTCCTTTCCATAATCTATGCACTATGCTGCAAGTTCAGAACTGCTACTACAACCATTTCAATATTGAGTATATGCCTTGATTTTTAATTTGTAGTTGCATTTGAGTAACCACAACTAATTAATTATCTCTCTTCTTCTCATTTTACAGGCAAAGAAGTAGAGTTTTACAAGTTAATAAAGGATTGGTAAATGTGGTTTGATATTTGTTTTCCTATCAAATGTCCCTTTTTTCTTCTTTATCATACATTTCAGTGTTTGTTATATTCCTATGTATGATATTTTTTAGCCAATTCAATTCTTACTCCATTTCCTTTTGGTGTATGAATTTTCTTAGCCAATTTCATTCTTGCTCCATGTATGGGTATAATTTTGTTATTCTTTGAAGGTTATAATTGTTGAATATGTTATACTCCCTTTAGCATCACAATTAGCATAGATGAGGAGGCATCCTTTATAAATCAATTGAATGTATGTTTATGAGAGTGAATAAACAATACTTATTTTTCGTTTAATTTTCTATTCAATTATTATGAAATTGAGATGCAATAAATTAACAAAAATGAGTGATTTCAAATTTTCAGTAAGTGTAAACTTTGAGTATGAGTATGGAGTGTGGAGAATGGTAGGTGACCCGGAGAAGTGAAATAAAGTTAAAAGGTTTTGAGGAAAAAAGTAAAATGATTTTTTTTTTTATGAGATAGTGGAATAAAATAATAAAAAAGAAGTGGCTTTATAAGTAGCTCAACAGTTAATCAGGTAAAAACCTTTAAAATATAAGGATTTAATTTGTATCTAAGGATATGATCTAATTATTTTTCACACATGCATCCAGTCAAATCATGACATGTAGACATTTGTTGAGATATTTTAGAAACAAATATATAAGCATAACAACTAATCTCAAATAAGGCGACATGGTTACAAATTGGACGGGGTTCTTTAAAATTGATATCTTTTTTATTATCTATAAGTAATTTTAGGATAATGTAGACTAATAATAATAATGATATGCCGGTAACAGTATGTATGTGAATATGACACTTCACAAAACCCGTGCAACGCACGGGTTGGAGTCTAGTACAATGAATTTTTAAATAAAAGTATCCAAACCAACAAAGTTTTGGAATGGCAGGATCAGCCATGAAATAATTTAGTTTAAACATACCAGAAAATAAAACAAAAGATAAAATTAATATTACGATGACAATTTTTTACACTTTCAATATATTAAAATGGACGTATTTTGAGACAAAATTTTTCTATATTAATATGTTTTACTAGTGTCCCGGAACACTGTTTAATATTTTCCATAATTTTATTATCTCTTCATGAGGGGTTTTTTTTCTACTAAAAGGGGTGTTCTTTTTGGGTTAACCTACAAGTAAGGACAATAAGAAATATTTTAATAATAATTTTTTACCTTTTTTTTATTGATAAATTAAGAGTATCTATATATCAAGTAGGGGTAGGCATCTCAACTATGTTGGCACCCCTACTTTTCGTCATCTCATATTAAATTAAAAAAAAAATTACAAAGGGAGAACTAGGTCTTACCTCGAAGAAACAAAAAGAGAGACAATTTAAAGTTTCGGTAATAGGGGAACTCAATGTTGTCCCAAAAGAAATCATTACATAGTAAGCTAGGTAGTGATTCCCATCATTTTACTTGAGTATGTTCAAGATTAGCAAACTTTGCCGCATACGAGTTACTCGTCACACGTTGCTGGTGATTTCATAAAGATTTGTTAGGGTTGGTCTGATGGAATTGACTTGGGATCTGAGAGTGTGCTCCTCTTTAAGGTTTCAGGTTCGATTCTCTCTGGTGCCAATTTGGGTTGGCTAATTTAGCTTCTTAAAAAAAATAGATAAAATTAGAAATAACAAAAAAAAACAAACTTAAATTAAATTAGTCAAACAAATTTAAATGTAATTATTACGTTAAACTTATGCATTACCCACACGAAAACATTTATCCCTAAATACCATCGAAAAAAAATTATCCGTAGTTTTCTTTTCTATTCCTTTTTTGACAAAAATCCACAGTTTTCTTAAATATAATAATATTCTTCCACACTTAATTCTTTTTAAAGATTCATACTTGAAATATTCAGGCGTGGAATAACCTTTAAATTTGAGTAATTTACAAGAAACTAAATTTTTACTTTTACAGGAAAGAAACTGATTTTTATTGTATTATATTGGTTACGTAAAGATAGAAATACTTTTCTCAAAAAGAATAATAAATATATATATATATATATATATATAGAAACTAACTACACGTCCGACTTTGTGTATTGTACAAGTTATGACTCATGAGTGATAGAGGTCCATAAGACTTGAAAAATTATGAAGAAAAAAAGATTATGAGTTTTTTTCCGTAAAAAATTGACATTAATTTCTACCTAAATTAGATACTTAATGCATTTTAAATATACACTACAATAAAAATGCCTTTTAACTACGGTCTATTAGCCACGATTGAAGTGTCCGTGGGTAAAGAATCTAATTTGCCACGATCTTAGACGTGGCTAAAAAAAATCCCTTTTCTCAAACAACACGCACACTATTTTGTTCGCTCTCATTCTCCTTCCTTACTTCATCTTCCCGATTTCCCTATTCTCTCAATTTTTCCAATTTCTCAAACGTTTGAGCTCTCTCAATTTTCAGAATCTCTTACCAATTTTCTTCTCCAGCGACCGCACAATCTTCAATCTCAATTTCTCAATTTCCACAATTACTTCCGAAATTGCTTTCAACCATAATCGCTTTCCAAAATCGTGTTTATGCTTGAGTGAGTTCAACCATAATCGCTTCAAGTTATCATTTCCCCAATCAACAATACTCATTGTTCTTCCTTTTTTGCTTTGTTGGGATTTCACGTTTCATCGAGTTGTTCGTTGTTCGAATTTCACTATTCGTCATTTGGATTTCACCGTTAGTCATTCTGATTTCTTTACTAATTTTTCCTTGTTTTAACCTAATTATGCTTCTTCTGCCCTAATTTTTCTTCTTCTATGAGGTTTTCAGGTTGATTTCCTTGCTCCCTTCGCATAGGTTAAGAGGTAAATTGAATTTTGTGTTCATTTGTGTATATAATATGCAGTTATTTGAATCACCATATTGTCACACTATTGTTGAATTGAAACAAAGCTATGCGATTCGCCATATTGTCACACTGTTGTTTTCATTTGTGTATAATATGCAGTTATTTGTGTATAATATGCAGTTATTGTCAAAATTGTTTTAGTGTATCGTGATTTGCTTCATAGTTATGGATTTTGGATTTGATTATGTTCAATTGTTTTGTTTTTTTAGTTTTTGGGTTTAGGAATAGGGATTTAAGTTGTTTGTTTAATGTTTTTAATGATTTGTTTAGATATGGGAATCGAGGATGATTCAAAATGCAAAAAGGGTAAGAATTTTGTGAGTGTGTTGAATGTATTCTAATATGTGAGCGAATTTTAGCAGATTATATCTTTTTGCCGTGGTGCAGGGATGCTATATGATTGAAATATGTTATCATGACTTGGAGTAGTGAATTTGTCACTCTACAGTATCAATTGATATTTATGATCAGAAGAAGCTGAAACAAAATAGATGGAAGAATCAACTTTTAGTTACAATGAAATGATAAAGTTCTATGCCTCAACTTTATAGAAATTGGTCACTTTTTTCCTTTCATATTGTATTTTGAAAAGATAAAGTTCTATGTGTATTTTTGTGGCTTGCTTTTAGTAATAGCTTTCTTCTTTTTTTTTTCACGCTGTAGCATACATTCAGATGTCCATTGAGGAATTTAGGAAAAATTTTCATCTTCTTTATGGCTTTCCTCTGTCAAAACCATATCAGGGCATGCCTGAAAATTTTGTTGTTATGCCACCGCACTTTATAATAGATACTAGACTCATACTCTATACAATGTGTCATCATACTACAAATTAAAATAAGGGAACAAAATAATAATAGGTGAGTGCTACCATGTACCAGTGCAACAAGTGGTTTATGATGGATCAATTTTTTAAACCTTTGGATTAAATAGGTTCACAGATCTTATCATACATTGTCTGCACCGAATCAAATTGCATAATCGTTTTACACTTCTTCTCTTGCAACTACTCCAATGACCCTTCTCCGACTACCTCTCCTCCAATGACCCCTTTTCTTCCTTCCACCGTACGTACCAACTTACCGCCGCCATCTCCTCCTCTAGTTATCCATCCTCCCGGTAACCATCCCAACAATACATTTAAGCAACTATTCGTGACCAAACCGCTTCACTCCAAATAATACTATGAGAGCCCACACTCAATACAGATTTGCCACAACTATTCAAATCAGGTCATCCTCGATCTAGAAAATTCATGAAATGGCGGAGATCGTTGGGAGAGGAGTAAAATAAGGGGACGTGAGTTGGATGACGACATCTTCCATTTAGGAAGAAAAGAGGGTGGGCAACGACGATGGTTGTGGAGGTGAGAGAAGATGAGTTGATGTCTTGCAAAGGGATATATTAAAGGGGAAAACAATCAAGTGCATAAGGTGTATTAAAATAACACATAGACTAAGTAAATCGAACTATTAAAAATCTTGATCCATCGATCATAGATCACCTATCAAGGTGGTCCATATTAAAATTCGTCAATAATAATAATAACTCAATTTCATTTAAATCCACTTATATGATCAGGGGAATATTTGTTCTATTTCTATAGTAAAATATCTAAACAATAAAATTAAAAGATTTCCTCAAAAAATAAAATAAAATTTTGTTTCTTTCATTTTATTCTCCATTTTGGGTTCTATTCCAACACTATGTTTCGCCTAATGTTTATGGCAAGATATGCATCCCTAATTTTTTAAAGTATGCCAAGAGCTATAACAAATAGTTGTTTATATCATTTGGAGAATATGCTATTTTTGGTATTTTATCTGCTTGACAGTTTGTAGATTCCATATTTTTGAACTTTTCATGTCCATAAATATTATATTTTACGATAGGAGAAAGATTGATTCATGTATCATGTTCCATGTTGAGAATCAGCCTCCAAACGTGGCAACCCAATTAAAAATAGGATATGAACAGAAGAAGACCTTTTCAACGTGGCAAATCCTACCCAATTTTAACAAAATTAAGAAAAATTATGTAATTTTGTTGTATACATATAACCTTTAGAAATAATTAATTTAAATTTTAACTATATTTTAAATGATTAGATATAAAAAATAATATGACATTAAATAATTGAATAATCATACGTATATTTAACAAAACTTCAACCTATTGGAGTGTTCATCAAATTTTTATTCCTACTTTTGTACATGCATGCTGTGTGTCAAAGATATTGCACAAATAAAGTTTTAGAATATTAATTCTGTGTTTGGTTTTTGGGAAAATAAAATAAAATTTGTAGCATAATTTAAAATTAATCATGAGAAGTTGATATGATACCGTCAGCAGATACTATTTCACCAATAAAATACTATATAATACTGTATTTTATTTGACGGGATACAATATAGATTAAACCCACTTTTTTTTATTGTTGACAATATTAATTAATTGAACCCACTTGAATAAACTATTAATACATTTTTATTGTTTGAGGAAGTTTGATGGCTGGACAGTGGGCTGGATCCATTCCCCTAACCTTTTCAAACATGTAACTGTACAAATTGAAATTGGATTCTCCTGGCTTTGAAAATTTCTCAAGCGATTTCCCCTTATTTCTTTTGCCTTGAATCTTTTTTTCGGTTTTTAGAAATCAAAATTTCTTTGAATTTGCACTACCAAAAAATTCAGTTTTTTCGAACCGAAGTTTTCTGCAGGATAAAATTGGAATATTGTGGGGTAAAAAAGAATGGCTGGGGTCGGAACTGCAATTACAAAATTAAAATATCAATAGCGTCAGATTGAATAGTTTTAAAATATCCACATGTACATTATGCACTTTTTTTTTTGAAGAAGCTATATTAGCCCACCCAAATTGGCACCAGAGAAAATCGAACTTGAGACCTTAAGGAGGAGCATACTCCCAGGTTCCAAGATCAACCCAAGTGGGTTATGTACATATGCACTTAACAATTTTTTTTTTTCCTCCCCCAGATTTCTAATCAAAACCATTTTATGCACTTAATGATTTTGAAGTACGAATCTCTAAAACCACTCCCATAGCAAGATGGTTTTGGCATGGGGGGCGCTCGAGAAATGTGGGGGTGCGCCAAGCAATCTAGGGGTGTGTGAGAAATTGGGGGGATATGCGAGAAATTTGGGGGGTGCGCGGGAAATTTGGGGGCGCGCTAGAAATTTGGTGGGTGCGAGAGAAATTTAAGATGTGCGCTAAGCAATTTGGGGGGTGCATGAGAAATTTGGGGGTGTGTCAGAAATTTTGGTTGTCCGCGGATAATTTGGGGGGTGCAAGAGAAATTTGGAGGGCGCGCCAGAAATTTGAGGGGTGCGAAATTTTTTTGAGGATGCACTAAATAATTTTCCCTTATTTATGCATGGTGCACAAAACAAGGCTTATGCGATGAAGCCATTCCTCCAAGGCTCCAATCTTTCCACATTTGTTACTATCAATGACAATATTTTAGTAGTAGTGAGTAGATATAAATGATTTTTTGCTTACAAAAAAAAGATATAAATGATTTTGGTTCCTTAATAAGTGATTACATATTTGATTTTGGCTCTTATATATGTAAAAGTTTTGCGTATAAAAAAATATGTATAAGTTGTTGATAGTTTTGAACTATGTGGTAGATTTATGTTTTCAGTTTGTTCCACGGAGACTTTGTTTGGTAAAAATAGCGGTTAGCTGATAAGCTAGTTTATAGCTTATAAACTACTTGAAATAGCATTTGAAAATAAGCTATAAGTTAGTAAAATAAGCTATAAGCTCATAATAAAATGACCGTTACTAAACAAAACTTTTAGCTTATAAGCTAAAAGCTATAAGCTAGTTTTTTTGCCTTCCCAAACAGAGTCAAAGTGCAATGTGAATGATCCATGAACTACAACGCCAGTGATCTGTTTTGAACTATATGCAATAGATATGGTCGACACTTCTTGAAGCAGGCGTGTTCCAGTGTCGAATATGTGTTAGTTTCGACACCGACTTATAGTTACATCATTTTCTCAATTTTTATTGGTGACGTGTCAGTGCTATGCTACCTCACTGTTTTAATTTTTATATTTTGTTGACTTTCATTATTGGTTTAAGCTTTTATTTCGTCACTCTTACACAGTGTAAGTTACACTCACAATTTTGATATTCGGTAAGGACATGTAACAGTAGTTTAAATAACATTTACTTGGCTCAAATATCTTTGTTTCATTCAGCATATTGAACTCATTTTACCAACTGTTTTAATTAATGAATTGTTAATTTAGTGCGGTAAGCACACCTGAGGGCCCATTTGAATTAGCTTATGCAAATAAAAAATGTTTATGTTAATCACACTATTAACTCGTAATAAATTAATCACACTATTAAACAACTCTGCTATGATCTTACATTCATACCATCTTATTCGCTATAAGCATCCACAATAAGTAAGTCATTGCAAAATAGAGAACAAATCAACCTAACTAGTGAATTACAAAAAAATGGCTTTTTTTATTTTTTATTTGACAATAATGGCTTTCTTATAATTTCTTACATTGTAATATACATCATACATATAACACTAAAGATACCAAAAAAACATGTACAACTAGTGAATCAAAATAATCTTGATTGTTGAATCATGAAATAAAATGATACACACGATGTTGATCAATTGGTCAAGAAATCAACATAGTATGATTTGCTCAGTTAAGATGATCCTTGTGCATGAACACCACCATGAGAGTCCAATTCATGATCATGATCAGATTCTCCTTGTGCAATATTGTCACCGCCACTATTTCTTCCACAACTAAATTCTGCAACCATTGTTGTATCACTTGTAGTATTATTAACATCATGAGTGATGATGTCACCAACATTGCTAGATATTGGAAAATTTGGAACTTGAGAACTAGTAGAAGGTACCAAAGAATTATTCATTGAAAAGTAAGGTAGAATATCAGGAATTTGAGAACTAGTAGAAGGTACCAAAGAATTATTCATTGAAAAGTAAGGTAGAATATCAGGAATTTGAGAACTAGTAGAAGGTACCGAAGAATGATTCATCGAAAAGTAAGGCAGAATATTGGGAATTTGAGAATTAGTAGAAGGTACCGAAGAATGATTCATCGAAAAGTAAGGTAGAATATTTTGTTGTTGTAAAGGATAATTTTGCATACAAGAAGTATTGTTATCATCAAGATTCCCAAGAACTTGAATATTGTTAACATCATGAGAGATGATGTTATCAACATTGTGCAAACTAGAAGGTACCAAAGAATGATCCATTGAAAAGAAATGTTCAAGATTTTGTTGTTGTAATAGTTTGCACAAACTTAGTAACTCTTCTACATGATCTAACTCTTCCAAAGACTCCTTTATCATACCTTCATACATCTTAATAATTCCAAGACATCCATGAATCGGGTATCTTGCACGCATATCCGATTCAAAAATAATTGATTTCATCATATTATTTTTATCACCGTCATCCTTGATCTCGTTTAGTGCATTCTTCATGTTCGAAATACCAAACAAACGAACAGCATTGTGAAGCGCTTTTGATTTATCGGCCGGAAAATAAGGAGCTAAAACACAATTGCTTTTACATCCTCTTCTTTGATATGCACATGCAGCACAAGCCCTTTTTGTGTGTTGAATATCCATTAATTCATAGGAGTAGAAGTGTTAGTATCAAAAGAATCAAGAGAGTGTGAGAGAGGGTTTCTTTGAAAATGATGAGTATGAATGAAGAAGAAGAAAGAGAGGGTCTATAATTTGGAAATGAGGAGAAACAATCAAGATTCAGTCAATATATATATATATAACGGTATTGATTTTGTTTGTTGAAAAACCGTTAGGATAAACTGATATGCTTATCATTATCAATTATCTTTACTAAGTTTTTTTTTTGTCTTAGATGAAGTGGTAATCCACTGAAATTAAACTCACATATAATTGTGATATCTCGGGTTCGAACCCGGGATACGACGATCGGCCTAATAATTTTGACATTTTTACCAGTTGAACTAAGACTTATGTGACGATGTTTTTTTCTGTGGAATTTTATGAGAAAAAATGGTGATGTTTGTGTTCTGTTCTTTTTTCTTTGTTCTACTGAGATGTTGGAAATTGTAAGAGAGAGAGATACGAGAATAGAACTTATATGCTTTTTTTTTTTTTAATAAACCTAATACTAACTCTGTATATGTTCCTTTATTTTGTGTGACCAAAACTCAATACGATATAAAAAGTATTACTATCTTTTTACATAAATCCTACCAAGCACGGACATTATTCAAATTATCGTGTCCGTGTCGGACACGTGTTCGTGTCGGTGTCGGACCGATACCGACACTTATGATTACACTAAATTATGTCATTTTTTTAAAATTATTATCGGAGTCGAGGTGTCAGTGTCAGTGTCTGTGTCGTGTCTATGTTCGTGCTTCATAGCATAAAACAAGTAATCATATGATATAAAATGGATTTACCAAACTTTAATTAGTGTAACTTTTTCCTTCAATTTGGATCGTAAGGGAGAATTTTTGAAAATTGCTTTTTAGGCCCCCCTATATTACTCGCAGGCCCCCCATCTTGACCAGTTTGCCCTTAAAATCATTTTGGTACGTAACTACCAAAATACGCTGATTTTGGTACGTAGCTACCAAAATGACAAAATAACATTAATTTGATTAGTTTGGTACGTAATTAATTACCAAAATACGCTTCGATTGAGTTTCTATCTTCCGAAAACGCTTAGGTTCGGTTTCTATCTACCAAGATGGTGAAAATCTGGCAAAATAACATTAATTTGGTTACTTTTGGTACGTAACTACCAAAATGATAAAATAACATTAATTTGATTAGTTTGGTACGTAATTAATTACCAGAATACGCTTCGATTAAGTTTCTATCTTCCGAAAACGCTTAGGTTCGGTTTCTATCTACCAAAATGGTGAAAATGTGGCAAAATAACATTAATTTGGTTACTTTGGTACGTAACTACCAAAATGGTGAAAATTTAGCGACTGTTATTATTTTCACAAATTTGCTCATGGAATACAAATATTTCTAGTAGAAAAGTATTCACCTTAACACAAAGAGCTAGACACTTATTGTATTAGTACTACTGAACACCTAAAAATCAAAGTTTACTTTTAATGTCTATAAGTAAACTTTGATATCTAGGTGTTTAGTACTAATGCTATAAGTGTATAGTTGTTTGTGCTAATGTGGAGTACTTTTCTACTAGAAACATTTGTATTCCATGAGCAAATTTATGAAAATTTATAATAGTCGCCAGTTTTTTTACCATTTTGGTAGTTACGTACTAAAGTAACCAAATTAATGTTATTTCGCCAGATTTTCACCATTTTGGTAGATAGAAACCGAACCTAAGACTTTTCGGAAGATAGAAACTCAATCGAAGCGTATTCTGGTAATTATGTAACAAAGTAATCAAATTAATGTTATTTTATCATTTTGGTAGTTACGTACCAAAAGTAACCAAATTAATGTTATTTTGCCAGATTTTCACCATTTTGGTAGATAGAAACCGAAACTAAGCGTTTTCGGAAGATAGAAACTCAATCGAAGCGTATTCTGGTAATTACGTACCAAAGTAATCAAATTAATGTTATTTGTCATTTTGATAGTTACGTACCAAAAGTAACCAAATTAATGTTATTTTGCAAGATTTTCACCATTTTGATAGATAGAAACCGAACCTAAGCGTTTTTGGAAGATAGAAACTCAATCTAAGCGTATTATGGTAATTACGTACCAAAGTAATCAAATTAATGTTATTTTGTCATTTTGGTAGTTACGTTCCAAAATAAGTGTATTTTAGTAGTTACGTACCAGAAGTAACCAAATTAATGTTATTTTGCCAGATTTTCACCGTTTTAGTAGATAGAAATCGAACCTAAGCGTTTCTGAAGATAGAAACTCAATCGAAGCATGGTAATTACGTACCAAAGTAATCAAATTAATGTTATTTTGGTAGTTTTTTTTGACACAAAAACAACAATATTCATTCATTCAAATCCATAGGAATACATCAATCGAAATAATTACATACTCAATTTCGCTAAAAACTAATAAGGATGAATCTGCAAACAAGTTCAAAACATCCGAGTTAATAGCATAAAACGGCCTAATGTCTATGACAAAGCCTACGATTGATATGACAAACTTCAAATGTCTGGAGTAATCATGTATCCGGATCTGCAACGTTGATGATGCTAAAGTCATTGAATCTGCACTGAATTTGGATCGAAACAAACTTGCAAATATGAACAAAAGAACAAACACCGTACGAGACGGGAAATCAAAACAAATACTCCGCACTAAGACGGAATTAAAACAACACTAGATGAAAAAAACACAAGAAAGAAAACTCAAATAAACCCTAAAAAATATGTGGATATCACTTATTTAATTTAAATAAAAGGAAAATAAAACAATCAAGAGGGGTGATTTCGGATCAAAATTGATCCTAAATCACCCCTTTCTAATCGATAAACTAAGAGAAGCAAAGAAATTTTTTTTGCCGGCGGCTGAAAGAGAGAAAGAATTAGGGTGAGAGGCACTTGCAAGAGCCGAAACAATACTACTTGTTATTTTGGTAGTTACGTTCCAAAATAAGTGTATTTTGGTAGTTACGTACCAAAAGTAAACAAATTAATGTTATTTTGCCAGATTTTCAAGTAGATAGAAACCGAACCTAAGCGTTTTCCGAAGATAAAAACTCAATCGAAGCGTATACTGTTAATTACGTACCAAACTAATCAAATTAATGTTATTTTGTCATTTTGGTAGCTACGTACCAAAATAAGCGTATTTTGGTAGTTACATACCAAAATGGTTTTAAGGGCAAACTGATCAAGATGGGGCCTAAGAGTAATATAGGGGGCCTAAAAAGCAATTTTCAAAATTTTTTGTTGACCCTCCTTTTGTCGGATCTGGGATGAGATGACATTCAATCATTTTGTTTGCCCTATTTATTTATTATAAAATTTATAATTAGAACATTGTCTAAATATGTAAAATAAACTTCCAATTTCTAAATAGTTGAAAATCATAAATAACTAAAATAAGTAATATGATATCGACAATAATATTAATATTCAACGTCTGATTTTAGAAGTAAGAAGTTAGGCTAAACAACAATTTTCAAAAGTCATGGTAAAAAAAAAATCAGCTTCTAGATTTTAAGAAAAATTATACGACTCAATTGCAAGAGCGAAGCTCTACCAACTAAGCTATATCCCCCGAGCCAACTTGGAGCAGAGTCAAATCAGTCTTTTATTCTTTTTCTTGGCGCAGCTGGGCCATCTTGGACTTGAACCAGAGACCTTGCCCGTGAAGTAAATCATCGCACCTACGATCCATCCAATTGGGAGAGAATCAATAGATTCTTTTTCGGGAGCAATTCATCCTTCCCGAACGCAGCATACAACTATCCATTGTACTGCGCTCTCCAATTATGCTTGTTTCCCCTTTTTCCTTACCATGACAAGTCTTTCTTTGTGGAATAACTCAGATGAGAAGAAAAAAAGGCGTTAAGAGACACTCTAAGATCCTTTTTCAAACCGGAGTAATATATTATGAAATATATCTTTTAACCTTATTATAATAATCAAAAAATAACTTTTAATTTTTTTTTATTTTTAAAAAAGTAAGAATTTGAGATATATAAGGTTGATTTTTCCCTCTTAATCGTATTTTCTCTATGCACAAGAGATATAAATTAAACTCCTACCTCTTACCACTTAAATCAACCAATTGTTGACAACTATATGAACTATAATGATTTAACTTGTAATCATACATGACATGTATTTCTTTAGTGTAACTTGTGATTCACATGCACCAAATTAACACCAAGAAAGATACCAACCATACTAAAAACCACTAAAGAATCAAAATAAGTTTGGCTTTGTTTGAATCTAGAAATAACATTATCCACATAATCTCCATCAATTATTCATAAAAACATAGATATATTAATCGATTTAAATAACTATTCACAGTGCTGACATCAAATTAAATGCCAATAACTGCAAAAAACAATTCTTTTGCTCATTACTTAGGCTGGAATGCTCGTTTCCATGTTCTTCAACTGATCATTCTACCATTGGTCAATTGAAACAACACTGCAAAAATGAAACCTTGGATGAGATAACACGAGTCTTTTTTAATGTAACCAATGTTTTGGGTTAGATTCATGACTTCGATGCATGCCGTCGTATTAAAAATTTTAGAAAAACTTGCCACTCATTTAAATCCCACAAGACTCGAGAGATTAGCTCTATATTTCATAATTACCGAAAATTGAGCAAAGTATAATAAGCTTTCACCTATAAAAAATGCAAGAAATATAAGTTTCCCTTATAAAAACACACATATGTACTCTTTATCTATTTATTCATTAATTTTTCCAAATGTCTACCAAAAACTTTTTTTTGCTGTTGTTTATAAGAAACTATCTAGTTAGTAAAGATAATCATATTTGGAACAGTTATGATATAGGAACACAAAACCTCACAATATTCGGTATTTTCACATGTATCAATGACCATTTAATCTTAATCGGACGACCCAAGAAAAACATATCTAAATGTTGTTTATAATTTTGAAAGTACAAAGGAGTTCTCCCCTTCAATCGAACTATACACAAAAGTATTAGGAATAAAACCATGACAACATGTATGACACACAAGACCCTTACTACATAGTCCAATTCAATGTTTATGTATTTTGATCAACACTTATAATTGATGAAATATATATGCAATGAATACATATATATATATATATATATATATATATATATATATATATATATATGAAAGAACAAAGGTAAAAATAAAATAAATAAGTAAATTAAAAGAACAAATTGATACCTACTAAATTGAGATGCATCCTTTTCTTCAAATGGTTATCCAAAGGAAATAAGATCATCAATATTATAATTATCTGAAAAAATTCCCTCTTCCCCCAAAGTTGCATAGATTTTTGTATCAACACCTTGATCATGGACTAATTCTTCATTATGAGATAATCCTTTTGTTCCCATCAAAGTAGTATTGTCTTCCATAGCATAGTCACCACCACTATAATCTGAAAATATTTTCTCTTTCACCAAATCAAAATTTGTAATGATTTGTGCATCAACACCTCGATCAAGGACTAATTCTTCATTATTGGATAATCCTTTTGTTACCAGCAAATTAGGATGGTCTTCCATGGCATAGTCACCATCACTAGGAGGGATGATATCACTAATATTATTGTGATAATAATTAGGGGCATCACCAATATTGTTAAATATTGGAATTTGAGAACTAGTAGAAGGTTCCGAATTACAATTTAGCTTACAATAATCTAATAACCTTTCTACATCATCTAATTCTTTAATACACTCCTTTAAAGCACTCTCATACATCTTAATAACACCGAGACATCCATGAGTCCGAAATCTTGCACGAATATCCGACTCAAAAATTATTGATTTCATTGCTTCATCTTTATCTTCATCTTTAACTTCTTTTAGTATGGTCAATAGATTAGAAACACCGAACAAACGATAAGCATTAGCGAACATTTTAGGTTTATCGCCGGGAAAATAAGGAGCTAACGGACAATCTTTAGAACACTTTCTTCTTTGATACTTGCAAGCTGCACAAGACTTGTATGCTTTGATGATATTCATTAGTAAAACGGCTTTTCAAAAGAATAAAAAGAGAAGGTTTCTTTGGTTAAGTCTTTAGAATTAGGTCTATAAATTGGGAATGAGAGGGGGAAATTTAAATCAATAAAATTGATATCATGCTTATCAAAAAATAAATAAATAAATAAAATTGATATTATAATGAAATTAATTCATAACAAACACACATATATTTCTGGATAAGCATAAACAAATGCGGATTTGAATCCTCTCAATTTTATTTTTGGTCAATCTCTCTCAATCAACGAATTCCAACCTTCAGATCAATCTAATGAACTAAAAATCTAAAAGTACAATTAATTAAAATAAACCCTAATGTACAAAATAAACCATCTAAAAATAGGATTGGAACCGTGTAACTACAAAATAGTTCACACACGCCGTAAAACATCTATTATACACTGTTGTGTGCATTGACCAAATATATATAATATACTATTGATGTTCTATGTTATACAATATATGAATTAGTTATATGTTATCCATCGAGTAAATAAATTCCAAATTGTTCAAGACAACAAGAGATGTTTTGCTTTGCAAATCTCCCCCAATTTGGTTCAGGTCCGTGTCTCATCAATGCACCCACCGGAAAAGTCGACACTTACCACGACGTCGAACTCACGAAGTCTACACCCGTGGTTCATCTTCTCTTTTCTCAGCGCCATATTTGAGAAATTGATCGAAGAGAATTAGAAAATTGATCCACGGGGATGAAGAATTTGACGGTAAAACTCATCGAAGAGATGAAGAAATGGCTCATTTGTTTGAGTATTTTATGGTTGTGTTAACATGGACTTTTTAAATTTTCAACCCTTAGATTGATTTGAATGAAGGTTAGAATTTGTTAATTGAGAGAGATTGACCAAAAATGAAATTGAGAGATCCAAATCCAACAAACACATCTTACGGTTGTTTTATTACGTTTTTTAATAATTTTTTTGACGGGGTAAAACTTGTTTTTACGGCGGAAAGACCTGTTAATTCAAAGTTCGGGTTACGAGATAAGAAAGCTCAACTAAGATAGCGGATTGACGTTGGACTTGTAGGGAGGACCACGGTTCGATCCTCTACAACTGCGATCGAGAGAGCGGTCTGGAACCACCAATCGATGGCAGAACTGATCTGCAAACTAGAATAGACAAATTATCCATTTTTTATCTATCTATCTATCACAAGTAATTGTCTCATGTATATCTTTTCATAAAAAATTATAAATTTGACTACGAATATTTAGGATAATTTAGTAAATTTGATACTAATTAACTTTATTGTATTATTATTAGTAATAGTTAGTAGTTTTTTGTTTATGTTTTTTTAATAAAAAATGTCGTTTATGTTTCTATTTCTATATTCCTATGTTTCTGCATATTCATCTTATTTTTCTATAATTTTTTATGAATTTAATTTATATGCACCGTCGGTGTAAATTTATTTTACACATGCGTCCAATAATATATCGACACATCATGTATGGTAATTAAAAATACATGATATGTCACATTCATTAAATGATGAGGCAACACATCATTGGATGTATGTGCAAAAAAACTTTACACCGATAGTGCACAACAATTAAACTCATTTTTTATTGACTATTTTATTCTTTTTTTATATAGAATTGATTATTTTATTCTTATATTCCTATGATTTATTTTATTTTATTCTTATTTTTAAGCATATAATCTTTTTATTGTATTTATCTTATATTCTTTCGAATTCATCTTTTTGTTGCTACTTTTATGCATATAGATAGTTACATTTTTGTGCTATCTATAAGCGAAATTGCTATCTATGATTTGTTTTATTCCTATTTTTAAGCATATCCATTTTTATTGTATTTATCTTATATTTTTTAATATTTTTTTGTGAAATTACAACTAAGGATATAAAATTTGGAATGTGATTAAAACTAAAAAGGATAAATCAGTAAATTTTGTAATAATCAATTTTGTAATAATCATTAACCCGTTAATTCAAATTTTGGGTTGCGAAATAAGAAAATTCAACCTCAATCAATTCGCTAGTTAGGGTTTGATCCTGCTTAACTGTAATCGAGACGAGGATGGAACCCCATTAATGGCAAAAACTGATCTGCTAACTATATTATACGGTCGAGTGAGCTGGATACTATGGATGTAAACTTTTATTGAGGAGGTACCCGCTTTAGAAATATATTTGGTTTCGGATTTTTTTTTTGTTGACCAAATTTGGCTTCAAATATTGTGTATCATTACTGCATAATCTTCTTTTAACCCGTCTATATCATTTTTGGTAAAAACCAATCACAAATTTTTTGTTACACCGGTTAGAATCTATAAAAAAATATTCATTTTTTAAAATTTTAACCGTCATAAAAATATTGTGATTGGTTTGTAACAAAAAATGACATAGAAGGGATAGCTAGGGACATGAGATGATCGTGCCAATTAGGGTGCAAAGGATATGTACAATATTGTTTTTCAAGAGTATGAGAAAATAGAAGAGAGACAAGAGAGGAAGGAGATGAAAAATTCTTTGAAACAAAACTGGACAACATTATCATTGGAAGTAAGAAGTTATATGTCAATGTTCCTATATATAGGAGAACTGAAGAAACAATATCAAAATGGTGAATGCAAACAAGAGACTGGTTGGTGAGTCATACATAGTTACCAGGAATGAGGTAAAATGTGAGAGGAGGGTCGGTGAGTCACTCATAGTTTGTGATAATACTGAAAATAAAAAAGTTACTATCTATTCACCTATTATATATCATGTGTAACAAACTAGTCCTAAAAGTTATTAGAATATTTAGGGGCGCTCGAGATGCAGTTTAGTTTGGTTTTGAGTATAACAATTATCCTAACTGTGAGATAAAAATGCAAGCGATTTTGATTTGGTTGGTTTTTAAAAAGACATCCAAACCAAACCAGTATGGTTAGGGTTGGTTCGATTTGTGCGGTATATCGCGATGTACAAAATATGACAATATTACCAACTTGTTAAAAAATAAAATATGAAATTTTAAATTATGTTATTGTTTACAAGATATAATATGCATATACAGAAATTACATATACATAAGAACTTATTTTTAATACCAACAGTATAGTTCTGGATCGCATGAAATGATATGTTTTGACAGCCTACTATTTTATTGACTCAATTTGAGTTGAACTTGCTAAGTTGGACTAGGTAATAGGTTGATTGCTAGTAGTTGATAGAATTAACTTAACTATTGCAGTTTGGTTTGGTTTGGTTCGATTACCTGAAATTAAAACCGCAAATCAAATCAAAACACGCGGTTTAGAAGAAAAATTATCCGTTTTTTGTGATTTTTAGTTTGAATTGATTCGATTTACAGTTTTACTTTTGGATTGATTTAGATACGATCACCCGAATATTTAAAAAAAAATTGGTTTCAAATTTGAACTCTTAACGTTAAAATTTTGAGGGAGAACTTTTCATCTACTTAAGTCCCAAGAGATTTAATAGATTAGTCTCTGTATTTACCAAAAAAAGATGTCGAATTTTAAAATTTAAAAAAAATATATTTTGAACATTAATCGGGGACCAAAGCCTATTTTCGGGTGTTGGTTTGAACATAGAGAATAGCTGTTGAGAATAGGTGTGTAGGCCCAACATGAAAGAAGAATAATAAGTCCACAAAATTATAAAGATAAATAACTATTTTTTATATTATTATTGAAGCTATTTATAAATTAAAAAGAGGACTATTTTCATTGAATTTTGTGCAGTTTTTTTATAAGGTGTTCATTTTTGTTATTCCACCTGGATAGTGCGAATGAGCATGTATTGCATTTCATAGAGATAGAACCAAGCAAGTGGCAAGCTTTTGTGGAAGTTTGGTTTGCTAACAAGTTACTTCCTCTATTCTAAAATATAAGTAAAAATGCGTCAAAAAATTAATGTAAGTGGTTCAAAATTTGGACAAAATACATTCATTTTTATTGGTCAAATTTTTCTTGTATTTTGGAACAACATAAAGCATGCATAATGTGAAGGGGATATTATGGACAACAGATTTACCAGAAAAAAGTAAGAATATTGTTACAACATAGTCAACACCTGATATTTTTGTTTCTAGAAATGGATTCAGAGTATTTATCAAAAAAAAAAAAAAAAGAAATGGATTCAAAGCAGCCAACTTGATACAATGTAGTCAATGCATTAGAATCGTCTGATTCAATTTTATTTTTTTTGAAGAAGCTAAATTAGTCCACCCAAATTGACACCAGAGAGAATCGAACATGAGACCTTAAGAGGAGCACATCCTTGATCCCAAGCCAATACCACCAAATCAAAAAAAGTAATGCGAAGAATCTGATTCAATTTTTAATGCAATTTTAATTTTGTAAGATATTAAAATTTTGATCTTAAATCTAAATTGTCCGATATTTAATGGAACCATCTTGATTTTAGTCATGGGCAGCCAAGCCAGATCCTTTGTTTCTAGCTCAAAATAACTCCTTTGATCATCCATGAGTTACTTTTCCTATTGTTACATTTTGCTTGAACAAATCATGCTGGTGTTTAGCTTTTTTCACACTAATTATGAAGGAGAGGATCCAATTCCTCTCAACTCTGTCATGTCCTCTAATAGTGATTCCAAAATTGAGTTAATTCTTGTCCTTTTATAGCTTTTGACCAGATGCGAGTCTTCATGAAAACGGACGATTCAAGGCACACAACTCACTCTGTTTAATATGAAATTGTGAATAGCCGATAAACTAGTTTATATCAGATGAGTTTGTAGTAAATAGTTTATAAGTTAGTTTTTAGTTTATAATGAATAACCAGCTGATTAAATTTGTAATATTTGATAAAATTAGCAGTTAAACTAGCTTATAAGTATGAAATGATATAAAAAAAATATGTTCAGTTGATATTTAATTTTTTATTTCACTCACATATTTGACTAAGTCTTTGTTGATGTGACCTCATTTATTCTTATCACTTCAACGCAATTGAGATAATAGCTAGGAATGAACTTTACGGCGCTTATATATACTCCTATAATATAGAAATGTAGAATGGGTAGTGAAGAAAGTTAAATTGATATGAAAATTGCTTTTTTGACCCCCCATTTCTTCTATATCCCCCAAACAGACGTTTTTGCCCTTGGTGTGGCATAAAAATTTTGCCAGACATTCTCGGTTCGTAAAAACCGAGACCCCCCTTTGAATTAGCTCGGTTTCTAAAAACCGAGAAACCCCCCAGAGTTAGCTCGGTTTCTAAAAACCGAGAAACCCCCCAGAGTTACCTCGGTTAATATTAATCGAGCCAGATGTATATACTAACAAAAGCAGCAGCTTCTGTTTTCATTTACGAATTTTTTTCAAAATAACCCTAAGTTCCTCTCTTCTTCTCCAAAACGCCACTTTCAACCCTACATCAACATCCAACTTCAAATCATACATAATCAAGTAAGTTTCATACATCTTTGATCATTTTATATGTTCATCCTCAACATTTTCAATTATATGCATATTTTGTTCCTCTCTCCATAAATTTCAAATTATGACTTTGTCTTTCAAACGTGATTATGTTGTTTGATTTGTTGATTATTGGTTAATTGTTAGTATGGTTAGATAATAGCATGAATGCATGTTTCATATTATGTTAAATGTGAGTATGAGGTTGAGTTTCTATATTGTACTCCAAGTGTTTGACAAAATGTCTGAGTGAAATCAGTTACTTTTTTCCATTTTAATTATGTTTCCATTTGTTTATGGATTAAATGTTTGGTTGAATTAAAAGTTTGAATTTGTCATAGATTAAAAGTTTGTATTGATTTTGAATTTTTTTCTATGTTTAGATATGGAAGACGACAATGTTGGCCGAACTAGACAAGGAAGGGCGAGCAGAGCACATTCGTCTGCTCGTAAAGAGCTTGCTGCAAATGCTCCTCCACCTAAAAGAGGGCGTCGCGGTAAGCAAGGACCGCCGGTGCGAGGAACACACGATGCCGAAGCGGGTGGTTCTCGTTCACGCGCACGTCGACCGGTGCGTGATGATGAGGACTTTGATGCCGGTCAATATTTAAATGAACCGGTTGATTATCAAGAGGATGAGCAACCACAACCACAACCACAACCACAACATAATAATGAGGATGAGGAACCTAATGTACAAGAAGGGTCTTATCCAGGAGGACCGAGTGATTTGTCGTTGCTAAAGAATTACCATAAGCATCGGGCAAATCCAATTTGGGATGCACAACATAACGACCCGGTAAAAATCTAAGAAATATGTCGATTATTTTATGAATGATTTAACTTTGTTCAATATTGTAATTTCGTTAAGGTGCATATTTTAATAATGTATTGCGTTGTTGGATTTTGCAGATTTTACACAAGTCGTTACGTTGCATTGCCAATGCCAATAAGGTTATAAAAATTCAGAAACCTACACAAGATTGGTTTTGGCAATATATTATAGCATCGGGGTTGGAGCCGCTGGTAAGGACCAATTTTAACGTACTTGACTATGGGCTTCTATGGGCTTTTGCTGAGCGTTGGCATCCGGAAACAAGTACATTCCACCTTCCAATAGGTGAGATGGGCATCACATTGGACGATGTCCAATGTTTGTTGCATATTTCTATCCAAGGGAAATTTCTTAACCATGTCAAGATTTCAAGACCAGACGGAGCTAAAATGCTTAGCACATATCTTGGAATTGACGAAGGCGATGCCATTGATATGTTTGCCGCCTTAAAAGGGCCATATTTGACGCATTCCTACGTTCAGGGCCTTTTTATGGATTATTTAGATGCTGCTGAAACTGCTTTCGCGAATAATGCCCCGATGCACGAGGTTAGGATGTATAGGGAGAGATGTGTACGGGCTTTTTTGCTATTTGTGGTTGGTTGTACCATATTCAGCAACAAATCGTCGTACTACCTCGACGTTGTGTATATACAGTACTTTGCGGACTTGTCGAGTGTCCATGAATGGAACTGGGGTTCTGCTGCCCTTGTTCAATTACAAAATTATTTGGACTTCGCATCTCAAGCTCAAGCGTCCCAGTTGGTTGGCTACATGTCATTTTTTGAGGTAAAAATATACGATCCTTCAATTATATATTATGTTATATGTGTAGAACTTATTTTTTACATGGATATATTTTACATAAGTATGTTTGCATATAATGAAGCTTGTATGTGAATCTTTCAGGGGTGGATAATTACACATTTCCCGACACTTAGCATGTGGCAGTTAGAGACAAATTTTACTGAAAATATGCCACTAAATGCGAAGTATGCTCCTGGACAAGGTCACAAGGATTCACGTGGCTATAGGCAGAGCATCGATAATATTCAAGTGTCGGACGTTTTGTTTTGTCCGTATGATAACCGCCGACATATCCGCCCTTTGATTGATGCATGTTGGTTTTCTGGTTGGTTAAGGTGTGGGAGTTTGAAAGCTAAGCATTTGCCTGAACGTGTGCTAAGACAATTTAAGTACGTTCAGAGCATTCCAAGAGACCCCGATGTAAGTACGCCAAATATGAATATATTTGAGATTGATCGTGTGTGGGCTGAAGAGATGGATATGCGGTTGATTGATGAAAACATGAGGGGTCAACCTGTGGTTAATGCTTGGGACTGCGAACCTGGATATGTTTTGTGGTTTTATAAAGTGTCGCATCCCAAAATGCGTCCATTAGAAGCTCCAGAGGATCAACCAAGACCACCTGAGTTGGAGGTGTTGCTCGAGGAGTCTCAACAAAGACATGACCCTAATCCATTGGGTATATGCCGACGTGTCAGGGATGAGGTTGAGAGGGCACTTGATGCTGGTGAGGCTGAGCCAGGAACTCCAGTTCATGGTACTTTGCGTAAGATTCTGAACATGCTTAACCCGTGTTTAACGTATAAACGAATAAGTCGGGGGAGAAGAGGTGGACGGCGTGGATAGTTATTTGTTACTAGTTTAGTGTCTTTAATTATGTTTTAATGTTGGAACTTCTGTATTTTGGCGTTGTAATATGTACTTTGGAATTTGTTGGAACTTAATAATTAATATGTACTTTTGCGTTTTAATGTTGGAATATTATGTATTATGGATTTTATGTTTTACAATTAATTGTTGATTTTGTGTTGGATGAAACTTAATGTATTTTGTGTTGGATGTAACGTAATGAATGTTGTGCAAAAAACAGGTTTGGACCTCAAAATATATTGAGGTGGTAACAGAACCAGAAACTTATGGTTCTGGTTTTTACCAGTTCTGGCTCGGTTTCTAAAAACCGAGCTATACCATGAAACTCATGGAGCGCACATCATCATCATCTTTCAATTGTTTCCACCCGTATTTCTTTGGCGCATCTTCAAATGAATTGCTTGAACAGTCAGCTGCCAGATCGACCCACATTTCTGCATACCCAAGTTTCGCAATTTTGATTTGTTTGCCTTGTGCATAATGATACATGATTTCAATTCTATTTTTTATTGATTCAACGGTTGTTAAACTGGTATCCAATGCAAGGGTGGACAACTCTTTGTTACCCTGAAACTGGACAGAAAACTGATATGTTTCTACCGGATTGCGAACTGCAGAACCACGAGAACCACGTGAGGATGACATAGTTAAGAATTGAAAAAACTAGTAAATAAATTGAAACTGAGTTGTGATTTATCTGAATACGCATCCATATATTTATATAATTTGTTGTCTGATTACATCCACAAAAATTGTCGGTTACATTTCAATTTTTTTATTAAAAAAAATGGATTTAGTTATATATTAACGGTGCATCTTTCTTTACCCCCTTGATCTCTTTTGTACCCCCCATACAATTTACCTGCGTACAGAGGCCTAGCTCGGTTCGTAAAAACCGAGGGGAAGCGCGGTTTTTAAAAACCGCGAATTTATAGGCATGCTCGGTTTTTAAAAACCGAACCACACCAGGAAAAACACCAGAACAGCCTGCTTCTGTTTTCCAATACCACCTCAATACAAATGAGGTCCGAACCTGTTTTTTACACATTATAACATCATTATTTCAAACCAAACAGTTTTACTAAATCAAAATACTATTTTCATTAGATCAAAGTACTATGTTAATTACTTCAAAATACATCAAAGTTCATCAAATTTCATTACATATCAAAATATATCACCTGAGTTCATCAAAGTTCATTATATGCTACCCTATGTGATTACATCAAAGTTCAATCAATTGTCATTGGATTGTCTTCACTACCAACACCAACAGTTGAAACGTCTCCTCTCTCGATGCTCATGAGTTCCTCAAACTCCTTCTGCCTATCCACAAAATAAGTTTGTCAATCCTTAGTGTGTTCAGCAGCATGTCGCTTCCACTGAGCATTTGTTTTAGGTATCGGACAACCTTCTTTTAACTTCACTAAAACGAAGTGATTAGGTAATGCGCCAAGGCAAATAACCTTTGAAGACGGGTTTGGTGGTGGATAGCCACGCAATGGAAAAAATGTTTCACATGCTCCCACTCCATGTTTTGAGAGCTGCACCACTACTCTCTCAAAGATAGTAGCTACGATATGTCCCATATCCGGGAATGTGAACCATTTATCTTGTGGTGCAACTGTCTTCCTAAGAGAGGTTCTTTGTCTCGGAGCTCGGAATAGTGCCTCATAAATATATTTCCAACGGTCCTCACCATCAAACATGCTAACATACATACTCCTATGCAAAGTCATCTCCCTTTGCATGCTAAGTCGTACCAACTCAAAATCCGCTTCATTCTTTTTTGTAGCCAATGCAATCGCGCGGTATCCACAATAACCGTCACCTTCCACATCAACTATATCTTCAATAAAAGGATGCATGCACTTCGGCATGTGGTCAAGCTCAACAATTTGAGATAGAGTCGGAGTGAAGTTACCAATTACCGGAGCTTTGGACATAGTAGACGATGAAGCTTGTGATAATGACGCATTCGAGTCAGATGACTTTGATGGATTAGATTGAGATGATTGTGTCTCCGCAAAGTATGCATTAACATGCTCCCACCGGGACTTATCTCTAGTTGTGGTATTTTTTTTTGCCACGAACCGCCGCCTTTTTCTTTTTAGCCCCTTTTGATTTGGCATCTTGAACCGGAGGCTTGAGAGAGGTAGATTCAGGATATGCAATTAGACGGAGTTGATTTCGGATTTCATTTTTCATACCTTCATCCGATGTTTTCAACCTTTCCTACAAATATTCATATCAATATGTCATTAAGCAAACAAATAATTTTATCGTTACTACGCAAACAAATATGTACAATTATGATATGCGAACCTTAATTGCTTCCCACTCTGCCGTGCACGAATAATCTTCCTGGACGTCTCCACCGCCTTCTTCAACATTGAAACACATCCTCTTCTAGTGAATGTATACTTCATCGAGTCTAATAGGTTGGTTGTGCCTTAACTTCTTAGCAATCAAACATGCACATGGCAACCCATAATTAACTCTCATCAAGCATCCACACTTTTTGCTATCCATACCAACATTGTCGACCCTTTTTGCCTCTTGGTAGATGTAATCCAATGCCGCTCTAGAGACTTTGAAAGGTAACAAAGAGTACAGTCTAACATCTCGGTATATGTGTTCCTCTACAGACATACTTTGACCAAATTGAGTTTGAACTTCGGTGAATTGAAGTCCCAACATGTGATGTATCGCTTCCCATCCCTTCACCAAATCACCAGAACTGTCCTCCAAGGATTTTTTCAAGACACCATGGGCACTTTCAACTCTATTTGTGGTATAGTTGCCCATGTGCATATGCTTGTCTACCTAAGCACATACAACCTTCTCTTTGTCCGTGTCCAAAACGGTTTCTTCAATATAGCGCAACAATATTGGCCACTTCTTACATAGCTCCCTAAACTCCATTAAGCGATCACCATACACGTCGACTGTATCCGAGTATAACAAATGCATGAAGGCTTTTTCCAAATTCGCCCACACAATTTCCTTCTCGACCTCTTCTCCTTCTCTTACTTTCATTAGCTCCTTTATCTTGGACCCCACATTTTTCTGAACATGAACCCGACAAACCATGGCAGCCGATGTAGGAAATACTTGACCAACAACATTCATCAATGCGGTATCTCTATCGGTCAAAATCACCTTAGGCAAACTACCTTCATTCCTTACAAGTGACCGCAATTGTTGTAGAGCCCAAATGAAATTATCTTCTTTCTCGTTTGTAAGCCAAGCAAAACCAACATTATACGTCCTCTCGGTTGAAGTGAACCCGACTATCTCAAATAAAGGCATGTTGTACTTGTTGGTTTTGTACGTCGAGTCCATCACCAATACAGTGGGAAAAGAGTTGAACAAGCTCAAGGATCTTGGATGTGCAAAGAAAATATCTTGAAGATATTCACCTCCTTCATCAACATGCGACCGATACTTGAAAAAATATTTGTTGTCGCTTAGATGTTTGAACATGTGTTGCATTTCACTCATGGACGCCCTCAATTTAGCTTTATACCTATACCGGGCGTTGTAACATTGCTTTGATGACATCGTGTTCTCGGGATCTCTTTCTTTCAATGTCGAGAGGATATTTCTTGGTTGAACCAAATTCTTGGTAATTTCATTCACCAATAGCGTCTCTTCCGGCTTCAACCGACCCGCCACAAGATGCCCCTCAAGCTCCGTGTCCAACTCGTGGTTGTGTATGCCATTCACCACTGTCATATTCCATAACTTTGTTTCTTTTGCATAATAACCACGAAGCCGGAATGGACATCCGCACTTCCTAGTTCCCGTAGAATCGGCTTTCAACTTCTTTTTAGGTGGCACGTACTTGCCGCTTCGTTCGCACTCTAACACAAAAAACGCTTTCCTACTCTTATCCCCGCCGTTGTCCGATCTCCTAACTATAATGGTAAACTTCAATTTCTGTGCAACCTTTTTAGCCCATGTGATCAAATCATCTTTCGAATTCTCTTTAGCCGCAGTCGCAAAATGATGTCCGGTGTCAATTGATATTGGTGGCGGTTGAACTGGAACCGGAACAATGTCAAGTGGTTGTGGCGGTTGATCTTCCATGACTACAAACCAAGCAAATGCAAATAATTTAATTAGCAACCTTTAATTGTTACAATCCTAATAGAATACTAAGTACACACCTACAATACTAATAAGCAATTTGTACTACAATTTATAAGTTATTAGTAACTAATTATATAAAAAAAAAACCAACAAGTCAGAAGCTAGCTATTTTTCTCCAAAACGCAGGCCTAGCTCGGTTCGTAGAAACCGAGCTGGCTCGGTTAATAGAAACCGAGCGTTTCCTGACACATACCCTACGAAACTAGACCTATGACAGCCACATTTAAACAAAATTTAAATCGGTGATTACCTTAATTTCACGCTTTAATGAGTGTTTGATGTTGTAGAGCAGCCTTTGATGTTGAATCCAAGCCTTGAATGAGCACCAATTAGGATTTGATTTGGGCAGGGGAATTTGAAAAGTTTTGCAGAAAATAAGAAGTGGCTGCTGGTTGTTCTATATATAGGACTAGCGCGGTTTTTAAGAACCGAGAGAGCTGCTCGGTTTCTACGAACCGAGGTATCCTGCCAAAAAATTTGGTACCCCCCAAGGGCAAAAACGTCTGTTTGGGGGGTATAGAAGAAATGGGGGGGTCAGAAAAGCAATTTTCAATTGATATTTATCAAACAAAAAAAAAGTTAAATTGATATTGGAGATATCAAGCTTTAAACCCCAAATCAAGAGAAAAAATTCTGTGGATTTTGAAAACATGCTATTTGGACATTTGTGGAGTAAGGACATGGGTTTGTGTCAAATGTAAAGATGAAAAAGTCTAAGCTCACTTACTTGTAACACAAGTTATCTAACTAGTTGTTAGTAGATAATACCTGGTTCAATTCAGGTAGAAAGTTAGTTGTATCTTTGTAACTACCTTTTTTTTTTACAACATCTTTGTAACTACTTTAGTGAGTTAAATTTGTATATATAGGAAGCTACACTATTGTATTGAATTAGTTTTGTGAGATAATAAAATTTTGAGCTCTCTTTGCACCTATGGCTTATTGCTTCTCTTTGATCCGCTCCACCTTAAACTAGCTCTAGATTCTCAAAGTATTCCTTCTTTGCACATAGGAGCATCTAGAGTTCATTACTCAACTCTCCCGTGGTTCCCAACTTGATACCACTCCACTAGCACCTCCGTATCCTCATAATAAGGCTATCGTTTAAGACGTAACCGGAGTATTGTTAGCGTCACCTCTTCAAACTGATGTCGAGTATTATTATCATCGCTTCTCCAGGCTGATGTCGAGTTTTATTCAAGGACAAAAATGGAAATATCGGGGGATGGGGGGAAGAGTCATAGGGGGAGAGAATTTTTCATAAATAAATATTTCATACCCACCTATTAACAAATTCTTTTATTTGGTCACTCAAAAAGAAAGGAAATCTATTGACATGAATGTTGGTGAGTTTGCACCACATTAATTACTAATTTAATCCCAGCCGGCAGTTGCAGTGTTAATAACACTACGTGCAATCGAGGGAAATAGATTTGTTATTGTATGTAACTGCGTCATCCGATCTGATCAACTGATAAAATTGTTTAATTATATATTCAATATGGATCGACCGATCTAAATCTAATGGCTGAAAATGAAAATTGTGTCAAACTGTATGGTCCTACTATAGCAGGAAATCTACATCCGCAACCGAGTTCTCTCTCATATAATGGGTGTAATGTAGAAGCCAAGCCGCACCACCTTGTACTATCATTTGCCACTTTGTTGGTTTGGCCGTAGTAGTAAAGAAAATGTACTACCCAAGTTGATTTTCATTGTTCCTAGAGACACAATTTTTTTCTACTTGCTTAAGTTTTAGAAATACCAAGTTTCAGCCTCAACAAATTCTACAAGCTGTCCTATTTTCACAACTAATACTAGCAGGTCTATTTATTAACTATGTTGATGACAATTCTGTGACATATATTTCTATTAATAGACAATGGTTAGAATAGAAAGACCAAGTCCTGCATCGCACGGATTCAACCGTATAACTGACTTTGTGATACTAATTCAAAAAATGTTTTAACAATGGAAAAAAAATTCCTGGCTGTGGGCCAAAACAGCTCTAACAATTCATTCAAGTTGTAAAAACAACTAAATTTAATACACGCGTTTATGACATGAAACTAAAAATGTTAATACGTATGTAAACGCTAAAAGCAGCTATTCACCGAGGGAGAATTGAAACCCCCAGTTCTATAGTCCAAACCAGTTAAGAAACAGAAAAGTACACTTCATGAAAAATTGTTTGATTCAAGAACCCGGCATTAAAGTGAACTGCACAATGCTCCTCACTCTAGTCCTGCAAAAGAAAAAATGTAATGAAACATCAGATACATTATTACTATCTGGAGGTTAAGACGAGAATTCAAACAAGAAGAGTATATATGAACATAAACAATTCATACACAACAGTATGATCAATCCTTGTTGCATGTAATTCTCCTCAAAGTTAGATAACCTGTGATGGATCTCATTCAACTACCATGTCAGTTTTTCTTTACCTCAAGGCGAAGGATCGGAATAGGTAGGGTCTAGGATCTATGCTTAATACATTTCAATTATTGGCTAAAATCATAATATAACAATGGTTGGGTAAGTTGGGCAGCAGTAGCTAACATGTTTAAAAATATGTGTGATGAAGGCACAATTATAGTCAAATAGTTGATTACAGGAACTAAACAGAATGAATAAAAATAATTACATGTCATGGAAGAGTGATGGTTAATTTATCAGAGATCAAGAAGAAAAGCTTGAACGAGTGAACGACACATGGAAAAATAGACACATACTTGTTCCATTGCAGTAGAATCAGTATTTTTCTGCTCTTGTGTATCATTGACATTATCAGTCAAGCTTTGTATTAGATGACATATCATCAGTCATTTTGGTTAATATATAAGAAATTAATCTTAGGAAGATACAATAAAATAGACAACAGAATGTCATAACAAGGCTCACAAGACACACACTAGTAGCAAGAATCTAGGAGAGAGTAGATTGTGACTATACCATAAGAAAGTTAGCCCAGACAACAGCTGCAACTCCTGCGATCCTCTAATATCATCTTCTCAAGATCATCATTAATCTTTCTGAGATTCTCAACATGTGACCTCAGCTGCTTAATGGCATCCTCCATATCTTTCTCTTTTGATTTTTTATCTTTCGTTATCTTTGAGATCGTGTCTTCTCTCTCTTTCTTATCCTGGGTTACTCTGTCAACCCTTGATTCCAACGCAGACTTATGCTGTTATAGAGCTTTAACCTCCGCATTCAGAGTTTGAATTTCAATCGAAGTTCCGACAGCCCTTGATTCCAAAGCAGAGTTATCCTGTCGTAGAGTTTCAACCTCCGCTTTCAGAGTTTGAATTTCAGTTGAAGTTCCGACAGCCCTTGATTTCAAAGCAGACTTATGCTGTTGTAGAGTTTGAACCTCGGCTTTCAGAGTTTGAATTTCAATCGAATTTTCTAGCATTATTCCGACAAACCTTGTTTCCAAGGTAGACTTCTCATGTTGTAGAGTTTTAACCTCCGCTTTCAAAGTTTGAATGTCAATCGAAGCTTCTTCATACTTATCCTGTGATGCATTGGGCATAATTTGATAATAGTTCCTAAGGACAACAGCAAAATGCTAATAGTAAAAGGCTTAAGACAATATAACTTACTGTGTATTTGGTGACAAGCACTTTCTCACCTGCATTCCATCAGAGCAGTATTAGTTACAAACTTTATGAATTAAAATCTAGTAATCTACACTTAAATAGAGTACAGTTGTGCTTTTACCATATTCCTCAATTATTTTAGAAATCACTTCTGCAGGAAATCCTGTACTGATTAAATGTTGAAACAGCTTTGTATCAGATGAAGCAGCAAACGAGCTTGCCTTCAGGGAATGAGAAATATATGTTAGCATCAAAAAGACTCAATTTCCTGTGAAGAATCATATTTCTATATGCATGTTTCTCAATGATGCATATGAATGTGCATTGGGTTTAAAATACTTTCAGGTATAGGTAATTGGATTGGATAAACCATCAAATCAATAGCTATACAGATAAGGAACTTGATTCAAAAGGAACTAGCTACAATGAAATAAGAAATGTAAATAATCCACAAAATCAAAACTGAGATACATATTATATATGTAAAACTACTTTAGTAAGGTCCCATACTATCACTTAAGTCAGTAGTATTTGGATTGAAAATTGTTCATCACATAGGATATTTTAACATAATTAGGGTCTCCAAAACTCCATTCCAAATTATTAAGTATTAAGGTAATTGGGGCTTCTTTATGCCCTCTTTGTGACCAAGAAGAAAAAAAGAAACTAGGCATCACAATGAAGATTACAGCAAAAATATAACTTGGAAATTATAAACTAAGTCCCTGATCTGACAATACAATTCAATCAATTAGGTCTTCAAAATCCATGTAACTAATCTCCAATCTATATAGATCAAACCCAGTTGATAATTTTTACTATCTTTTACCAATTCCTAATGGTTGAAAACCTTAAATTCAAAAACTTTGCATAGCCATTTGGAAAATGTTCAAAACTTTTCACTAATATGGTCAACCCATTGTGCTAACATCTTCAAAATCGATTAACAAATTAACAAAGGCTTGACACACAAACCTCTCATGTTTCTCTTTATTTATTTAAATTTTGTAATAAAATAAATACTCAGAAGCAATTAAACAAATATGTTAAGTTGATCATATATTAGAAGTGAAATGAGTACATGATGCTACATAGATGACTTAATTACAACTGGAAATGATAAGGTCTCTCTAATTAAGGGAAGTTAGAACCTTAAAGGTGCATTAAATCTTATCGCTTCAGCGGCCTAATCAGTCATAAATCTACTAACAACTAGACTTAAAGTTCTCTAAAACGAAAATGTGACATCAACCGTGATTCAAGTATCTATCGTTTATAAAATACTTGTCTTTGTGTCAGCAGGCTCTTCAGCCACAAGAGAAGATTCCACGGTGACACCAAATCCTTCACCCGAAACACCACTACAAACACAAAATTCAATTAAAAACTGAAAGCTAAGCAAATTATGAATCAATAAAGTATACAAGTCATTTGAATTACTAAATCGTCACACAACGCCCAGCACAGAACAAACAAAATTAGTAGCCAACGAATAAAATCATAGCATAACTTTACATATAATTGACAAGTGAGTCGCGGGTAGGGAAACTTACGAAAGTCTCAAAAGAGTGTCAATGTGCTTATACCACCTAGTCACATTCATAAGTTCATCTGATGGAACTGATGGCAAAGCTGCATAAACAGTGAGATCATCCTTTGAAGCTTGGTACCTAAACAGATTAAGTAAAAATGCAATTCATAAGAAACAAAAAATCAAATAAGAAAACAAACAACACATTTAAACAAAAGATTACAACTTACAAAAAAGCAACAAAACCTTACCCTGAGATATAACTGCCTGTGAGAAGGTACTCATCAAGCTTCTTCAACCCAAATTCAGACTTAAGGTTATAGAGTGTGACTTCCATTTTTGCTTGAACTTCTACCAAACATGCATAATAATTAACATGTCTTTAACTTAATAGCACAATAATTAATGAAGCACGGACACCGGACACGAGATGGACATTGACACGTCGACAACACCGATAATAATTTGAGAAAATGACACAATTCAATATAACTATAATTTATAAGTGTCGATGTTGTGTCGGTGTTCGATGTCAGGACACGCTTAATTAGAGGAATGTCCGTGTTTCCTAGTTAACATCTTTTAAGATGATCTCATGAAACGAAACTCAAATCAGATCATCTTCAAAGATTAAGATGATAAGTTAACTTCAAATGTTTTCAAATATTAAGAGAATCTTACAATAAATTAACATCAATGTTTTCAAAGAATCGTCAAAGATTGATATTTTTACAAGATTAATAGACGATAATAAATTAACTTGAAATGTTTTCAAAGATTAGGACGATCTTACAATAAATTAACATCAGTGTTTACAAGATTAATAGCACAATAAATTGTTGTCGTGAGTTGGCATGAAAAATTATAGGGATATTGTTTTCCTTATTTAATATAATTACATAGTGTAAGGATTTCATATAATATGATTGCACTGGAGGAGTGGCTGTTATGTGGAGGAAAGTGGTTAATTGTTCTATCACTAACTATTCTTTGAATCACATAGACATTGAGGTAGACGATTTACAACGAGGCAAGTGGAGGTTAACAGGTTTTTACGGGTATCCAGAAGGAAGTAGGAGGAGAGACTCTTGGGATTTCCTGAGACAACTCTCTAATGCTTCTCAGTTACCATGGTGCATTATAGGAGATTTTAACGACATTCTTTCCTCAGATGAAAAACAAGGAAGATCACAGAGACCGCAATGGTTAATAAATGGCTTCCGAGAAGCGGTGTCGGACAGTGATTTAGTAGATATTCACTGGAAAGGTTATCCTTTTACATGGTTCAAAAGCCTCGGAACTGAACGTGCAGTTGAAGAAAAGCTAGACCGGGCAATGGCTAACGATATCTGGTGCAATATGTTTCAATATGCTACAGTCGAATGCCTTACAGCAACAGCGTCAGATCATTACCCCCTCCTCCTTGAGTGTGATCTGAAGCCAATCAAACACAGGCATCTGAAGCAATTCAAATTTGAAAACGCATGGTTCGCAGAGCCAGAATTTGACACTTTTGTGAAGCAGCATTGGGAAACTTATGGCAACACGACTATTACTCGCAAACTTGACGATTGTGCATCCGATCTTACAAGCTGGAGTAAGGACAACTGCAACAAGACGAGGAAAGAAATTGAGAATTGCAAGAAAAAGCTAGAAAGAGCACGATTACAGATAAATCATTCAAACATAAATTACTTCAATGCTCTTAGGAAAAGGCTGGACACTCTTCTTGTGAAAGATGACATGTATTGGAGACAAAGAGCCAAGACTTTCTGGTACAGGGAAGGGGACTTAAATACTCGATTTTTTCATGTTGCGGCAACTTCTAGAAAACAAGTCAATCAAATTAATTATCTGGAGGATGCTAATGGAGTTTTGTGCCATGATTTGGATGGCATGAAAGGCATTGCCCATAATTATTTTGTTGAGTTATTTCAAAAGAAGTTTGGTGAGAAGGATTTAGTGATTGATGCAGTACCTTGTTCAATTACTAGAGATGATAATGAGCTTCTAACTGGCCCTTTCAACATCGAAGAGTTCAAAGTTGCAGTTTTCTCTATGCAAGCAGATAAATGTCCGGGACCGGACGGTTTCAATCCTAAATTCTACCAACATTTTTGGGATATATGCAGCCATGATATTTTTACCACAGCATGCTTTTGGCTAGAGTCTGGCATGTTCCCACCAAACCTAAACTCTACAAATATAACGTTAATACCGAAAGGGGATTCACAAACCTCCATGAAGGATTGGAGACCAATAGCACTTTGCAATGTTCTATACAAAATAGTTTCTAAAGTGCTTGCGAATAGACTCAAGAAAGTGCTCAACAAATGTATATCAGAAAACCAATCTGCTTTTGTTCCGGACAGGTCTATACTTGATAACACCATAGCTGCCATTGAGTTAGTCCATTTTATGAAATCTAAAACAAGAGGCAGGAAAGGAGAGGTAGCTCTCAAGCTCGACATCAGTAAAGCCTATGACAGAATTGATTGGGAGTATCTTCATGACATCATGGTCAAGATGGGTTTTTCAAATCAATGGATAAAATGGATCATGCTTTGCGTTGAAACGGTTGATTATTCTGTTTTGTTCAATGGTAACCAGGTTGGACCCATTATTCCAGGTAGAGGGTTGCGGCAAGGCGATCCTCTGTCGCCTTATCTCTTCATTATTTGTGCTGAAGGACTCTCCTCTTTGATCAGACAGGCAGAACTCAAAGGAGATATTCATGGTGTAAAAATTTGTAAAAATGCACCAATTATATCTCATCTATTGTTCGTTGATGATTGTTTTCTTTTCTTTCGAGCAACTGAAAAGGAAGCTCTCAACATGAAGAATATCCTAACTATCTATGAAGCCGCGGCCAGTCTATTAATCTGCAAAACTCAGAATTATTTTGCAGCAGAAACGTCCCGGATTCCGTTCAAAATTCCATTGTTAACATCTTAGGAGTTCAACAAGTTTTAGGAACGGGCAAATATCTTGGACTTCCTTCCATGATTGGCAGGAGCCGAAAATCAACTTTTAGCTTCATCAAAGACAGAATTTGGAAAAAGATCAATTCTTGGAGTAGTAAATGCTTGTCTCAAGCAGGTCGAGAAGTGCTTATCAAGTCGGTGCTTCAGACTATCCCTTCCTACATAATGAGTATCTTTCTTATTCCTTCCTCTGTTATTGATGATATTGAAAAGATGTTAAACTCCTTCTGGTGGGTACATAATAGAGCACAATCGAAAGGAATACGTTGGATGTCTTGGGAGCGACTAAGTGTACATAAACAGGATGGAGGTATGGGTTTTAAAAGCTTGGGTGCCTTTAATCATGCTATGCTCGGTAAACAGGCCTGGAACTTGATAACCAAACCAGACACTCTTGTCGCTAAACTTTTCAAAGCTAAATATTTTCCTCATAGTGACTTCCTGGAATCCAGCATAGGACATAATCCAAGTTATGTGTGGCGCAGCATATGGAGTTCCAAATTTGTTGTGAAAGGTGGACATAAATGGAGTATAGGAACAGGACATAACATCTCTCTCTGGGATCAAAATTGGCTCTTTGACGGGACTTCTATCAAAAAGCCGGATAATATTGATTCGCAGTTGAATAATTTGACAGTAGCAGATCTGCTACATCATAATGTGAAGGAATGGGTTTCAGGTCTAATACGCGGTTTAGTAAATGATGATATAGCTGATAAAATTCTGCATACACCTCTTCTTGAGTCGGTCCAGAACGATAAAATCACTTGGCAGCATGAGAAAAATGGTCTCTACACAGTCAAAAGTGTGTACCGTTTCTGTATAAGCACAATTCCTGGGAGAGACCAGCACCGTGTTGAAGGAAATTGGCATCTTATTTGGCAAACTCAAATGCCTCCAAAAATAAAAAAATTTATGTGGCGAATCTGTCGTAATTGTCTGCCCACGAGAGCAAGATTGCATGACCGTGGCGTTACTTGTCCAATTAATTGTGTTCTTTGTGATGCAGGTGACGAAGATAGTAATCATTTATTTTTTTCCTGTCAGAATAGCATAAATTGTTGGCAACAGATGGGATTATGGAGTAGCATCATGCAACACCGGAATCTGACAATTTCTGTTAAGGAGAATGTTTTTAATATTATGCTTCAGCTTAATGAAGACAGCAGGGCTGTGTTTGCGTGCGTCATGTGGTCCATTTGGAAACAAAGAAATGACGTGATATGGCGAAATGAGAGAGTGCATAGGACTGTTGTTTGTGAACGTGCAAACTCGCTCCTAACAGGGTGGAGGAATGCGAGAGAAGTGCGTGACATGTATAATAATCAGCAACATAGTCCACAAAGATTTGAATGGACAAGACCGGATGCAGGCACCTGGAAATGCAATGTCGATGCTTCCTTTTCAAGATCGAGAAACAAAGTTGGCATCGGTGTATGTATTCGGGACAATCAAGGCCAATTTGTTCTAGCTAAAACAGAGTGGTACTCACCTATTCTTGATGTTGATACTGGTGAAGCTTTAGGATTACTCAGTGCGTTGAAATGGGTGAAAGATCTCCACCTTAACAGTGTGGTGTTTGAACTTGACTCCAAACGCGTGGTGGACAAGTTTAACAACAACATGATAGATGAATATGTGTTTGGAGATATTATAAAAAATTGTAAATATGTTTTTAACTCTTATTTTACAAACTCGCATGTTGAGTTTATTAGGAGGCAAGCAAATGGGGTTGCTCACAATTTAGCAAAAGTGGCCCCATCTCTAGCTAGTTTCCGTATTCATACTGATATCCCTACATGTATCCAGGATTTGATTATTAATGAAATGCTATAAGCTTATTCTGTCAAAAAAAAATATATATAATATGATTGCACATTCTGTGGGATTGTATTTAAATATAGATTGACTGCCATAGTTTCCTATAATAACATATTGAAGGCTATATGTATGTAGTTCATGTACAGAAACAAACAGAAAATAAAAGAATAGAAAATATGTTTATATGCTTTTCCATGTTTTAACATAAATTAACTTGAAATGAAAACTATGAGAATTAAATCGAAGCTTACGAGAGTGGTTTGAGTTTTTGAATGCAGATGAAAGGATTGACACCGCACCAGCGATTAGCTTCTTCAAGGCTTCAACTGTAATAAGAGGATAAAAGTTAAACGAATCCCAATAAAAAGGAAATGAAAAATTGGAATTCACCATTACCTCTGTGAGAGTGAGAGTTGAATGAAGATTGAAGCAGCGGAAGGAAATGTTGTTATATATATTCTCTTACAATAAGTATTTTGGACTTTAGTGCTTTGTTCTAGAAATATGATGATGGGGTGTTAAGCTGTTACTCGTTAGAATCATTTGGCTGTAACCAACTACTACCCATTGTATTCATCATCAGAAAGTAATAACAAAATTTGATCAACAAGTGGTATTGTAAACCTTGTGTGTGGGATTGGACCCTTAATTTGTTCACCTCCATAATTTGTGGAGATTGTGCCATTTGTTCTTTTGTCTTTTTCTGCATTTGGCCCAACACTTGTGGAGATTGGCTACTCCTGGGAGGTATCATCCCTAATATCCAAAAGATTGGTATCAGGAAACCTCAATTACAAGATAGGATCATTGGGGGACTGAATTCCAAATTTTAACAAGTTTCCCGCCAATTTGCTTCAAAAAAATCAAGTTACCCGCCAAAATCGAGTTCTATAATATAGGCAAGTTTGTTTAACTCTTTTTTTTTGTTAAAATTTTATTAACAGGAGATCATGTAATTTAAATTTTTAATTGGGTTTAATATATATATTTTTAGTCCCTGAAATTTTTTTCGTTAGTGTTTTTTTTTTTTTTTTTAGTTCATACTTTTAATTTAACTCCTGTATATTTTCATATTTTTGAACGATTTTTTGTATTCATGTTTATAATATTATAAGAAAATTTCTGATAAAAATTTAGAATTTTGTTAACATAAGATGATTATTTATGAATTTTTATCTGCAAAAAGCAAAAAAAATCATATTTAATTCATGGTTTGTTAAAAATATTTAAACTTTTTTAAAAGACATTGATATGATGTACTAAACATGACCGCAGAAAAAAAAATTGATTGATATGCACGAGTTGAATGAAAAATATGGACTAAAAACACTGACGGAAAAAACTTCAGCACTAAAAAATACGAAAAAACTCTTCAAAGACTAAAAATGAAATTCCAATAAACTATAGAGACCAAAAATATATTTAACTCTTTTAAATTTTAATCTAATCTGTCCCATAAGTCCTAGCTCAACTGGCAAAAATGCCGAAATTGTTAGGCCGGACGTCGTGACCCGGGTTCGAACCCGGGATCTTACAATTATTTGTGAGTTTAATTTCAGTGAATTACCACTTTCTTCAATGACCAAAAAAAAATTTTAATCTAATCTATTTAAAAGAATACACTATCGAAAAGTCAATTTTGGCCATCCTTATAAATTGGCACGTAACTATAAAATATTATTTTGTGTCCTTTAAACCGGCATTCTATGCATATTTTTTTATGGGGATATTTTTACTTATTTTTTATAGCAGTAAATTTCTATTGAGACTTATATTTATACTCATATATTAATATTTGTCTTTTTTATAGTAATAATTTCTATGTGGACTTATATTTATGCTCAAATATATTAATATTTATGTCTTTCTTTCATTCTTTTATAGTAATAATTTTTATGGAGACGACGTATATTTAAAAGCTTTCTATGAGGACATATATTTAAAAGCTACGCATTCGGTACAAAAGCTGTTGAAACTGACTTTGCTGGAAGCAGCTTAATTTTAGTTTTTATTTATAAAAAATAAGTGACTTTTAGTTTTATGAACTTTGACGAAAAATCATTTGGCCCTACTTATACTTTAAAGAGCAAAAAGGGTAAAATTAAGGCAGGTCAAACATACACTAAATATCCATGTGCCTCTGACATATATCAATTGAAAACATTGTAGAACCGAATTCACTCGGGCGATATTTATGCTCTAAGGATTATTTTATTGCTAATAGGAGTTTTGTTATAGGTGATATGCCTTTTTCTCAGAATTTCCGAGTTCCTTTTATAGTACTCAAGGGAGTTTTTAAGACATAATTGTTCGGTGGCTTTTCATTTCCTACAAGAAAAATTGTCAAAATAGCAATAGTCAGGACTATCACTGCCATGACAGATGCAAAACATGTGGTTTTGCATTTGTTTTGCCTCTGGCACGGGCGTGAGACCTCCAGTTGAGATCCACTCCATTTTCTTATGCTCCATTTTGTTCAATTCTTTTAATAGATGTTTGTCATGTGGCAATGAAATATTTCAATGGCCGTGACTAAAACTTTAAAAAAAAAAAAATTTCAAAAAAATAATTAGTTTTAGCCTTCAGTTTATGGGCGTAGTTAGCTTTCTCTTCTCCCAGGGGTGTTTGGAAAAACCATTAGAGGCGCAGAGAAATCCATGACGACAATTAATGATTAGAGTACAATGAATTTAAACAACCATATCATGAAAACAATCAAGTTAAACAACCATAACTTATCATTTTAATTTCAGTGCTCAAATAAGGGGAAAGTGGAAATATCCAAGAAAGTGATACAACGACGATTCAGTGGTGGTACAACGGTTATATTCAATAGCCATATATCAGCGAGCGACGAGATCTATTGTGATGGCGACGAGATGGTGAGACGGCGTGGCGGCAAAATTTCCTGGTAGGAGTGGTAAGATGACGATGAACAGAGACGATTGAGTTCACAAGGAGTGTTTTGTATTTTTTTTTTTTTTTGACAAGCAGTGTTTTGTATTTTTTATATAAACAAAATCCTGATTTTTTAAGATTAAATTTGGGCCATTAATATCTCTAATTACCACTTGGCAGATATCTGTTAAAGAAATTAGCCGAAATGGAGCATAAGTTGATCTCAACTCTAAGACCTCTGGCACGGGCGGGGAGAGCTGACTCATAAGTTTTGCATCCCATCTTCACGACTTCATCAAGAAGTAAGCTTATTGCCTTAAATTGCATGATAATCTTCACATTCCTTCAAATAGCCATTAGTTGCTCCAATCTCCATCTATTAGACAAAAACAAAACATAAAGGTAGAAAACTAATCCAAAATACTTAAATTAAACACGAAAAAAATTAAGAAAATACTACATAAAATATGTTTATCAAATTCGTCCATGCTTGAAAATCTTTACTTGTCCTCAAGCAAAACTACCTTGAAAACGATATGTTTAAATTAGGGGTGTCAAAATTATCCATTATTCATCCAATCCATTCACTAATGAATTAATCCGATCCATCCATAAGTTTAAAATCTTTATTAATGGAATGGATCCATCCATTTAATTAAATGGATGGATCCAATCCATCCACCTTAATTTCAAAATACAATGGATGATTGGTTATTATTTTTTTTTTTTTTTTTTTTTTTTATCAAGGTTATTATTTATTTTAAATCAAATGGATTGCCACTTTAAAAAATAAAAAACATAAACAAATCATAGTTTTAAATAATATTTTTTTTTATAAATAATTTAACAAATAAAATTAATTTCTTTACATAAAGGTACTACCTTTTTTTTTTAACATCCAATCTCATTCTTATATATAAATACTTTTACTTTTTTTTAACTACCTTGTATTATTTTATAAATAAATGGTTTTTTAAGTTTTTTTAGTAATTTAAAAAATTATTAATTTTTAAAACTAATTTTTTTAAATAAATTACTGATTTTAATTATTAAAAAAAAATCAGATTTTTTATTAAAAAAAAAACTAAAAGAAAGATTTTTTTTAAAATCAAAAAACAAGTTTATTAAAATAATTTTAAAAAAACAGTTTTTATACAATTTAGAATAAAATAATAATTTTAATATTAAAATATATTATATTTATTATTATTAAAATAAAAGGGGGGTGGCAGGTGGCGGTCTGCCGCCGGAGCTCCTCCTCGGACCACCGTGAGACCGCCGGAAAATCTGGCCCGCCACCGTCAACCATCGCGCTGGTGTCGGAGGTCCGGCGTTGACCGGTGGCCACCACCACCTACATTTAATTATTATTTAAAAAATCTGTTATTAAAAAAAAAAAAAAAATGGTTTGGGCTATCACATGTATTTGCCCATTTGTCAAAAAAAAAATGTAATGTTTGGATTTAGTGTTTAAATTGTTTTTACTTTTTACACCTTTAATTTAAATAAAAAAATTAAATTAATGTTTGAATTTAGTCTTTGGATTGTTTTTTATTTTTTACTTTCATAAAAAATAATAATTAAATTACTTTTATTGGATGGATTGGATATTCATCCATTAGAAATATGATAATAGATGAATTGGATTTTATCTCTAATGGATGGATTGGATTGAATTTTTTGATTAAATGTTAATGGATTACTTTGATTCATCCATTAACAGTCCAATCCAAATCCATCAAATCCTTCCATTTTGACACGCCTACAAGTATTGAACAAGCTCAAATTTGAGTAATCGTCAACAATCCAAATTAGAGTGCAATCGTCAACTATTGAAGTCAAGTTTGAATTGTTTTGACAATTAAAAACTTGACTAGAATATCCTGTGTTGACAAAGTCAAACATTGTGTTGGTCTTAAAATTATTTGCTTGAAAAACATTTTTAAATTTAATGTTGCTTTAGCAAATAATTTAAATTTAATATTGCTAAAATATAAATATTATTGTATTTGGCATTTAAAAATTTTCTATATGTTTTTGTGTGTTTGATGAATAAAACCAGTGGAATTATTCAACTTAAGTTCAATTTGTTATTTAATGATTTAATTTTCAGTTTAAGTCTGGCTTATTTAATTCAAAAAGAAGAGATATAAACCATTTTTCTAATAATGTATGATTTGTATGATGTATATGATTTGTTTATGCTTTGGAATATGCAAATCCTGTCATTTACTAAAACTTGTTCAACTTGAATTGGATTATGACACATGTTACGAAACTTTATATAGTAACTTTTGTATTAAAAGTTTTACGTCCAGTTTATTACAAGTAAACATATATCACTTTGTTTAATGAGGATTTTCCATTTTTAAGTTCCTACTTTATTTACCTTTCTCTCTTGCTTTTAATTTCTTTCGATTCAATAAAAAGAAAATTGAAATATTAATGAATTTACCTAATCTCATCTCATTATTAAAATGTAGGAACATGATCAACAACAGAGATTGGAGGTTTGAGCAACTAGCTCTGACAACGACAATACTTTCTATGTTGTTGACTATTATTGCTATAGTGAATACTTCATCGTATTTTGTTAAGTTCATGGTAGAATATGAAACTATCGTGATACTCTCACTTGTTGTTCTTGTTTTATTTTTTCAAATAGCAATATTTGGAATTCTACGACATCATTTCTCCAACAACATCAACGTCAACAACAATATCTTGATCTTATACATTTTGGTGCTATCAAGTATAACATCAATCATAGAAGTGAGCCTTGTTTCATATCTAGCCGCGTTCATCACTTTTATCTTATGTTTAATCACATTTTCATGGTTTACTATTGTTAACCAGCATGAGTTGCCATATGAAATGATTGGATTTGTATATTTTATTTGGCTTTCGATTCTAGTGGTCACTTCTTCTTTAATACTTATATTAATTTCATTTACGATGCCAAATCATTTTTGATGTTGGTTTGAATCAAATCTTTTTTATTTCTTATTTAGTTTAAAAGAATAAATTGTTCAGCTTGTCAAATCATTGATATTTGTATTGAAAACATTCCTCAATTGTCATGTTTTACTCACTCTAGTTTTTTTTTTTTAATTAATTTCTATTTCCTTGAATGAAAAAATATTAATCTTAATAAAATTAACCATGGACTAAGTTAATGTTTATGCTGCCGTGGGCACACTTTTCTTTTTGTTTTTTTAATTGGGTCGTGTAGTGCTTTTAATTGATGATTCCATATGACAACTAAATTTAGTTGAAAAGTGTGCATGAAAATAATTAAAAAGACTAATGTTTCTTATTTTATAGGATTTTTTTATAATATTTTATAGGATCTATTGATTAGGATGGCATTGCAACAACCATATTTTCACATATTTATTATTCTTAATCTCACTAATTTTTTTAGTTGGTCTTTATCAATTCTTAACCTTATAAGTTATAGGTATTCTTTCTTCTTAAAAAAAAGTTATAAGTATTCTTTAGTGTTTCTTAACCATATAAAAAATACATTATTTTTTTTAGATACAAAAATAAATAAGTTTAGTTGCATATTTAGTCCCTTATATTTATTTTAAGTTTTAATTTGGTCCTTTAAGTTTAAAAAGTTTTAATTTGGTCCATTTAATTAAATTTTTGTTTAAATCGTCTACATGTGTGATAGATTTGCGTACGCAGACTTAGGAGGGTACTATGTAAAAGTTAAGAAAAAAAATACTCGACATTTAACAAAAAGTTAGAAAAAATTAACTCAAAATTTAACGAAAAGTAACAGCGGCCCATTTGCTTGAGTTGTTGGCAAATGTGTGTCCTGTGAAGGAATAGGAAAATAGAAGAATATAGATTCCAGATTCGTCCGGCATTTTCTCGGTACATTCGACGTATATTTTGCTTCAAAATCTAGTTGACCCGGTGGTTTTAGACGGTAATGTTGTGAGTACGTTCGAAAATTTATGGGTGGATGATGTACCATCAAAGACAAACATTTTTGGTTGGGGATTATTATTAGCTAGATTACTGACACGTATGCCTTTGGCAAGCAAAGGCATCATTGTTAATATGCGCGACATGTCTTGTGTTTTTTGTTTTCGGGAGGACAAAGACATTCAACATTTATTTTTTAATTGCTCTTTTTCAACTCTAGTTTGGAGGAGTATTTATAATTGGATGAAGATGGAATTTATTTCTTTCTTCCGAGCAAAGTCAGGTTATTTTAATTCCTTTGGTAGTTCGGTGAGGAACAAGAAATGAATGAAGACTCGTCATTTAATTTGGTTAGCTACTACTTGGAGTATTTGGAGACTTCATAATAATATTTTGTTCCGGGGAGAAGTTGCAAATTTGTCTGTTATAGTCAATCAGATTATCAATATCAAGGCCGTCTCGAAACATTTCGAGGCCCCGGACGAATTAAAGAGACCCTCTAAAAATAAAATTAATTTAGTAAAATTGTTTTTTTATTAAAAAAATGTAATTTTTTATTTAAAATCATCAATAATATTAAAATAGTTATATTCTAATCAAGTTTTTTTTTTTTAAAAATGTAGTTTTTTTGAAAAAAAAAATATAGTAATAAAGTTTTATTTTTATTTTCTGGTAGATAAATTAATAAAGTTATCTATAGATTTATAGACAGACAATGTTTGGCCATTTAATTGTTAGGCTTTAATGCAGTTTTGATCCCCCTATTTTGAAAAACTTGAACTTTTGATCCCCTATTTTAAAAGCCAACTTTTTGATCCCCCTATTTTGAAAAACTTGAACTTTTGATCCCCCTATTTTAAAAGCTAACTTTTTGATCCCCTTATTTTGAAAAAGTTGAAGTTTTGATCCCCCAACTCATTTTGGTCAAATTTGTGATGATGTGTCAACCACATTGATGACGTGGCAGTGTCTATGTGTCAATCTCATATTCCATATCATTATTTTTTTTAAAATAAAATATTATGTATTAAAAGTATTAAAAAATTAAAATAATTAATTAATTAATAATAATTAAAAAAACAGTAAAATTAACCTCTATAAATATATATGATTAAAAATCAATAAATTATCCCAATATATAATTAAAAATCAGTAAATCATTCAAATATATAATTAAAAATCACTAAATTGTCCAAATATATAATTAAAATTCAATAAATTACCCGAATATATAATTAAAATCACTAAATTGCACAAATATATAGTTAAAATCCAATAAATTACTCAAATATATAATTAAAAATCACCAACAACAATCTAATTCTCATCATCATCATCTACATCACTCTCACTAGCAACATATTTAGAATCATCTTCACTTAAGTCTTCAGGTTCCTTTTCACTTACTCCCGATTCTTTTTCCCTTGTTTCAGCCTGTTTCTCTGATGGCCTATACAAACAATAATAAAACACTGACATATAAAACCCTAGGCATGTTTCTTTCAAAATGGAATCAAACACTAAAACCCTAAACATTTTTTTGTCCACCACCACTATTAAAATAATAGCAACTAAGTAACAATGAAGGACCATAACTTTTATTAAAAGAAGACAACCGGAAGAGACGATATGGACCATAACAACTACTAAATTAAGTGTCTGTCAAAGAAAAAAACTACTAAAATAAGTGAATACCACAAACATATCTCATACAATAATTCATGTTTTCCATCTTCTTGTTCAACTTTGCGATGGCGAATATTCTCTTGTAAAGCGAGCGTAATGATGAACACGAGCGGATGATGAATCAAACAGAAAATTGATAACATGCAGATGAATGATGAACACGAGCGTGATGATGAATCAAAGAAGATGAAAGATTGAGACAAAGATCGTCGAAGATGGGTGGCGCTAGGGTTCCATGATTTGGGAATTGGGTTACTATTTGTGCGTGTCTGATTCTTCTGCAATTCTTCCCTTTTGGTCATCTGCGTTTTTTAATTATTTAATTAATTATTTTATTGTTTTAATATTTGATTTAAAGATTTGATCAACAAAAAAAATTGATTTAAATATATTGTTTTAATATTTGATTTAAAGATTTGATAAAAAAAAATTGATTTAAATATATTGTTTTAATATTTGATTTAAAGATTTGATAAAAAAAAAAAAACTGATTTAAAAAAAATTAAAACATAATATTTTATTTAAAAAAATAATGACATGGAATATGAGGTTGACACATAGACACTGCCACGTCATCAATGTGGTTGACACATCATCACAAATTTGACCAAAATGAGTTGGGGATCAAAACTTCAAGTTTTTCAAAATAGGGGGATCAAAAAGTTGGCTTTTAAAATAGGGGATCAAAAGTTCAAGTTTTTCAAAATAGGGGGATCAAAACTGCATTAAAGCCTTGTTGTTATGCAGTGAAATTATATTTAATATAAAAAAACATGTACCAGCTGGGAATCTAACACACATCAACATCGCCCTGTGAACTAGAGAACGAAACACAAACCACTGCGCCAATTAACATTTCTTGACTTATAATTTCCGCAACAATACTTAACATATACTAATTTGAATGGTCGACTTGGAAAAAATTGAGCCCCAAAAATGTTGAGGCCATGGGTTGTGGGCCTGCTTGCCCTACCTTAGGGTCGGGTCTGATCAATATTTCCTGGTTTTAGTTTATCGGTAGATCAGAAAATGCTTATTTTCTTGTTTTTTTTTATTGGTGTAATGACCCATTAGGGTGTAACCAGAACATCTAACGATGTTTTTCGAATTGTAAGAGTTGAGTACATCTTGTACTTTTTATAATTCAATTTTTGCATATAATTTTTTTTATATGTACAATAGTTGGAGAGGGTTACTCCATGAAACTAATAAGTTCTCCATCTAATTTTATGTTTTTAAAATTATGAATTATGTTTTGTCAAAACAAAATTATGAATTATGTGAAGTGACTGATTACATTTTTAATTGGAACGTTTTAAATTTTAAAAACTAACTTTTTAATTATGTGATTCGAGCTAACGAGCCAGACCGAGTTGCTCGTGAATTCGAATCGAATCGAGTTTGAGTTAAAGAGAAAGTTCGAACCCAATTTCAGTCAAGATTCGAGCTGAACCAATTCTTAATTCTTATCGAGTCACTACAAGAAACTTGACATATAGCTATGGCGAAATGTTGTTGCTAAAGGTCCAAAATCCGTGGGTACAGGCCATAAAACCTATACCCACAGACGTTTTGTTCCGTCTACTTTATCTCGCTGTACCCATGGCAATTTGCTATTGCTATAGCCTATAGCAACAGTATTTTTTGGCGTTGAACTAACCTAAGAGCTATACCCACGGACATTACAAACTATTGTAAATCGGTTTACCCACGAATTTGTCCGTTGGTATAGGTTTGAATTTTTTTTTTTGACAGATTGTACATTTTTTTTAAATAATAATAATAATTTGCCAATATGCATATTTTCTACACACCAAGTCAACTATAATTATAAAAGAGAATTTTCAATATATTGATTAAAAAAACTAATAAGTCTTACAAACTAACGGAGTACATTAAAACACCAAAACAATGTCACCTAGCTAAATCTTCCAAAATTGAAATTGCACCAAATAATTAACTTAAGAGAACTACTAGTTACTTCTAATCATATCCATCCCAAAATTACAACTCTAAAAACATACATATGTATGACATCCCTACCAAACAATAAACTCCAACGGCTTACAGCCCACAACATAGTACATGACATTCCTACCGAGCCATAAACAACAATAGTTTACATTGTTTACTTCTAATCGCTCTCTTCAATCTTCGTCAATGTATGGACTTTGAGAATCCGTTTGGTCGGGGCACTAGAAGCATCTGTAACCTATAGAAAATAAAAGAGATCAAATTACAAACTCAAGTTAATTGATGTTTTCATAATATTCGAAATATGAACACGAAGAGTAAAATAAAATATACCTGTCTTGCAGCTCGTAAAATGTCATTCACATCTTCTCCAACAAATCATTAATGACAACACATTTGCCAACACCGCATTTGTACTATCTTGATTTTCCATTTGCTTAAATTTATCGCGCAACTCTTCATTTTCAGAGAAAAAGAAGCTTTCAATTTTTTGGGTTTGGGAATCTTGTCAATACATCGTGGAACTTTTGATTAACAACTATGATAATGTTTTTTGACGGTCAATGAGGCACCCAAATACTATCAATAATTTATATAATAAATAATATTAATTGATTTCTTCCGGTTCATTGATGCATCCAATAATTCATCTCTTATATTATGAAAGAATCAAATTCAATTTCTATTAATATCACATCGAAGTCATCAAGCAACTTTTACATTATGAGTAGAATTCATAATATTTTTTTACAGTCAACGAGACACCCAAATACTATCAACAATTTATATAACAAATAATATTCATTGATTCCTTTCGGGTCATTGAGGCATCGAATAATTCATCGCTTATATTATGAACGAATCAAATTCAATTCATATCAATATCACATCGAAGGCATCAAGCAACTTTTACATTATGAGTAAAGTGTTCATAATATTTTTTTTACGGTCAATGAAGCATCCAAATACTAGCAACAATTTATATAACAAATAATATTATTTGATTCCTTTCGGGTCATCGAAGCATCTAATAATTCATCCTCATATATTATGAATGAATAAAATTCAATTCATATCGATATTGCATCGAAGGCATCAAGAAACTTTTACATTATGAGTAAGGAGTTCATAATGTTTTTTACGGTAAACGAGGCTTCCAAATACTAGCATCGAAGACATCAAACAACAAAAGTACACACATGACAGAGAAAAACCCCACAAAATTGAAGAAGAAAAGTGTGGAATAGAAACTTTACCCAAAATCAAACTTAGAGCTAAGAGAGGGGAGTGTTGATCTAATCCTCTTAAACACCTTTCACTGAGAAATCAAACCCTAATCAAAATAAAAACCATTAGCCGTGGATAGAACTCGAAAGAAGAGAATTAAAGAAAGTGATTCATGCGAGAGTTCGAGAGAGAAATTGAGAGATTGATGAGTAGAGATGTTATATCCTGCTTTTTTTTTGTTTGTTAAGTATCCCGCTTTGAGTGTTCCTTTCTCTCTCTTTTTATTTTTATTTTTTTTTATATAAAGTATTTTTTTGTTTTGTATAAAGTGAGTTTGTTTTCTTTCTCCATAAGATCCTTAATTTTTTGTTATATATATATATAAAATACTGTACTTCTTAAAGAATATATATTATACTATTCAATACAAGTAATAAAATTGATTTACCACAAAAGCCACTAGATTTGTTATAGTAGTGAGGGATATGCATGAGGTCATAGGTTAAATCTTCATTGGCAACATTGTATTGTAAACAAAAAAAATGATTACCACCGAATTTATTAATAAAAAAATATTGAAAAAATTATAAGATAAAAAAAAAATATATAGAAAGAATATAATGAATCTATACATAAAAATAGAAAAAAAAAAAAAAAAAAAAACTGAATCTATACATAAAAGTAGGAACAAATCTATACCCACAATTAAAAATAAAATGAATTGCATAAACAATAAAAGTATAAACTTATCCTTTTCTAATTTTTAATTTTCAATTTTCAATTATTTTTAATGAAACATATCTATACCCACATTTAATAATTTTTTTCGTGGGTATAGGGCTGCTATACCTACGGTATATGTGGCTGCCACTAGAAACCTCCGTTGGTAAATGACAATTTTATTGTAGTGAGTTGAGTCAAAGTTCGATTCAACTCAACTCCTTTTCAGCCCTACCAATAGCATCGGGTCAGCCGAACTCAAATCTAGTCAACTCGAATTTCGCCCGTTGATTTGAGATTGAGTTCGGATGGGCCTCGCGACTTTGAATTTTCCTGCCATCCTTATTCTCAATAATATAAAAAATAATAATTTTCCCGTATTATAAAAAAAATATCTTTTTTTCCCAATATTATAAAAAAAAAAATTCTCTTTTCGTAGAAGTTATAATTAAATTATAGCTAACTACAGTAATTTATATTGAGAATGCAGGCTCAGTGGAAATCTCGTAATATATGTTATATATAGGAGATAGAGATTATTATTTTAATTTGTGTCTTTTTTATAAATTGAATTATTAGTATTTTAATTTGTTCGTTGAAGTTGTACGGTATGTTTTTTTTTTCCTCCACCAGTTTAATCTGATTCGGGAGTTAGTTATGATATCAAGTGGTTAATTGTGCTGTTTAACTTTTTCGGGGCACTCATTGACAAAACCCTTTTACTCGCTTCGTCCCATTATATAAGAATCATTTTTACTAATTGCACTATTTATTTATCTTACTTTGACCATATTTTTTAATAATATTATCCATCGCACTTTATTTTAATTTTAAAAAAAAAAAACAAAATTGATAGTAGTACTGTACTACTCAATTTATGAAAAAAGTACTGTACTACTCAATACTCGTCCTGGCTGGCAACCATTCATTCTTTCACATTCTCAGGATTATCCGTGCCAACAACGACTAACAACCACAACCGTTGATTAAATTTTCATCAATGGTTAACTATTCTTCTTATGGATTGCAATCCGTGTGTTCAACAATCAAATTTCAAAACTCTCACTCAACTTTATATTCGAATTTCAAAACTCTCAGCTCTGCAATTCTCTCACTATGACGCACACAAAAACTACCATAACTACCATACCAACTTTAACATGAATTTCCTTTTGTGAGATAACCGATTATCCCAAAAGCTTAAGCTATTAGGAAGAGCTACATCAATGGTTTTATATTATTTCTAACACGCCCCCTCATGCAAGAGCTCATTTGAGCTTGAAGCGTGGATAATGCATATGTCCACCTACCATATGCTTAAATTCCACTTTTTAATTAGAAAGTGAGGGGAGCGGGGATCGAACTCTAGACCACTTAGTCATAGAGGCTCTGATACTATGTCAGATAACCGATTCTCCCAAAAACTTAAGCTGTTAGGAAAGGCTACATCAATGGTTTTATATTATTTCTCCTTTCCTTTTACCACTTGATGGCAAAAATATTATAGGCGGTCGAGTGAACCGAATACTCGAGAATGTAAACTTTTATTGACAAGTATTTTGTAGTTTCAATTCCATGGTTCCGACTTTTGAAATATATTTGATTTCGAATTTTATTTTTGTTTGGACCAAATTTGGTTTTAAATGTTGTGTCCCATCACTGCATAATCTTCATTTAACCCTTATAAATCATTTTTGGTAAAAACCAATCACAAAATTTTTGTTACACTAGTTAGAATCTAAAAAAATATTAATTTTTTAAAATTTTAACGGATGTAAAAATATTGTGATTGGTTTGTTACAAAAAATGGCATAGAAGGGATTGAGAAGTATTAGCTAGGGACATGAGATGATGGTGCGAACAAGAAGGAAGAGATGTTTACGGACAATTAGGGTGCAAAGGATATGTACAATATTGTTTTTCGAGAGTATGAGAAAATAGAAGAGAGACAAGAGAGGAAGGAGATGAAAAATTCTTTGAAACAAAACTGGACAACATTATCATTGAAAGTAAAAAGTTATTTGTCAATGTTCCTATATATAGGAGAACTGAAGAAACAATATCAAAATGGTGAATGCAAACAAGAGACTGGTTGGTGAGTCACACATTTTTTTTTTTTTTGACAGAGTTGGTGAGTCACACATAGTTACCAGGAATGAGGTAAAATGTGAGAGGAGGGTCGGTGAGTCACCCATTGTTTGTGATAATACTGAAAATAAAAAGGTTACTATCTATTCACCTATTATATCATGTGCAACAAACAAGTCCTAATAGTTACTAGAATATTTAGGGGTACTCGCGGTACAGTTTAGTTTGATTTTGAGTATAACAGTCATCTTAACTGTGAGTTAAAAATGCAAGCGATTTAGTTTGGTTCGGTTGGTTTTTAAAAGGACATCCAAACCAAATCAGTATGGTTAGGGTTGGTTCGGTTTGTGCAGTATATCGCGATGTAAAAAATATGACAATATTACCAACTTGTTACAAAATAAAATACGAAATTTTAAATTATTTTATTGTTTACAAGATATAATATGCATATACAAAAATTGCATATACATGAGAACTTATTTTTAATACCAACAATATAGTTCTGGATCACATGAAATGATATGTTTTGACAGCCTACTGTTTTATTGACTCAATTTGAGTTGAACTTGCTAAGTTGGACTAGGTAATAGGTTGATTGCTACTAGTTGATAGAATTAAGTTAACTATTGCCGTTTGGTTTGGTTACCTAAAATTAAAATCGCAAATCAAATCAAAACATGTGGTTTAGAAGAAAAATTATTCGTCTTTTTGTGGTTTTTAGTTTGAATTGATTCGATTTACAATTTTACTTTTAGATTGATTTAGATACAATCACCAGAATACTTAAAAAAAAATTGGTTTCAAATTTGAACTCTTAAGGCATGCATCGCGGAATTTAAAAAAAAAAAAAAATTTGAACATTAATTGGGGACCAAAGCCTATTTTCGGGTGTTGGTTTGAACATTGAGAATAGTTGTTGAGAATAGGTGTGTAGGCCCAACATGAAAGAAGAATAATAAGTCCACAAAATTATAAAGATAAATAACTATTTTTTATATTATTATTGAAGCTATTTATAAATTAAAAAGAGGACTATTTTCATTGAATTTTGTGCAGTTTTTTTATAAGGTGTTCATTTTTGTTATTCCACCTGGATAGTGCGAATGAGCATGTATTGCATTTCATAGAAATTGAAACAAACAAGTCACAAGCTTTTGTGGAAGTTTGGTTTGCTAACAAGTTACTTTCTCTATTCTAAAATATAAGTAAAAATGCGTTAAAAAATTAATGTAATTGGTTTAAAATTTGGACCAAATACATTCATTTTTATTAATCAATTTTTTCTTGTATTTTAGAACAACATAAAACATTCATAATGTGAAGGGGATATTGTGGACAACAGATTTACCAGAAAAAAAAGTAAGAATATTGTTACAACATAGTCTTTTATGTTCCATTTACAAGAATTTTAGTTGTTTTAGAATTTTTATCTAGGAACTAGGAAAATAAGGTCTATACTGATTCAATTTATTTATTTTTAAGAAGTTAAACTAGTCCAACCAAATTGTTACCAGAGAGAATCGAACCTAAGACTTTAAGAGGAGCACACTCTCAGGTACCAAACCAATACCACCAGACCAAAAAAAAGTAATGCGAAGAATCTGATTCAATTTTTACTGACTTCATGTAGTCATGGGCAGCCAATCCAGATCCTGTGTTTCTTGCTCAAAATAACTCCTTTGATCATCCATGAGTTACTTTTCCATTGTTACATTTTGCTTGAACAAATCATGCTAGTGTTTAGCTTTTTTCACACTAATTATGAAGGAGACGATCCAATTCCTCTCAACTCTGTCATGTCCTCTAATAGTGATTCCAAAATTGAGTTGATTCTTGTCCTTTTATAGCTTTTGACTAGATGCGAGTCTTCATGAAAACGGACAATTGAATAGCCGATAAACTAGTTTATACCAGATGAACTTGTAGTAAATAGCTTATAAGTTAGTTTTTAGCTTATAATGAATAATCATCTGATTAAATCTGTAGTGTTTGATAAAATTAACAGTTGAATTAGCTTATAAGTATGAAATGACATAAAAAATATATGTTCAGTTAATATCTAGTTTTTTCAAGTAAGAAGGTAGAGGTAAAATTGAAAGAAAAAATGATAAGCTATAAGCTACTTGAAATAGCGTTCGAATAATAAGTTAAAAGCTAGTAAAATAAGCTATAAGCTTTTTTTGAAAATCTATTACCATACAAGTCTTTTTTAACCAAATGAGCTTATAAGCTATAAGCTCTTTTTGATGACTTCCTTTGAATCTAATCCCCAAAATTACTTAAGTTGTTTGTGCAATTTTATCTTTCAAAATTTTACTACCTCCGTACCACAATATATGTCACTTTGACACTTTTACACGTATTAAGAAATGTAATCATTGTTGTATGGAAAAGAGAAATTATGAGTTAATTTACAAAATTGTCCTTCATTTATGGTATTGAAAAAATAAATTGAAAAATTGAAAGAAGAGAGAGTAATAAATAGTTAAGGGTATAATAGGAAAAGTTGCATTAAATGCTTCCTTGGTAATGTAAAGTGACATATAATTTGGTACAAATTTTTTTCTCAAAGTGACATATAATTTGGCACTCACATATTTGACCAAGTCTTTGTTGACGTGACCTCATTTATTCATATCGCTTCAACGTGATTGAGATAATAGCTAGGAATGAACTTTACGGCTACTATATACTCCTATAATATAGAAATGTAGAATGGGCAGTGAAGAAAGTTGAATTGATATTTATCAACAAAAAAAAAAAAAGTTGAATTGATATTGGAGATATCAAGCTTTAAACCCCAAATCAAGAGAAAAAAATGTGTGTGGATTTTGAAAACATGCTATTTGGACATTTGTGGAGTAAGGACATGGGTTTGTGTCAAATGTAAAGATGAAAAAGCCTAAGTTCACTTACTTGTAACACAAGTTATCTAACTAGTTGTCAGTAGATAATAGCTAGTTCAATTCAGGTAGAAAGTTAGTTGTATCTTTGTAACTACCTTTTTTTTTTTTACAACATCTTTGTAACTACTTTAGTGAGTTAAATTTTTATATATAGGAAGCTACACTATTGTATTGAATTAGTATTGTGAGTTAATAAAATTTTGAGTTCTCTTTGCACCTATGGCTTATTGCTTCTCTTTGATCCGCTCCACCTTAAACTAGCTCTAGATTCTCAAAGTATTCCTTCTTTGCACATAGGAGCATCTAGAGTTCATGACTCAACTCTCCCATGGTTCTCAACTTGATACCACTAGCAGCTCCTCATCTTCATAATAAGGTTATCGTTTAAGACGTAACCTGAGTATTGTTAGCGCCACCTCTTCAAATTGATGTCGAGTATTATTATCATCGCCTTTCCAGGCTGATGTCGAGTTTTATTCAAGGACAAAAATAGAAATATGGGGGGAAGGGGGGAAGAGTCATAGGGGGAGAGAATTCTTCATAAATAAATATTACATACCCATCTATTAGAAGATTCTTTTATTTCGTCACTCAAACAGAAAGGAAATCTATTGACATGAATGTTGGTGAGTTTGCACCACATTAATTACTAATTTAACCCCAGCTGGCAGCTGCAGTGTTAATAACACTACGTACAATCGAGGGAAACATATTTGTTACTGTATGTAACTGCGTGACGCAGTTACAGCTGTGGGTCGTCCGATCTGATCAACTAATAAAATTGTTTAATTATATATTCAATATGGATCGACCGATCTAAATCTAATGGCTGAAAATGAAAATTGTGTCAAACTGTACGATCCTACTACAGCAGGAAATCTACATATAATGGGTGTAATGTAGAAGCCAAGCCACACCACCTTGTACTATCATTTGCCACTTTGTTAGTTTGGCCGTAGTAGTAAAGAAAATGTACTACCCAAGTTGATTTTCATTGTTCCTAGAGACACAATTTTTTTCAACTTGCTTAAGTTTTAGAAATACCAAGTTTCAGCCTCAACAAATTCTACAAGCTGTCCTATTTTCACAACTAATACTAGCAGGTCTATTTATTAACTATGTTGATGACAATTCTGTGACATATAATAGAAAATGGTTAGAATAGAAAGACCAAGTCCTGCATCGCACGGATTCAACTGTATAACTGACTTTGTGATACTAATTCAAAAAATGTTTTAACAATGGAAAAAAATTCCTGGCTGTGGGCCAAAACAGCTCTAACAATTCATTCAAGTTGTAAAAACAACTAAATTTAATACACGCGTTTATGACATAAAACTAAAAATGTTAATACGTATGTAAACGCTAAAAGCAGCTATTCACCGAGGGAGAATTGAAACCACCAGTTCTATAGTCCAAACCAGTTAAGAAACAGAAAAGTACACTTCATGAAAAATTGTTTGATTCAAGAACCCGGGCATTAAAGTGAACTGCACAATGCTCCTCACTCTAGTCCTGCAAAAGAAAAAATGTAATGAAACATCAGATACATTATCACTATCCGGAGGTTAAGACGAGAATTCAAACAAGAAGAGTATATATGAACATAAACAATTCATACACAACAGTATGATCAATCCTTGTTGCATGTAATTCTCCTCAAAGTTAGATAACCTGTGATGGATCTCATTCAACTACCATGTCTGTTTTTCTTTACCTCAAGGCGAAGGATCGGAATAGGTAGGGTCTAGGATCTATGCTTAATACATTTCAATTATTGGCTAAAATCATAATATAACAATGGTTGGGTAAGTTGGGCAGCAGTAGCTAACATGTTTAAAAATATGTGTGATGAAGGCACAATTATAGTCAAATAGTTGATTACAGGAACTAAACAGAATGAATAAATGTCATGGGAGAGTGATGGTTAATTTATCAGAGATCAACAAGAAAAGCTTGAACGAGTGAACGACACATGGAAAAATAGACACATACTTGTTCCATTGCAGTAGAATCAGTATTTTTCTGCTCTTGTGTATCATTGACATTATCAGTCAAGCTTTGTATTAGATGACATATCATCAGTCATTTTGGTTAATATATAAGAAATTAATCTTAGGAAGATACAATAAAATAGACAACAGAATGTCATAACAAGGCTCACAAGACACACACTAGTAGCAACAAGAATCTAATCTTTTCCCCCCATATATCCCAAACTACAAGATCAATGTATGACAAACTGAATCTCATCCTCCCTCCCCATATGCCAAACAATCTGGTTTAAATAATCTATGTAAGCCGGTGTATGCTGATAGAAAAACTGAGATCATGTTTTCAAGCTCAAATGAGACACTTTCATAATATTGAAATGTAGTAATTCAATATTATGTTATGCAATAGTGTGACAAGAACAAAACTTGATATAAAAGAAAATATTATACAATTCAGAAAAGCAAGTACCTTTTCAAGTCTGGCAACCTCTTCAAGAGTCTGTGAATTAACATATAGCCTGCACACAGTAGAAATGTGTAAAACTTAAAGTTCACATTCTTAAATTATTAGTTTTCCCAATCTGACTTTCACTCTTGATTCTCACTCTCACATTTAACTAATAAAGAATTTATCTGATGAGACAGAATGCATGCACATCTTACAGCATAATTATATTTATAGGATAATGAGTTACACTTTAAAAATAAGCCACCCTTAAATGCTGATAAATTATAAAAGCTTTAGCAATGTATTTTTCTATTGAGACCTGATTAGTTTAACTAAACGATTCACGGATTATTGGTACTATTGGAATTTAATAGGTTTGATACAAATGAGATGTGGCATGTTTATTGGTACAATTGTACTATAATATATTGACAAGAGATACTAGTGTTTAAAAGGACAAATATTTCATATATAGTTTAAGGATTCAAATGATGAATTTCATATTATCATGTATGATTTAAAGATTAAACCCAGTAAAAACAACGGATTAAACCGCAGAAATAACAATAATAATAGAAACCAAATTGATGGTTTAGTAAACTAGGAGCGAGTAGATTGTGACTATACCATAAGAAAGTGATGAACCATTTAATATTATTCACTATGATGTTTGGGGACCTTTCCCCACCACTAATGTTTTTAGTGCAAAATGGTTTGTATCCTTTATTGATGATTGTACTCGATTAACTTAGGTCTTTTTGATGAATATTAAATTCGAAGTACCACAATTATTTATTCAGTTTTATAATATGGTAAAAACACAATTTAGGAAAGGTATAAAAAGACTTCGTTCAGACAATGGTAAAGAATATGTCAATCACACCTTCTTTGACTTCACCAGTAAACATGGCATACTCCACGAATTCACATGTGTTGACACCCCTCAACAAAATGGAGTCGCAGAAAGAAAAAATTGTCATTTACTTGAAGGTTCTCGATGTCTTATGTTTTAAAAAGGGTACAAATGTTATCATCCTCCCGGTCGTAAAAAAGTATTTATTTAAATTTTGTAATAAAATAAATACTCAGAAGCAATTAAACAAACATGTTAAGTTGATCATATATTAATTAGAAGTGAAATGAGTACGTGATGCTACATAGATGACTTACCAACTGGAAATGATAAAGTCTCTCCAATTAAGGGAAGTTAGAACCTTAAAGATGCATAAAATCTTACCGCTTCAGTGGCCTAATCAGTCATAAATCTACTAACAACTAGACTTAAAGTTCTCTAAAACGAAAATGTGACATCAACCATGGTTAAAGTATCTATCGTTTATAAAATACTTGCCTTTGTGTCAGCAGGCTCTTCAGCCACAAGAGAAGATTCCACGGTGACACTAGCAGATCCCTCACCAGAAACACCACTACAGACACAAAATTCAATTAAAAACTGAAAGCTAAGCAATTATGAATCAATGAAGTATACAAGTCATTTGAAATTGAATTACTAAATCATCACACAGTGCCATAAGAAAATTTTAATTTCTAGGCCAACATTCTTGGCGAATTTGAGCCCTCAATACTTTATTTAGGGCTAAAAACCCTCAATAAGCCATAAATTTCGTCAAAAAGCCATCAGGAAAAATAAAATGAATAAAATAACAGTTGTTGGCGAAGAAAATACCGCCACGAAATTTTCAAATTTTGAATTATTGGCGGCCCATGGCCGCCAGTAATCTCTAACACCTTTGTTGAGGGCCATGGGCCGCCAAAAAGCCATGACAATTGAAGGTCCATTGGCAGTTCATGGCCCCCAGGAATTCAAATAAATTTGTCAAAAAAATAAATAAATAAATTCTTTCAATGATCACCAATTCCCTGCATTATTATATATACTTCACTTCATTTTTACACTTCCAATCTCTCTAACTTCTCTCTTAAATCTCATACTTCTTACTTTCAATTTTTTTTTCATACTTATCAAAATTTTAAATTTCACATCTCTATCCAAAAAGTGGGAAGTGTTTGCCTTTTAATTTAATTAGTTGTAATTTTATCTATTTGTTTAATTAGTTGTAACTAATGACAATGTTATGTTTAATTAGTTGTAATGACCATCCTTTTATGTTAAGTAATTTCTATTATATTTTAATTATATTTAATATTTTTTAATTATTTAAAAAAAATTATAACTAATTTAATTATGAAACAAGTAATTAATATTTATTTTTATTTTTTTAGTTTTTTAAAAACAATTTAATTACTTAAAAAATAATTAAATAATTTATTTATTTTTTTAATTCTCGGATGGCGTATTGGCGGCCATAGGCCTCCAGGAAGCAATGGCTTATTGGCGGCCATGAGCCTACAATAAGCCATTATGCAAAATTCTGAACCGACAGGCTTATAGGGGGCTCCAGGTCACCAGTAATATTATTGGAGGCTCTTGGCCGCGAATAACCATTCTTGGCGAGCATTTTTTTTGTGGGTCTTGGGCCGCCATTAAGTCCTGTATTCTTGACGGATTTTGTGGCTTCTTGGAAGCTTTTGGCCCTCAATATATTTGTGCTTTCTTGTAGTGAGCACATAACAAACAAAATTAGCAGCCAGCGCATAAAATCATAGCATAACTTTACATATAATTGACAAGTGAGTCGCGGGTAGGGTAACAAACAAAATTAGTAGCCAGCACATAAAATCATAGCATAACTTTACATATAATTGACAAGTGAGTCGCGGGTAGGGAAACTTACGAAAGTCTCAAAAGAGCGTCAATGTGCTTATACCACCTAACCACATTCATAAACAGTGAGATCATCCTTTAAAGCTTGGTACCTAAATGGATCAAGTGAAAATGCAATTCATGAGAAACAAAAAACAAACAACGCAAATAAACAAAATATTACAACTTACAAAAAAGCAACAAAACCTTACCCTGAGATATAACTGCGTGTGAGAAGGTACTCATTTCAGACTTAAAGTTATAGAGTGTGACTTCCATTTTTGCTTGAACTTCTTCAAAACAGGCATAAGACCATCCACAATGGTGTTGAATGAAGGGTGTTGAATGGTGTTTTTGGTGTTGAAACCATTGCAATGCATGTGTTGAATGTGATGTGGAGGAAAGAGATGATGAATGAATTCAACATAGTTGAATGTGATGAGAGAGAAAGAGACACGGACACATGGCAGGTGGTGATTGGTTCGCTGGATTTTTATCCTATCAATACTTTGAACTCAATTATCTCATTGCAAATTAATTTTTTATTTTGTTATTTTTTTACCAAAATTCGTGATTTCTTTTTCTCTATAAATAGAGATTTGGTTCATTTCATTTGGACACATAAAAAAAAAACAAGTTTTTCACTATCTTAATCTATTATTATCTTTCTAATTAGTCTTTCTTTTGAAGTTTTAATCTTTTTTAAGTGAAATAGATCCCAATAATTCTTCTAATTATCCTAACAATTATCAAAATCCCAACAATTATCAAAACCCCAACAATTAAATAAATTTTGTTAAGTGTGTTATTTTAATTTAATTTTAATTGATAATTATAATTTTATTTAATCATAAAAATTTAAATAAAAATATGAAATAGAAAGTGGTGGGGTAGAGTGTTGAATGAAAAAACTATTGGAGAGGGTAAAAGTTGAGTGTGATGTTGAATGATTATGTGGATGAAAGAGAAAATGATGTGGAGTGAAAAAGTGGGTGTTGAATGTGTTTTCCCATTGTACATAGTCTAATAATTAACATGTCTTTAACTTACTAGCACAATAATTAACATCATATATGAAGCACGGACACCAGACACGATATGGACATTGACACGTCGACAATACCGATAATAATTTGAGAAAATGACACAATTTAATGTAACTATAATTTATAAGTGTCGATGTCGTATCAATGTTCGACGTTAGGATACGCTTAATTAGAGGAGTGCCCGTGTTTCCTAGTTAACATCTTTTAAGATGATCTCACGAAACGAAACTCAAATCAGATCATCTTCAAAGATTAAGATGATAATTAAGTTATCTTCAAAGAGAATCTTACAATAAATTAACATCAATGTTTTCAAAGAATCGTCAAAGATCGACATTACATGATTAATATCACAATAAATTAACTTGAAATGTTTTCAATGATTAGGATGATCTTACAATAAATTAACATCAATGTTTACAAGATATTTTGGCAACGACGATATTTTCCATGCTGTTGACTGTCATTGCTATAATGAATACACCGTCCTATTTTGGTAAGTTCATGTTAGAACATGAAACTATCGTGATACTCTCACTTGTTGTTCTTGTATTATTTTTTCAAATAGCAATATTTGGTATCATATGACATCATTTCTCTAACAACAATATCTTGATCCTATACATTTTGCAACAATATCTTGTACTATCAAGTGTAACATTAAGTATAGAAGTGAGCCTTATTTCATATGTAGCCGCATTCATCACTTTTATCTTATGTTTAATCACATTTTCATGGTTTACTATTGTTAACCAGCATGAGATGCCATATGGAACGGTCGGGTGTATACATTTTATTTGACTTTTGATTCTAGCATTCACTTATTCTTTCATATTTGTATTAATTTAGTTTACGATACCAACAAATAATTATTATATAAATAAGTTCTCCTCTAATTTATTTGAATTTTGGTTTATATAAATCCAATTTCTCATATAAACATTTTTGGATGTGTTGTGTATGTCTCAATTGCTACAATATAATGCAATTAAATGGGTCGTAAAAAAATACCGGAAAAATAATTTTGATATGAATCTCCAACTAATTTTGATATGTGATACAACGTTTAGTTTTATTAAACAAACACATTCATTTTTATTAAACAAACTTAGAAGCTAGTCCAATAAAATATAAACTAGTTATTAATCTTTCCAAACTACTATAATACATTGACAAGAGATACTAGTGTTTAAAAAGACAAATATTTCATATATAGTTTAAGGATTCACAGGATGAATTCCATATTATCGATCATGTATGATTTAAGGGAATAAACTGAGTAAAAAAATGGATTAACAATAATAATAGAAACCAAATTGATGCTTTAGTAAACTAGGAGCGAATAGATTGTGACTATACCATAAGAAAGTTAGCATAGACAATAGCTGCAGCTTCTGCGATCCTATAATATCATCTTCTCAAGATCATCATTAATCTTCCTGAGATTCTCAACATGTGACCTCAACTACTTAATGGCATCTTTATATCTTTATCTTTTGATTTTTTTCTCTTTCATTATCTTTTCCATATCCAGGGTTTTTCTGTTAATCTCTCCTTTCAACCCAACGTTCTGCTGTTATAGAGAGCCCACTTCATGCGAAGTATTAAATTTATCTGTAATGTTTTTTTACTTCAGTTGCAGTTTCTTCAAATAACCTAGCGTGCTAATGTTGTAGAGAGTCCACTTCATACTGCAATTTATTAAATTTATCTGCAATGTTTTTTACTTCAGTTGAAGTTTTTTCAAGTATTCTCTCAACCTCCACTTTCAACCCAGCGTTCTCTTGTTAAATTTATCTGCAATGTTTTTTACTTCAGTTGAAGTTTTTTCAAGTATTCTCTCAACCTCCACTTTCAACCCAGCGTTCTCTTGTTGTAGAGTTGAAATGTCTTTTCTTATTCTACCATACTCCATATCTTTCTCTTTTGATTTTTTATCTCTCATTATCTTTGAGATTGAGTGTTCTCTCTCCTTCTTATCCTGGGTTACTCTGTCAACCATTGGTTCCAAAACAGAGTTATCCTGTTGTAGAGTTTCAACCTCCACTTTCAGAATTTCACGGTCAAATTTACACCTCAATCAAATTCAGAATCACAAAATTTCAAAAATCACGCTTATTAATACACCTCACATTCATATACCCAATCACACAACAAATCAATTTATTCATACATTTCCTTCTTCCATATGCTTATTCTGACATTTTTTGTTGTTGTGCTTTTTCTATCTCAGCACGATTCATTCAAGGTCGTGCCTATCAATCTATGGCAGGTTTCTTTGAGCTCTTATCTATATTGTCATTTTTTTGAGCCGTTCCTAATCGGGAATCTGTGGCTGCTTTTGAATTTTTCGGTATTATGCTGGGAAATATGATCATGGCATGTCACATGGATGCCATGATTTATTGGATTTTACTAGTAGTAGTTTTCATAATGTGACTTTTTGCTATGATTGTTGCTATCTATTTATATATGTTCGTGAGAAGGTAGAAAAAGCTCGTGATGCAACTGAGTTAGTTAAACACATAATAAATTAAACATTAGATATAAACACATAATAAATTAAACAACTACTCCATTTCCACCAAAAAGAACTCAAATTTTTCAATTAGATTCCAATTCCACCAAAAAACTAGAAACAAAGAAAAATAAATCATAGAAACACAGATACCAAACTAGCACTACTATAGGCCCAAGACTAACAAAAACTAAAACGGGCCAAAATAGAAAAACATCCACACAAAAACCAAACAGACAAAAACAATCTCCCCTACAATAAGGAAAACAAGTAGAAAACTATAAAAAGAGAAAAACAAAGAGAAACGTAAATTTCATGTATGATTAAATTGACCTGTTGATTTCAATCATTCTAAAATAAGATTTGTAATTTATACACCATTTTAACTAATAAAATTTTCTCAAACAATCCATATCTCCCCATATACACAAATTCTTTTTCATTATGTTTATACTTTATAATGAAGACATACAAATTTATAACCTAGGTTAAAAAATATTTAATACGTCACAGGAAAACTTTGTTTTTAATTAATATTAGGATAATGAAATTATATAAATTGGTGTAGAACTGATGTCAGATGAAATTATATATGGTAAAAGAAGATAAAGAGAAAGTTGGGTTGCAATTCTTAATTATACACTAATAGAAGAGAGAGTGGTTACATGAATAAAACATAGATATATTATTCAATTTTATTTTATTTTTATCTAATGTTAATGTATAATGAGTGGCTACATGAGTAAAACTAATGCATTATACATTTGATCAATGGTTCCGTAAAACATAGATACATTATCAATTTATTTTTGTCAATGGAAATAAAAGAAAACAATGAGAAAATTGACCGGCCAATCCACTGCATGAAGACTCCATATACGTATCTACAAGTAAGATAATACTCAATTGAACAGGACAAGTCCACATCTTCAAAGTGTTGTGTTGACATTATTAAGATGATAGCCAACTATAATTAGCACATTTGTTTTCTTTCCTCAAACTATGAGTAAAGGAGACCATCCAAAAAGAAGACAAGATCTTTCTAATAAAAGAAAGGCTTAATTGCAGTTTTGGTCCCCCTATTTTCACTATTTTGCAGTTTTAGTCCCCCTATTTTAAAATTCGACAGTTTTAGTCCCCCTATTTTAATCTTTTACTATAAATCAATGATGTGATATATTTTAAACGACGTGGTATGTGATCTGATGATACGAAAATACCAAGATCGGTGAAATTGTAAGAAAAATCCTTTAAAAAGTTTATTCAAAACATGTTTTATCACCATATTTTAGACAAAATATGGGTTTGGGGACCAAAACTGTCGAATTTTAAAATAGGGGGACCAAAACTGCAAAATGATGAAAATAGGGGGACCAAAACTGCAATAAAGCCTAAAAGAAATCAAAATTGTACGAGAACGAAGTCATTGGACATATCATTGACAATAAAATACATTAAGTATTCAGAATGTGGACGCCAAACTTTTAAATGCCAAAATCTACCAATTAAGTTATTTGCTCACATCAGATGGAGTGATTGTTTCCATGTGCGTCTTCTTCAACCGATCATTCTGCGATTGGTTTGATTCCACACTGTAAATCAAAAGTTACCAAATATATTATATTTCACACTGTGGGATTGGGACAGATGAATTAGACAATGCAATGACAAGAATGTTAGATATTCGATTCTCACCCACAACACCAAAACAAACAATACTAAAAAGGTTGTCTAATATGCACTCGGTTTAAATATTCACACGCCCTACTATTTGGAGTAAATTTTTGTATTCACCTTTAAACTATTTTAAAACTATTTTTAAGAATTCCATATTACACACTCCATAGATTAAAATATAGTAAAGTTCAATATAGATGCCCATACACAAGATAATCTATGGAATGTGTAACTATTTTTAAATAATTGAACAAAAGGTAAAAATAAATAATTAAATCAAAAGAACAAATTGATATACCTGCTGAATTCAGCTGCATCCTTTTGCACAAATGGTTGTTTACCATAAATAAACATATCAAGTTCATAATCCGAAATGGCTAATTTATCACCATCTAATAATCTTTCTTTTTTCTTCAAATCAAAATCAGTACTAATTTGTGCATTAACACCATCATCAAGCTTTAATTCTTCATCATAATTGTCTTCCATGACATTGTCACCACCACTATTGCTAAGATCACTCAATTGTACAACCCTTGTTGTATCCGTAGAATTTATTATATTCAAATTTGTATCAATTTGAATATTCTTAACATCATGATGTATATTAATATAAGAAGAAGAAGCTCTCATCATTGTATCATGATTATTTTCACTATTGTGATAATAATTAGAAACATCACCAATATTGTTAAATATTGGAATATTTGGAATTTGATAATTATTAGTAACCGAAGAATGAAAATTTTGTTGTTGTACTAAAGGGTAATTTAGCTTACAATAATCTAGTAACCTTTCTACATCATCTAACTCTTTAATAGACTGCTTTAACAAACCTTCATAGTGCTTAATAACACCAAAACATCCATCAACACGAAATTTTGCGCGAATATCCGACTCAAAAATAATTGATTTCATTGCATCGTCTTTTTTATCATCGTCAATTTCCTTTAGTATCTTCAGTATGTTTGAAACACCATACAAACGATGAGCGTTGCCGAACATTTTTGGTTTATCGGCCGGAAAATAAGGAGCTAAAGGACAACCTTTAGAGCACTTTCTTCTTTGATACTTGCAAGCAGCACAAGCCTTGTTTGTTTTGATGATATTCATAATTAGTAGTTGGAGATGAATTTTCAAAATTAAAAACAATGAAAAAATTAAGGTTTTATTTGTTGAGAAGAACCTGTTAGGTTTGAATTGGGAATGGGGGGAAGAAAGATATTTAAATATTAAAAGTTTTTGAAAATAATGATGTAATATTAATTTATAATGATTTAGGTAACAAACTGCACTATAATCCTTCATTGGTTGATAAGCATGACCATGCATATCAACTAATTTTTTTAGTAAATTTTTTTTTTATCTATACAACGCTCCTTTTTTTATTTAATTTAAAATAAAAATAAAAATACAACGCTCCTTCAAAACATAATGATCTATATACAACATTATAAAAATAAAATAAAAATGGTCTATATACACTGCACATTTTTTTTTCCTTGATATTTTTCTTATGGAGTTCTTTGACTTTAATTTATTCACTTTTTTGAAATAAATAAATTATATTATTAAAATAAATTAAAATGGGATCATGACTCCTCTAAAGTAAACCATTCACTTTATAGAAGTAAAATATAACCTTAGATAAACAATTTATTTGAAGCTTATATAATACAAACATTTATCATAACAAGAACTTATGTATTACATAAGCTATTTTTATAGTAATTGATAAGGATACATTATTTTTATAAGCTAAATTGAAGAGCTTATAAAAAAAGTTGAAAATTGTTATAACTTATAAGTTGTTTTTTTTTATAAGTTTTGACAAATAATCTCACAATATTTATGCCCGTATTATTAGAAGTCTCACATTTGCTAGAGATATGTCAAAGATAGCCTTTATAAAGTCGTGCAAACCTCAACTCTCAAGCTAGCTTTTGTGGTTGAGTATAGGCCTCTCAAATTCTAATATGGTATCGAAGCCTATCATAGATCCATTTGTTGTTTGCTGTGGAGACCTCTCATATTTGGGTCACCCGTTGTTGTTGATTCCACGCACCAAGCCCAATAGTGTTGGGCGTGAGGGAGTGTGTTAGAAGTCTCACATTGGTTAGAGATATGGTAAAGATAACTTTTATAAAGTAGTGCAAACCTCAACTCTCAAGCTAGCTTTTGTGGTTGAGTATATGCCTCTCAAATTCTAATACGTACATAAGCTTAAATTAGTCAATTAAGGCCCCATTTGGATATGGTTTATTTTTGAGGTTTTTCGGTAAGAGTTTATTTTTTAGGTTATGAAAATAACTAGGCAAATAAATAAGAAAACTACTTTTTCAGCCCCATGTTTCTTTTATTCCCCCATGGATTTCCTGTTTTGCCCTTCATTAAAAATTTCGATTTTTAAAAACCGAATTTTTTTTGCCTTGAAAAATAATTTCGGGTTATGTTTACCGAAATTTTCCAAAATTTGAACTACAAAAATTTCGATTTTTACGTACCGAAATTTTTTTCAAGGGCAAATTAAGATTTTTGGAAATTTATGGGGGTTGGAAAAGTAGCTTTCAATAAATAACTAGTATAAGTTTTAAAACTTGGTGGCTAGCAGAAACATGAGCTACCTGAGTTAACTCATGAGCGACTCGATTAGTTTGTCTCCCGATACGACTGACCGTACAGTTTTAAGTCGAATCTAGTAAGCGTTTACAACATTTAATAATAGAACTAAATTTAGTATCATTGCTTTCCTTTCCATTTAAATTTTGAATGACTTGCAGACAATCCATTTCAATGTGAATGCATTGTGCAGCAAATTGTTGCAGCCATTTTAATGCTTCAAGCAAGCCTATAGCTTAAGCCTCACACACCGCTGGTTGTCACACAAAATATTACTAGTGTTCGATAAAAAGAAACAACAAAAAATATTGCACAGTGAATTTGTGACGGAATTAATTCTTAACATCAAATATCGTACCATTTTTTCTCAAAATAAAAATAAAAATATCGTACCATTCACTTTGTTAGAAACAGATTGCTGTCGTTTTAAAATTTCAATAAAAATAAAACAAAATAAAATAAAATTTGTTATGATAAAGGGACATGTATATTTATCTAAACCAAGTGCTTAGATTTCCAAAGATTGTCTGTGTGAGTTTAGTAGATGAAATTTATAGAGAGGTAAGGTTCGAGTATTGAATGTTCCACTTATTTATTTTAATAGATGAAATTTATAACCACTAAATTACTTTAGAAAAAACTACCAAAGACTAAACAAAAAAATGGGGCTTGTGAACCTTCTATTATTTGTTCGTTATGATATTTTTTTATATAATTCATTATTTTCTCAAAAATGAATTCAAGATAATTTTCAAATGCAGTTAGTTTCAAATTTTTAATTAAAAATTTATCAAAAAAATAAAAAAAAAATTAATCATAAAAATAATAATTCAAATTCTATTTTTTGATAAAAACAATTTTAAAATGGTGAGTCTTAGTTAACATTCTCCAATTTATATTTGCTACTCCAAATAGGCATGATTAGTTTTTGTTACGCGTAACAAACACGTCACATATACTAATATTCCAATTAATATCCAGCCAATTTTACTGATTATGTCAACACAAAATAAAAACCCAAACCAATTTTAGTTAATGATAATTTTCTATCAAATTGTTCTATTTATGTTCCAATTCTTGATATTCCTATCAAAGTTAATTTTGCATCCTATTCTCTAATTCTTTCCCCTATTATTTAGAATCACATTCTCTAGTTCTCTTCATCTTTCTTGATTCTCTCTTCGTCCCATCCTGGTCTTTCTGTATCGGGGAGGAAGGAAAGACACGAAAGATATAATTTACTCATTTATTTTATCCCATTCTTTTGCATCTTCATCAAATTCACGCTAAATTTTTCTCATTATCATCGTATTATCATTAACTAGTCCAAATTTTGTTAAATGGAATTCTTCCAAAAGGCGAAAGTGGTGCGCCTAAGGAGCCACCACGATAAATACATGTTGGCACATGAAGATGAAGAAAACGTCTACCAAGACCGCAATGGTTGCTACGACA